>CAJQZP010001196.1:300000-900000 GCA_907164705.1 Parnassius apollo
AAAAAAAAAGTTCCACAGGTTTCTTACTGGTTCTTCCCAGGCAGTTTTTTCCGAACCAATGCTAATTAAACAAAAGAGTTACTTTCAATGAATATTATTTATAATCTATATTGAATTAAAAGTTTCTGTTTTTCTTTCCGTTTATGTTACTCTCTCTGTTTTTGTGTCTGTTTTGGTAGGCGGGTTGGCAACCAAAGCTTTTTATCATTTTTAGCTGTCAGGAAACTGAAAAACCCATCTCCTGTTTCAGATTCCCTTCCTTTGCCTCTTACGACGCACACGGAAAGATATGGGGTAGTGAATTCGCGAGCACACAGCGAATGTATTGATTGCATGATTAGATCATGAATGTAGTTCTTCTTACGTCTAAAGTTTTGTTTAGAAATTTACTCAAACATAAAAATATATCAATGTCTATTTTTTGTGCCAATTAATATTCAATAGGGGCAATGACAAGAATAAAATATTGCCAGTAAATATTGTGCCGAAAATTAATAGAGTACCAAGAAAATAAACCAAGAAAATCAAAAGTAAAATAATTTCATTATGATTAAACGAGAATAGTAAAAGGTAAATAACGCAATTCTAATTTCAATACAATTTTCTCTTTTTAAGGATACATCGAAAGACATGTTCGACCCAAAAAACAGTGTTCGTAGACGTGCACGCTGCGTATTGGTACAAAAAATAAGTAAACTCACTTCTGTACTCCTGAATCAAAACCTGTATTCTTGAATATGTTACAGACAGATATAGAGACACATGTATTGTGGTGACACCGCAAGTGATTTATAATATATTTTTTATTTAATAATTTGTGATTTGTGATTTATGATACATTTTTAACTTGCTAATTTTGTCACGAAGCAGTGATGATGTTTTTAAATTGAAGCCTACGCGGCCACGGAGCTGCGGATTAAACGCTAGTATTTGATAAATTTTACCTGAGTCAACATTATATAGAAGTATTGTATAAAATTATACATAAAATCACCCTAAAAGCAATAGATCAATGACTTTTAAGTTCTTGTTTAATTTTACAGTAACGATGAATCAGGAAGTAGGATGCTTGAGTCTAGCACTACATAATAAAGAAGCTTGAGCATCTTACAAGCTGAGGATTACATTATTCAAGTAAGGCACTTTGTCGCTTTCACTTGGAACAGTTGCCTGAAAAGCGAAATTTAAATCAAAAGCGTAACTTTTAAGGATCATAATAATATTATTTTACTTTAAAGCTTAATTTACTGTAAGAATAGAATGAAAATATTAGAACGACTTCTCAGTATAATTGAAATAAAAATAAGGCCCAAGAAACCTAAAGACCGATCATTTTTAAACATATGGTCAGCTAACCAGTGTTTAAAGGTGACCGCTAGAAGTAGTAATTAGTATATCAATTAAAGAATCAGTAATGAAAACCAGAATTAGTAATTTGAATGTAATGAATTTATAAACTATTTTATATAGTAACTTCCAAATACGATATTTTGATTAATTGAATTTGAATTATTTTGATAAATTGCTATGAAAGCAGCAGGGAATCAACGTGCTCAGAGCTCGCATAAAGAGTTCTTGCTACCTTCTTAAAAAGACTCTTAATATAAGAGGCAATCAAATATAAAGGTTATTTTAATATGCAGTAAAATTTCAAATCAATTCCGTTTTGAGCAATAAAGAAGCATTTTATAGTGGCCTTCTGTGAATCAAGCGAGGTGTACGTTATACCAATCCAACGTATGATTTGTTGGTATGAAGTAGTTAGAGCCACAGCGAGAGACGTCGTAAATCATGACAAGTGACATCCTGCAGCTGCATAATCCGTCGAAAAATAGTATCGTGCGCGCGGCACACAATGAAATTTCTTCGTTTTGTTCCATACAATTTTAAAGAGCAGTTTATTACTGGAATCTCTCTCTAAATATATTGTCTTAGAAAAATAAAATAAAATATCTTAGACATAACTAATTGCAAGTATGTTAAAGCTTTACAAGTAGGTACATATATTAGTGATTTAAGTACACAAGTAAGTATAGTATAGTATATATATATATAAACTGTAGCTTCTGTGTATAAAGGGAAAAAATAGAGCAAAATAGTACAGAATAGAATATTTTTATTCAACATAGATTACATATTTTACTTATTGAAAATCATCTATACTTTTACAAATTGGTTTGGAAAAAAACCTCTGTCCTAAGAACAACTAAGAAAACACTAAGTAGGACTTTTTAGTATAGTTTATATAGTACATCATATTATTAAAAATAAGAAACAAAAAAGATATGAACAACATGGCAGGGATTAATTCTCAGGCTGTATTATAATAATGCATAGTATTATATTATAATAATTGTTTTAATACAATTTTTGTTTAGTAACATTTTTAGTTTGACAGGTAGGGTTTGTGAGATCCAAAATCACGCCATGGTTTTGAATGTCGCACGAATGGTACAGCTCGAAAAGGGAAAGTACCACACCCATCGAATACAATCGTGAAATAGAAGCTTTACTTCTGCGTTTCGCTTGATAAGTCAGATGGCCCAAGTAGTATACATTGACAGCCCCTTGCGTCTACAGGTGCCTTTATAGTTCTCACAGAGCTGATGACACGAACCGACACATCAAGCACGTACAAATGGATACAGACTCCATGCTAGAACAGATCTAGGCCGTCCGAAATCATAATCTTTGGCGATTTTAACGCTCACCACACCATACCTCGATTCTCGTTTAGCCAGTCGCTTTCGTGAATTCCAGATGTGGTAAATCATGCACCTTTTCTATTAGACCTTCCCCTAACCTCTCATCTGAATGGACATCAGTGATCCCTCGACACCGGATTGCCAGATGATACCAGCGACGTTGTTGATTCTCTACTGATGTGGTTTTTCAGAGAATAGAATTATTAATTCCACTATTTCCTATACGTGGTAGAGCCATTCTGCAGATATATTAGTAGTATAATTGTAGAACGAATTGGTCGGCTCGACCGGGGAAGAACCACGCTCTCACGGAACACCAGCTTAAAATAGTAGCTTAATGCTGCTGTGTTTCGTATGGTGAGTGTAGAGAACCGGAGATCCTTTTTACTGGAAACGAGGCATTCCATCTTAGTCCGCACGGGTGATAACGCATCTGCATTTTGATTTGTATTCGAGGATAGATATAGATGTCTATGGGCCGCAGCAACTACTTACCATCAGGTGGACTGTGTGCTCGTTTGTTAACCTATCCTATAAAAAAACATCCGATCTCCGATCGAAAATCAAAAAATACTGTAGTAACCATCGGAAGCAGATCTCAGCTTTAGTTTAGTCACTCTTGTTAAACTGCATTACGCAATAAGCAGGAGTGTTATCAGGCTTGGGATGACGCATCGGTGGCCCGGAATGTAAACACCAGCAATCTGAAAAAGAAGTATACCTATCCAGGTCCTTCAAAAGTGTTATTGCTAGGGCAAAGTCAGAGCACATTGGCAGAATTGGCGAGAAACTAGTTCGCTTTCCTTCAGAAGCTAGTGCATTTATCTCATACCAAGGCTATTCAAGGCAATTTCTTTCAGCGATCACTTCCAATTCTTTACAGAGTTTGACCTTGTGAAATTTATGCATGTAAACTGCCCCCACGATACAGGAAAAAACCCTAATGTAGAGGTTATATTTTTAAAGAAAATACAGTGTCGTCTGGTAAAATTGGTTCGATAAAAAACATAAGAAGGCATTAAATCTCTACTTAAACATGTACTATGCAGATATTCTATAATAAATTCGTCTAAAAGTTATATAGAGTGAAAAGGATTATAATTTGTTTGGTAATGTTGATAACGCTTTTTCAAAAACATAAAAATTTTAAATAAAATCGAATAGCTGAAGAATTCCGCTCGCCACGGCCATTAAAACTAATTGATGAAAAATTGTGAATTTTGTAAGTTACATATTATATTTAGAAGTACAGGAAAAAAGGTAGCGTATTCATATTTGGTTGGTGATTAGTAGGGAGATCAAATTAGAATAAAAATTAACAATCTTGTTCCAAAGTTTCTTGCTTACTCACATTGTTTGACAATTTTCTTTAAATACAATGTTGATATGATGTACAAATGTACGTCACACTTTAAATCCTTACCACAAATAAACTAATGACGGTATACTTCTAATATAATTTCGGTATAAATGAAAGTAGCTTTTTGATAAAAGATAAAGTGCGTCTAGTATTGACATCTACAAATATTGCTCGAGCTATAATACGTCAGTAACCGATATTTTGTATGATGAACGAGCTGAAAGCGATACTAGTAAGTGAATGTGTATTCTCTTACGGGATCGCCCGTAATTTATTTTTACGGGTCTGTTTCCCGGTACACATTAATCGAACAAAGATGGACTGATTGTATTGTAACATAATACACAAGGAAGTAAAGCCAAACGCGATGAAACATTTTTTGTCTCTATATGTTTGTGCTATTTATATTTTATATTTGTTTTCCGCTGTTTGTTGTAAACTATGAGGAACAACTTATGTTTAAAATATATTCTAGATATGATAAATTTTTTGTACTCGTATTGTAATGCTTCTAAATATTTATGGTTTTAGTGCAAAGCCCTTAAATTTATAATGTAAGCCGTCGAAGTCGTAATTTAAAGTTAAATGAAACAAAACGTCTATACCAAACCGGGAACCCCAATGAATTTAACGGAATAATGGCGGTAAGAGGGAGCAATTTGCTAAAATAAACGCCCTCCATGTCTCGCAAGTTGAACGAATCGCTTAGCGAAAACATTAGCTACGGCTCAAAGGCTTTTCAACGCAAATCGAACGTGAAATTCGACAGGCAATGCTCCTGAGTCTACAAAAATCTGGCCCCGATATTGTCTGATTACTTACTCACGAGCAGCTGAGTAAAAGTACTACAAAGTAGCAGCCTATACACTCCGTATTAAATCTGATTTACAAAAAGGGTTAAAAAATACAAGAGTTTTATATCGTAAACTTTTTACATACAAGAATAATCCGTAGTTCTTAAGATCATAGTTCGTTGTAAGTCACATAATCAAAACATGTTTTTATAAGATTTGATAAGCAGACTTTGAAGTTTCGTGTGTGACGTCCTTTTTTACAATTCCAAGCCAGCGCTTAATTATAATCCTACCTGATGGTAAGTGGTGATATAGCCTATTCACTCTTGCCTTGAAGACACCCACCGTCCTTACATTGATTTTTGTATTATCTGAATTAATTGATGTAAATGTTTATAAATACCATAATTTTTGTAAAGCAAAAATAGGTAAAAAAAAGTAAAAACATGCTATTTACGACATGTATTTCACACGTATTTTTCAATAATGGATACATTATTTATGTTTATGTTATTAATTATGTTCGTATTTTCCAGTGCATTGTTAACATTGGTTATTTGCCATTATGTCCAGGTAAATTAACTTGTTAAGGGAAATGTGCTTCACAATATACGTCTATAGATTTAATAAGCGCTATTTTGGTTATGTAGTTTTATTAATTTTGCAAAATTAATTTGCAGAAGTTAACGGCCGAGCCGGAAAGGAACGTCCTATGCGAAAGTTTATCGATCAAATTGGCGATATTGGAAAAAGAGCCAAATTAGGAGTACCCTTAACTGATGAGCATGTATGCGTAGGTATATGGATGTGGAAGAGTCGAGAGAGGTATGTCAGGATCGTGCCAAATGTAAGTCTGTCTGTTCTGTCTGTACACTCACGCCTCTAACTCAGAGGGGCAGCCTCTGAGTTAGAGGCGTGAGTGTTTATGTAATATAATGTTGTATGTTACAGCCTATATACGTCCCACTGCTGAGCACAGGCCTCCCCTCATTTCTGAGAGGGTGTTTTTTGTTTATGTATGTACTTTTATTTAATTTTATTAATAACTTATTATATAACAAGTTATACAATAATAGCAGAATTTTCATCTCATATCAACTCTTAATTATATTCTGCGAGCATATATTTGTGTTATTATTTTTGTATAAACTTATTTTGATTGTATTGTGTGTCTTTTTGATGTTATATGATAAGATTGAAGTTTGATGACGCCTGACCCAAGTTTCACATACATGTATCAGTAAACAGAATTACTACCTCTCAAGTAATATCTCTGCTTTTTCAAATAATGCTTGACAGTTGGCAGACCTTAGGAAGGATCCTGTCAATCAAGTATCTTAAACAGGCTATGTTATATATGCAACAGCACAGTCAGAATAAGCTTTGCGACTTTAAGATACATAGTTATTACTCTTTATGATATAACTTAGAACATAAATCTCAAATTAAAGTAAATCGTTTTGCCAGTGATGAACCCCGTGAGCAGAAGCTTAATGTTTCTTTATTGAATATAAAAGAATGCCTAACTTTAACTTACTTACTTTAACTTTTCTATATAGTAAAGTCCATAACACGATATTAATATAGCTTAACGGATAACTCATATCATGCCGTATGGTGTCAAGAGAAGAACTCATTGCTTCATCTCGTCTCGTAGCGATCGTAAGGGGTTCCGGTAGAAATAACTATATATTTTTTACCAGATGTAAAATTGCAGACCGTGGAGGCGACGGAAGCAGACTGCGATCACCAGTTTCCTGCCAAGCATGGCGATTGGTGATCGCTTGTTTAGCTGTGAGCTGTTTGGCGTTAGCGTCTCTAGGTTAATTTTCCAGGGAGGCCTAGCCCCTTAGAATAGAAAGCCAATAAAGCCGAAGTCCAATGTACAGAATAAAATTTACCAAGTGGAATTTAATATATTGATTCTCCGGTTGTAGGTTATTTATTTCAAAGTGTTTTGTGTGATCCAACAATCCCATCCCGGCCTGTCTGTACCCACCAAAACTGTTTTGCTAATGAGGAACACGCCGGCGAATACATGTAACAAAGATAAGACATGTATGACTTTAAGTTCAAAAAAGTAAATAGACGACATCGCTGTACGTCGTCTATTTTAGGAAGGGAAGAAGGAAGGAAGCTTCGTAAGAAGCGCTTTGTCCGAAACCCGATCGAAGGCCTTCGCTATGTCCAAACTAACGGCCAAAGCCTGCCCCTTGGACTCTACTGCCTCCATCCATTTATGAGTTAGGTAACCCAGAAGATCACCAGCTGAGCGACCGCGACGGAAACCGTACTGGCGGTCACTTATCAGCTGGTGATCTTCAAGGTACCGCATGGGCTGGGTGTTAATAATGGATTCCATTATTATAGAGAGAAGGAGATGATGGCAATAGGCCTACATTTGGACGGATCAGAGCAGTTACCTTTTTAAGGATCTGGTGCACGAGGGCTGAAGTGGACAGGAGTACCGGAAAAGACGCATTAAAATTGGTGCCAACTCCGGAGCACACGTTTTCAGCACAATAGGAGGGACGCCATCCAGCCCACTCGACTTGTTGACATCTAGGGATAGGAGTGCTCTGGGCACTAAGTGTTGGGTGAACAGGACATCCTGCATGGAGCACTCACTCCGCGGGATGGTCGGCGGTGTGATGCCCCGTCATCAAGAGTCTAGTTGGATGCAAAGAGAGAGCCCAACGAGAGATCGTTGTCCTTTGCGGTATGGGCCAGTGAGTCGTCTTCCCTGTGCAGAGATGGGAGAGATGGCTGACAGAAGTTCCCTTGGATAGCCTTGACGAGAGACCAGTTCGTAGTTCTAGAGAGTCTAGTAGAAACTAGTTCGTGTTCCTTCGGGAACACGAATTAGTTTCTCGCCAATTCTGCCAACGTGCTCTGACTTTGCCTTGACAATGACACTTTTGAAGGACCTAGAGACAGAATTGTACTTCTTTTTAAGAGCGCTGGTATTTGCATCCCGAGACATCGATACGCGACCTCAGGCCTGGTAGCACTCCTGCTTATGGCGTAGTGCAATTTTGCAGGAGCGACCAAACCAAGGCTAGGTTCTGCCTCCAACAGGTACCACAGATGATGAAATAAAAAGTTCCATTCCCTGTAGCACGACATCAGCGACAGAATCAGCAACAACGCTGGGATCATCACGCGAGAAGCAAACCGCCTCCAATGGTAGGATGCAAAAAATTCACCGTCCCTCTACTAAGCCACGCTCCGCAGTATGACCAGAGATAGAGTGAGTGGCACCGTACTCCGGATCAGACAATGGTCCGAGGCCGGTCCGGAGACCTGATATCAGTCCGGATGAGAGGTCACCAGAAGGTCTAAAAGGGAAGGAACATAGTCTTCCACATCTGGGATCTGCGCATCTCCCCGCATGATCGGTTAAAAGAGAAACGGGTCATTCAGCGTGATGGGCATTAAAATCGCCAGGGATCACGATCTCTGCGGATGGGATCTGTTGTAGCACGGAGTCTGTAGCCATCTGGACGTGGTCGATGAGTCGGTCTGTTTCAGCATTACCGATATGGGACATATAGAGGCACCCGTAAATGCGGGGGGTGGTCATCGCTGTCTACGCGCGGCCATCAAATGGATAGGTCCGTACTTTTAAGGCTGCTGAGACGTCGATAACAGATGTCCTCCGTGACGTACACGCGAACTCCAGCTGAGGGCACAAAAGAGTGTTCTAATTCGTACCCCGGGTAGGAGAGGTACGTAAGTATCAGCCGGAGAGAACACCTGTGTTTCGTTTAGAAAGAACAAGGCCGGCCTCGCTGTTTACAGGTGGTAATGGATGGCGTTAAGTTTTGAATGAAATTCCCAGATATCACAGAAATTTACGGATAACGCGGCAGGGGTTGCCTTTAACTTATTGCTCCGTTTGCCCCGAGCAGGTTTAGTCTCAAGCGGAATTTTGCATTTAGGAGTGGAGCGTCTTTGTTGTGGATGCTTAGCGAGGGATTCTCCAGGGGTGCTTGTACTCTCCTGGGGTAGTCTTTCATTAAATTCCGCGTAGATATAGGACCGTAAATAACAGTAAAAAAGAAGGTACTCCGGGTTAACACTGCTATTGGGACGTCAGTCATCTCAGTCCCCTGTGACCATGGTTGCTGTAAAGTACCCGAAACGTCGGGAATTAAAAATTAAGTAAATAAAACGCAATAAAATCCTTAAAAATAGTTTTAATCAATCACTTTATGTCTTATTTATATCATGAATAAATTTTGGCCGCTTTCCAGCGCACCCCAACCTTCTGCTCCTTCTCCTTCAACTGATGTTACTAGATAATATAGCTTTAGCTTTCATTCTTTCATCTAAACATAGGCGTTATCATTAGATACCGACTGATAAGCAAACTAAAAAACTATTTCGAAGACATGTGAAGTTCGCCAACACGCATTGGGGCAGCGCGGCGGACACTTCCCTGCCCTAAAACCCTCTCAGAAATGACTGGAGGCCTGTGCCCAGCAGTGGGACGTATATAGGCTGTAACTTTACCTTACTTTACTGTTATATTTAATAGTATTTGCAGAAAACTGTGATTAAAAGAACTCTGTTAAGATAACAACTCATTATATTAAGTGGCTTACCATAAGGCAAAGGCGTAACTCCAGAATATTACTTGTTCTTTTTTCAATTCCAAATTATACATATTCGCCTTATTACCTCAAAGAATGATTTCAATATCTCTGTTCTTGTCATGATAGGGTTCTTCGATCTTCCTCTTTTTTATGCTTGGTAGAGCCACGCTGCAGCGATGTTATAATTTTAGCACGAATGGGTCGGCTCAAGCGGGGAAGGACCCCACTCTCACAGAATACCAGCGTAAAATAGCAGCTTAATATCGCTGTATTTCATATGGTGAGTGTAGAGAACCGGAGATCTTTTTAACTGAAAACGAGGCATTCCATCTAAGTCTTCAGGGGTGACAACGCATCTGCGTTTTGATCCGTATCGATATCCGTAATCGAGAATAAATGTAGAGATAAATGGAGATGTAGAAAGTGGTATGTGGATGCTGTGACCCATGTCACAGCATCCACTTACCATCGGGTAGACTGTGTGCTCGTTTGTTACCCTTATTCTATAAAAGAAATAATAAAAAGATTAATGTACCTACTCATCTCATGGTTTCTATGGTAACTCCTTCACTGTTCAGGCTGCACTTCTTTGGAATTCTTTCCCTGATGAAATCAGAAAAGCGCCTAACCAATACTCTTTTTAAAAGACGGTACGCGAGTATTTACTGAAGAATCATTAGAATTACAATATTGTGAAATATTGTATCGTATTTATATATGTATTAACTTTGTATATATTTTGTACATTGTATATGTGTAACATATATATATATATATATATATATATATCATATCCATATATATATATATATATATATATATATATATCATATCCATATATGTATATATATATCATAATCTGTTTTGATACATATAATGTGTATTAATTTTATTTTCTCTTTATTTTTTCTTTTAATTGCTACAACTACGACAAACTCTCACCACTCCATGGGTTGACTGGTAAAAAAGAATGCCTTTAGATAATTAATCCGCCTTTTGTTTCCATTTTTTAAGGGACGCAATAAAGATTTAGAAAAATAAATAAAAAATTATTTTATTCCATATGTAGTATTCGCGTAAATATAAGAAATCATTACAGAACTTTATTTATGAAATTTCGAAGTCTATTCGAAATTAAAAATTATATCAGCATTTATTTTATGATACCAATCAATAGTAAATGGGACCAATTATATGAAATAAATTAATAGAAGACCACATGGTCTTCAATTCATCTCTGTTTTGTTAAAACTAAATTTACTTTATTTAAGAAAGAATGTAAATTGTAAAACATAAATAATGCAATTTTGATTCCAAGACAATCGACTTTTCTTAAGACGCCCGATATAAAAATACTAATGCAATAATGAAAAAATTATTTATTCACATGTTCCTGTAACATATTATATCTATGCCAAATATCAATGTCTTTGAGAATTCAAAAAAAAAAATCTTTGACAAACAGACATAGAGACACAGATTCCGAGGTGACTCTAATAGTGATCGAATTTTGCTAATTTTGACACGGAACAACATATATTAATGTTGCTAAATTGGAGCCCATGTGAGCAAAGCGGGTTAAAAGCTAGTTTAGTAATATAAGCTCACGTAAAATTACATCAGCATTATGTTGTAAATTGTTACGAAAATTTCCTTCTGTTTTCTAATAGGCAGTATGTTACAATAGGTGAAAAGCTCTTGAGAAGTCAAACGGTTCAACCATATTTTGACAGACTACTACCTAAATGTTCAAATAGATATACAACTATTTTTCCCATAAAAACGCAACAGCAATATCGTAGGCGTGTAGGAGTGTTTACTTTGATCTTTGTAAGATTTGTTGGAATAAATGTCAATGTTGACACAATGTCGAGTTGCCCTCTCTACCTTACACTCCTTGAGTATGTATTTAATTGTTGTATTAAAATGTGTGTGTTAAGTTCTAGGCAAGCAAATGTAGAAGAACGTCATTGTTTTAAGTGCAGGCTTTAACTATAAATGACGTGTGAATGAAAAATAAATAATTTGCTTATCATAAAAATTATCGTTTTTTTTAATGATGAACAAGAAGAAGAAAAAGATTGACCAACGAACACCTGTACCTGATAGTAAATGAATGACGTGGTCTAGACACCTAAATTTATCCCGTATTGAAGAAATAAAATTCAGGTGCGATCTGACTCCTAAGGGATAATATGAAAGCCTCAATAGTAGTGAAGTAGGTTTCTAAACCAATTTATTCAAAACGCTTTTTAAACCCAATAACAGAAATAGAAATGTTTTTGTTTTAATTTCATTCATATTCAAATCATTCCGTAAAAAAAAATTTAAAAAGCCTAACAGCTTACATATTTATTTGTTTAAAACGTCTTTTAGCAAAATACAAAATATTTACGGTTCGCTTCACGGGCAAGAATATGAAAAAATTATACGCATTATCTAAAAATAATGTAATTCGTATTAAGACATAAAATCATATAATCAAATAAGCTGTTCTACAATGATTGAATTTTTTTCAAAGTTAAACCCAATAATAGTAATAGAAATGTTTTTCTAATTTCATTCATATTTAAATCATTCAGTAAAAAATTAAAAAAGAGGCTAACAGTTTAGAGATTTATGTGTTTAAAACGTCTTTTAACAAAATACAAAATATTTACGGTTCGCTTCACGGAGAAGAACATGAAAAATTATACGCAATATTTAAAAATAATGAAATTCGTATTAAGACATAAAATCTCTTTTGTCACAGAAAACAAATTGAGTCTTCCCAAAGAATCACATGGCGGAAACGAATTTAATTTATTGACGACTTATTCACAACGCTGACGACTTCGCAAGGACGTACGACAATTACAATTCAATAGCAAGTTTATAGCTTGCTACGCAATGAACCTTATATTAATGGGATAATGTTGAAAATACATTATATGATTGAAAGCTTCACTTTGTCAAAGCAATATTGAAGTGACAGAACTTAATAGGAATTTAACAAATAGCTAAACATTTCGTAATTCGTGGAATATCTTGAATGGGTAGTTTATTTAACAAAGGACGGGTGGACAGTCTTCGTTTTGTTCGGGCTCTCGTACTGACGTCAACATCTGCCTTTTTTTCATAAACGAAACTTGGCCAACGTGAAATAGATATTTGTTCAACTAGCCAGAAAATCAGAAGCTTTTGTGTTTTTATAAAGAAGGTGGTAATGCTTTTGTTAGTACCCGGTTATTTGGTATGAGGTCTTTGTGATCTTTGCGTATTTTGACGCAACATCTTCACTCGATTCGTTTTGTATGACTTTAACAATTTAATCGGATAAATAATAATTAAAGGAAGTTAAAAAAACACACGGGTAGCAGGATATTATATCTATCTTATACTGCTCCTCATCGCCAGACAAATTCGAATCATTATTCATTAACAGTTATACCCGTTGAGTAACTTTTCATCATAATCACATCACAGCCCATAACAAGTCCATTTCTGAACATAGGCCTTCTCTAAGAAATGCCACAAAGCACGGCCTCTTTTAGTTGGCTATGTTTACCATAATTGCGACGTTTGGCAGGCGATTTGTTTGACGAACATGTTTAATATATTTTCCTTTTTTCTTTTATTAGTTCTTATTGGGAAGCCCATCTCCTAGCCTGTTTCATTCTGTCATCTCTTTGGAAACCCACGGTATGATTATGGAATAGTGGATATTCTTACACCACGACTACACGGAAATTAAATTAACAATTCATTGTTTTGTAATAGTAATAAACATGATAATGTTAGTTTAGCTTCAAGAAGTCTCGAGTGAATACAAAGAATGAAAAATTAGACAAAGCTAGGAAGATATTAAGTAAAATTTACTGGAAATATCATCGCACGAGCACGCGGTGAAACGTACTGTTTATACGTGGTAGAGCCATGCTGCAGTTATATTAATAGTATAGTTGTAGCACGAATGGGTCGGCTCGACCGGGGATGGACCACGGTCTCACATAATACCAGCATAAAAAGTAGCTTAATGCTACTGTGTTTCGTATGGTGAGTGTAGAGAACCGGAGACCCTCTTTACTGTAAGCGAGGCATTCGATCTTAGTCCTCACGGGTGACAACGCGTCTGCATTTTGATTCGTTGTCGAGGATAGATGTAGATGTCTATGGGCAACCACTTACCATCAGGTGGACTGTGTGCTCGTTTGTCACCCTATCCTATAAAAAAGGACATGTTTTCGTAGTATTCATAGCGTATGAGCTTTGCGCTCGTTTACCTTCTAGGTGGTAGTACTCCTGTCCTGAATAGGAGTCTATTTGTGAAGGTACTACATTGTTGCTCATTTGTGACGCCAAGGGTACCAGTATAATTACAGGCTGTGAGGCATACTGTCTTATTCCTTATTTGTGGCAAAGCATCTGTCGCCTTCTTTGTCTATAGTGGGTTGCAGGTGTCTATGGGTTGCAGCCTTTTATCACCAGGTGGACCGTCAGTTCGCATGACACATCAATTTTATAATTGTATTAATAATAGAATATAGACTAATCTTTTAAGTAGTGCACTCCAGCAGGCATGTTCTTGGAAAGGCGAAAAGGCTGTTTAAGAAAGAGATAGTTTTAGTAAATGTAATTTACCTATTGAAATTTTTAATTAAACTTTATATAAAATATTGTTAATAATTTATTAAATAACTACCAATACTAAAACAAAGGCTGTTAGATTTTCATTGTATTTTTTGTTCTCATTAAACGAAACAGTAAAATAATAAACAACACAACTTTTCTTAACTCAATTTAACTGAGTGCATAACAAATGTTGCCTATTCAAAATCGTCTGCTATTACTAAAAGTTAGTTCTTATTTTAAACTTTTTGCTTTTTAAAACTTATTACTGTTTCAACATTAAAATACATTCTACCGTTTTAACTGAGTCGGAGTTTACTTTTGTTGAGCTTTAAATTTAAAATCGTTGAGTTTCGTTAAGTGAAAAATATGTTCGCGAGAAAATTGATAAATAATATATATATATTATGTATTTCTTAGACTTCAAGTTTTAAAAGTATTCCTACTTTTGTAGTTTTACGCCTTTCGATAGATTTGAAGAAGATAAAAAATAACTTATTTAGCGAGCCATCATTCTTTCATTCAATGCGTCTTCTTGCTGCACATTCATGACCTGGTTTAGCCTGGCATCTAGAAGTACACAGATGTCTGCCTTGTAGAGAGACACCAGCTGTGTGTTTGGTCTAGTCGGGATTAAGTTCAATCCGAAAGAGCAGCTATGGTTGTGTGTGTGAATCTCTCACTGTCGGCTGTCTCTGAATGGGGCGATGCCTATCTTGTGAGATTTGACGCCTCCGAAACACAAACGTTTTCTTTCATCGCTAAAAGGACTCAGCTTAAATTGGCTTCATCTTTTCGAGATGTATCATTGGTACGCCGATTGGCTTTTGTTTTATGTGATTTCTTTGATTGTTAATTTCATTTGCTAATTCCACTGACAAAGCAGCTTCAAGAAAATAAGGTGTCCTTTCAAAGGTGTGTTAGTACTTCACGCCGGGATCACTACTTATTTAGCTTTTTAAAGAGCAAGTGTGGTAAATGTGGAATATTGCTGACATACATGAACTATGGCTGCAAAATACGACCGTGCAATTTTGGACTCAAGGTGCTGAGATTTAGTGATTACAATCTGGTTAAAGCATAAACAATAATAAGTCTGAGGCATAAACGCAAAATCTCCAGTATAATGGTGTTATTCCGGAATTGAAGGACATAGTTCATTCATTTTCATTCCATCATCAGACAAACAAACGTTCAGCCAGCCTTTAACAATTTTTTTTCTTTGAATTACATATTCAAATCGGACGTTTTGCTTCTTCGTTTGCAGTGCGCACAGTAATGGAGTTCAATAATTTGCCAGCATCTGTTTTTCCATCCGATTACAATGTGGGAGCCTTCAAGGCGAAAGCGAATAGGTTTGTGTTACGTCTGGTCAATGGCCTATACTATTTGCGACTATATCACCACTTACATTCAGGTGGAATCAAGCTGAAAATCGGGCACTGGCTTACAATAGTTAAAAAGCAGCCTACTTTCTAACAATCAAAATTGTAAATATGAGATTTAACAAAGTTTTATTCACAAAACTTATAGACAAGAATATCAAGCTGCACGATTGTGTTAACTGCATAAGAGTATTTATCAGCCACGATTCAACAGCGTTGTCACCAAACTGAATCTGTTCTCTATCGGTTTTCGAGATTAGAAGAGCACCATGGCAGAATCTATCAGCTGAGTACGCAATATCGTTAAGGCGTTTGTCCATTCCTTCCGTTAAACTGCTTTTAGTACATCTTCCGGCCAGTCATTTTATACGGTGATGAATTAACTTACGCTTATACGGCTCTTGAAAGAGGTTATGGAGAGTAAATATGAGCGGATGACATTAAATGATATATTTTCGGCGGTATATAATAATATAGCAGTAAGACAAGAAAATTACCATCTCGAAATTAATTGTACTGTATCCTCGTTACCTAATGAGAAACAATGGTTACGTAAATCTTTATACTGACCATACTCCGGTTAGTGGTGTAGATTTAGTATGAAAGGAATAGCCCTCTTTTTTGTGTGTGGGCAACTCGAGCATTACATACCATACTCGTACTAAGTCCGCTAGGTAGCGTACTGCCTTCGATGATTCGATGGTCCCCTTGGGCATTACGTATCATACTAAGCTCGCAAGGCAGAGTACTCCTTCAATGGCCTCCATAAATTGGGCACCAATTTCCATGAACACTAACTACTCTTTCGATCCCGAGTTTAAGGCGCTCGAATTGTTTCTCATTGCGCCAGAATCTATTTAGTATGGTGCCGAGGTACATTTTTGTCGTTACACCGCTTGAGTATCGGACTGACTAGCTTTACAAGAAAGATTAGGACGAGTGAATATCTCCGTGTGTAAAATTGCGTAATTTTAGCTGCAGCGCAATTGGTGGTTTTCGGGTGTATGATCGAAAGCTGGTCAAATTAATTCTTTATCAAAAATAACAGGATTCCTGATTTATTTCCTACTAAAATTATTTATTGATTTCTTTTATTTTTGATTTTAAACCTTAATAGTATTCACATTAATTAGGTGACAAATTTATAACTATACGTGAGCGAAGTAGCAAAAAATAATGTGGTATATTAAAACAAAATAGTTTTCACATGTTTTGTGAAGTAAAATAAAAAAAACGTTATTCATAATCATTTCCTACAAAAATTGATAATAACAGCTTAATGTTCTAGATACGAAGAAAAAATTAAAAACACAGTGTTATCAAAAATAGTCGTTAATGAAACACATACAAAGTTAAAATGTTCAAAAGAACGACCATTGCAGAGATGGTTCCGACTATAAAATACTCGGGATATGCAATAGCTGTCCGGTGCACTGTGAGTGCAGGCCATTTGCATAGGAAGTAAATGCGTTGAAACGGCCTCGGCTGGAATTTAATAAAACTATCTTAGCGCTTAGTCGTCTCTATAAAATAAAAATATTGTTCAAATATTTCACTTAAGTCGCTTTATATTTCTTTACTTTATTTTACATTTGGACCAGTTAAGATAGAAACACTGGTATGATACACTGACTATGTAGACAAAGAAATAGTTACTGCAATTAACGGGTGTTATTTATTAATGATAATGGTGATAACAGCTTATTTCGCGGCTTAAGTCCGCTTTAATTCAAGAAGTTTGATAGTGAGCCCAGCGGTAGATTGTATGCGAGATAAACATGAAAAGAATAACTAAATTAACCCGGAATTCTTTACGCCAAGTAACGGCCTATATACGTTCCACTGTTAGGTAAAGTTGTTCCATTTTCAAAAGACTATCAGCAACTAGTTCCCCATTATTTCCTAGATTATTTCCTCATCATGTTTTCTTTCAGCGACTCGTACGCGATATATCAGCACCTAAAATTGCAAGTAACAATGTTTAATCTTACTGGTATCAAGCTCGGGGTGCTCGCGTATTGTGTAATTTTCAGGGAGCACTTAGCCCCTTATCTACCATGGCTCTTATATATAAGTTATTATTATATATATCCAATTTTTCATATAAAAGAGAGAAAGAACGAGCCCGCTGTTTACCTTACGGTAACTGATCGCAGCTGGAAAAATTGCATGTTCGTTACCGGCTTTTTACAACGATTAGTCTCTTTTCTTGTCGAACTAAAAGTAATATCGGTACGAAAAAGATGTCAATGATCGTCAAAAATATTTAAGACAAATTGCTTAGAATTATTTTTTAGATCAAGGGTTAAAATACAAGATAGGTATTTTTTTTACAAAATGAAACCAATTTAGGTCAACAAAATAATCTCAACATTAACTGTTACCGTTACAGAATAGTCCACTGCGGAACATACGAGTAGGTCTCCTCATACATTGCCTCATAAAGAATCCCCCTTGTGAGTATTTGCCATAGTTGCCAATTATTGGCCACCGAAGTCCTTTTTATTATTTTTTAGTTGTTATTAGTAAGAAAATGCTGCCCGGCTCCTAACTTGTTTATCTTTCTCGCCTCTTACGACACTCACAGGATGGTAAGAGTCGTGGATATTCTTATACCACCACTACACAGTCGCTTTTACTGTTTACAGTTACAGTAGTTCACAGTAAGTATTAACTTTTTACTGTTTATAAAATAGTCATGTATACAATAATAAATAAGTTTTTTCTGCCTAGCAGTCCGTCTGAAATCGTTCCACATTCTTAACCGTTTCTGTCTCCTAGCGGCAGTACACCCCCTCTTGTTGTCTTACGGCTTAAAGGGTAAGAGAGTTTAACGATATTCTGGTAGGTATTTTCATCTTAACCTTCTGGAGTGACTACACATTCGTGATCTTTATATGAAGTCGGCTTCGAATATCCATGGTCTACTGTAGTCGCCAACAGATGAACTTTTAACTTGTCTGTAACTATAATATTATAAAATTATTTTTAAAACTATTTTCGAAAATGCCTCGTTGATATCGTCACAACTACTATTCATGTGTTACCAGAGTTCGAATCCCGATCGGACTGAAATCACTTTTTGAGTTTGTCAGTCAAGAAATTCTCAGTAGTAGCTCGGAGTAGTAATTCGGAAATCATGAAGAGCCGTTGGTCCAGTTAGTGATCTTTCTCCGGAGGTGCTGATTTACCATTCCATCGTGAGGGAATGGACAGTGTACCCGTGTTTGCACGACTCTATAGTCCTCTCCTTCACAGAGGGCTTTTCTTCGTTGAAACTGGCCGATGTGACTGAAATTCTGGCAGGATGACGTAATTAGATATTATTATTAAAAACGGCATAAACAAGATACTGAAAATGAAATAACTCTTACTTTTTCATATTTTTAGAAATTTACGGATTTAAGCGCCAAGTAAAAATGTTATAAAATAATATGCACATAAAGGCAAATTACGAAGAAAGTCACATACTAAAGTAACACGAATAGAAATTACTTATGGTAATAATTGTCAAGTTGTAATATTGTATAGCTGAGGACCAAGATAGTCTAATAACGTTGAAACTGTAGCTACGGTTACGCTATAAGTTCATATTACTATAATATTTTCATGTCGCGGACAATAGCCGTCTGATGCGACCAGATGAGAAATATTCCTCGCTAAAATTAGCATTCATATCCGAACCTAGACGACATAAATAACATCAAATATTTGCTTTATTATATCCAGTGATAGAGATCTGTTGCTATTCAGAATTCTGTGATTAAAATACGTACACATGAAAAATATTACTGAAAAGAAAGAATCTTCTTGCGAAAATGAAAATAAATGAGTGTATAAAATATAAATATATAATAAAACATTATTATTAAATTGACACGATGCTTTGTTGATTTTTCAATTGTGAGATATAAATCCTATTTTAGTTTTATTTTTAAACTGCTTTGAGCTTTGTGTGACTGAGTGAGTCTTAGGTTTGAAACATTGGGAATCAATGTTCGTGCATAACTAAAGTCTAGCGGAAGAAGTGGTGCCGTATCCGTTACGCTTACCCAATCAGTATTAACTAGGGAAAAATATTCCGCATTGGCTATCGGTTCTTCGAATTATTTATATTATCGGTCCTTACTTCAACTTACTCCTTGATTCATCGAAGTCAGTTACCTATTTTTAAAATCTGTTGCGGGTGTCCTCTCATGCGTTATCCCTGGAGTGAGCATGCTCCTTCTGTAGCACGTTGGGCGAATTTCCCCACGGTCCAGCGATGAAGGACTATGTTTTGGACAACATGCACTGATTGCAAATTTTATTCCAATATTCCGATATATTATACACCTTTATTTCTATCACGTTTGATATAGGACAATGTAGACAGATCCATTTCCTTCAGTGGGTTCACTTTCACGTCTCGGCTGGCGAGTACGTTGCTTGAATTTCACGTTGACTTTAAGAAACAGAGAGTTTAGGATATTATTTCTATTGAAAAAAAAATTCAAACTTCTATCAGAAGTTTGTTTAGTGATGATCGCAATATTATGTGATTTCACATAATATTAGTCGTTATTTCTTGGTTCAAAACCCTATTAGAACCAATATTTGCAAAAATGAATTAAATGTAGTATGTTTTAATAGTACAGATCTACTCCATGTCCTGAAAAATGTTTCGTCTATTTAGATTATTCATTTCCCTAAAATGGTTTTAAAATTAGGAATTGGTAAATTAAGTTCGAAATAATATCATCTATTAGCTTATTTTATTAGAAAATATATTTAAATATTAAAAAACCAGCGTTATTTTAACCGTTAAACATATTAGAGATATTACAGATATTAACATTAATGGTTTCTGCCAAACCTACACTTAACATACTAATATCTTAAGCCTCGTTTAAACAAAACCTATTGACCGTTTCTGTCGTGGGTAAACTCTCATTCCTGTCGTCGGTGGACGGTATACGTGTATGTTTTTAATACATTTATCTAGACTTCCCGCACAATCCACTTGCGTCATCTTGTACAAGCAGCAAAAGAAATGCAAAAATAAGTGCAAAAAATATTTCATGATTTTTTGCACTTAGCCCTTCAATCCCTATAAAAATCCCCAGCAATCGCATGCGACCGCACCCACCCACAGCACGTAAAACCATTAAAACTTATATTTAGAGACTACTTTTCTATGAAGAAGTTTGACATTATAAAATCTGTACAAAATTTTTCATCCTGTGGTCTAAACAAAAGTCAGGTTTTACTTAATTGCAAAAATATTTTATTGTATTTTGATAACAAAAAAAAAATACCATGCGTTAAAATCACAATTATTTCAATATATATTACTCAAAATTATTTACGTAAAAAGATAAATTATATTCACAAAAAACTTTCATTACAATTTTATAATAAAACACTATACTAAAACACTAATAAAACACTAGAAAAATCTAAAAATCAACATAATAACATTCACACGAAAATGGCGTACGAATCGCACGTAGATTATAAATATATATCCATAGACTACCTAACTTTTTATTCTACTAGAGGATAGAAAACTTCATATTGATTCTATTATGTCATACTTCTTCATAGAAAAGTAGTATCTAAACATAAATATTTATGGGTTAAAATGCTGTGGGTGGGCGCGGTCAAATTAGACCTTTTGAATTTTGACGGAATATCGAAGCGGTCAAATTTGGACACTTGGCGTTTGAGAGGTTATTAAATATCAGTTATTTTTTGTCTTCCTGACTACAATCGCACCTGAAGTTAAGTGGGGGTAAAGCCCTTGATGACGAACACAAGCTTTAAAGTAGCACATATGGGGGACTTAATGCCACAGGGAATTCTCTCTTAGTCAACCATTAGGCTGAATAGATAGCTAGAGATAGACATATAGGAGGCGGTGAAGCAATGGTCAAAATAGAAAGGGTTAAATAAATTATATATATACATATACCTAAATACATACAATATATACATATATAAACATATTGCATTTGGATGGAAAGCCAGACGCCGGCAGATTATTCCACTTCTTTGCTGTACGAATTACGAAAAACAAAGCAAACCGTTTGGTTCGAATGCGTGGAAAATCGACAACAAAAAGTAGTCCGATTGTGGAAAGCGGACGGAGGAACAAAAGCATGCAATTCCTGAGCACACTCAATTAATTACAATTGTGTTCTATAATTTAATCATTGCACCTAACAGTCACAAATCTCTATCGACCATCACACAACACTTCACCGTACCTTCCCAAATGCAACCCAAAACTCCAGAAACACATAGGAAAGAAAGAGGTAGACGAATAATTGACATTCTAAACCTACATAATATACAATAAAAGCACTTAGACAATTCCTTTTTTTTTCAAAAACAGAAACCTCTATTATTCCCAAAATTATAACACAACGACCAAAACTTAACATCCCTATATTTAAAACATACATTTGAACAGAAAAATGCGAAAGTTATCCACGATATAATCATACTTTTAGAATGGACTCAAAAATCTATACACGAAAGTTATTGCCAAGACTTATGTCGCGTGGTTAAACCGAGGCGAACTCTTCCCGGAATCTGAAAGATCCATGCTTGCTATACAGGACCAGGTAGTTAAAAACAAAAGTCACAGATAGTTTTTCATAAATGATTTAAATAATGACACTTGTAGGAAACGCCATAGCTCTACAGAAATCATTCTGCATATGACAGGCAAGTAAATAACCCAGACTACAAATACATACACGATCAAGTACCCAAGATCATGTACCAAAAATGTGCACACCAGTAAAAACTTAAAGATTGCGTTAGACCATACTCCAAATACAATCCAGAAACTGTATTAGAAAACCTCTTAACAAAATTTTATCGGTATATGATCGGAAAATTCATTTCAATAGATCGGATATTAATTACACTTGTTTATCAGTTGGTTATGAGATAAACAAAACTGGGTATCTAATAGACATTGCCATACCAAATACTTAACTTACAGACAACAACAGCAGAAAAACTGAGCAAATACACTGAATTAAAAATAAAATAGCCCGACTCTGGTATCTGCTAAATTTTACAATAGTAGCAATAGTGTTGTCTACAAAAGGAATAATGCCGAAACAACTTCACCAGTCCCTTAATTCCCTTAACTTACCTCAAAATATTATCATCTGCTGCAAAAGGCCGCGATACTAAACATATACAGAGTCATGTGAAAGATTCTGATATTTGAACCAGAAAACCCACATCATAACACAAATACGCTGTCATCTTCTGTGCAATTTTCTGTACGTGCCGCACTTAATCCAACTGATAATCACTTGGCTTAGGCCCGTATTGTCAGCTCTTTCCGGCTAATTAGAGTATATAAAATCAATTTCAAATTAATAATAATAATAATAATGATGATGATGATTGTTTTACATTTACATTAAATTAAATCTTTATACAATAATTTATGCTCTATTTACAATTTTTTGACGTCTTGTGCAAACGGAATATCAATATTTATTTTTATTTAGTTTAGTCTCTAAATTACCATAACTTATACTTTATTTAGTGGAGTTAGTGGCACTTTAGAGAATTGCAGTTTGCTGTTTCACATACATAGATATTCTAATTGTTTTGTTATATGAACGTCTGTTACGGTACTATGATAAAATGACGAAAGAACTTTTTCAAGGCTCTTAATTAAGACTACGAGCAGGTCTCAGTACAGTACCATAATTTTACCTCTTTTTGCCGAAAGTAGAGGTGCCTGCATTGCTTAATTCCCGTCTGAAGGATACAGAGAGTCATAACCGCCAGTCTTAGCAAGTGTTCTTGGGCTGCCGCAGCCACTTACGGAAAAATGGATTAAAATTTCATTCTTCACATCAGTTTTATAAAAAAACAATATTGAATAATAGTTAACCTTTATAATAACCAACTTGTGAAAGGAAGCGCCGTGCATAGAAGTATGGCAGTGATGCTTCAGGTACTCAATAGTACCGAATGTTTGTAACTTTTATCTTTAACACAGAACACAAATTAAGACATTGGTTTTACCATAATGGAAAAAACTTGTTGAATAGAATGTAGTTAGATAAGATAAACACTCACGACTGTCACCCAGAGGGGTAGGCAGAGACTACAGAATTTCATTTAGCACGATCCTGACATACCTCTCTCGCCTCTTCTACAGCCATATACCTACGCTTACATGCTCGTCGGTTAAGGGTACTCTTAATTTGGCCCATTTTTAGTATATCGCCAATTTGGTCGACAAACTTCCGCCTAGGACGTCCCTTTCCGACTCTTCCATTCACTTCTGCAACATAGCTTTTCAGTCTTTCCGCATTCATTCTTTCTATCAATAAAAATAAATAAAATACAATTAAAAAAAAAAAAAGTACAATTTAATCTCTTGCGGAATACGTACATACTTAAAAAGACCAAAAAAAATTATCTGTCCTGAAATAAAACCAAAATACTTAACCTCCTACATCCTTTCAGATTTTCTCTTTAATTTGGATTTTGTACTCATCCAAAAATGTGCGGTCCTTGCGATGGTGGATGCTGTGGTGGATGCTGTGGTGGCGGGTGCAGCGGACCGTGTTGTCCATGCATCACTATCTACACGTGCTGTACGAAGATTTGTTAATGCGTTGTCGTGGCCAGTGTCTGCAACATTTCATCTCACCATATTTTAATTGGTGCCGTTACGTGAAATAAAATATGTATAAGCATTTCTACATACAACCACCGAAGCATTCCTTTCTTAATCCTGGTCACTGCATCATCTTGCAAACCACACTCTTCTTTTATCACACAGTTTCTCACCATGTCACTCAGATTCAGCCCTAACATACTCTTTAGCGACCGCATTTCTACTGCATTTATTCTACTAGAATGTAGTTCTAGAGTTAAATAAAGGTATCAATTTAGTCAGAAAACAAACTAAAATCGACATTAGTAATAATAATATTTTCCGCTCTGTAGCGCAGTGGCTTGCAAATAAGTGCTGAAGTTTTGTTACATTATGATTTAATATGTAAATTTATTGTTAAAAAAATGTTGAGCTATACCTATCGAGCTACCCTGTTGATTATATTCCTCTGCAAGCATTTTATGAAATAATGAATTGAATTTGTTCGTTTTATAAAGTCGAGACAGTTTATAAAACTCAGTATGAAACTAGAATCGTGCTTGTCGCTTTGTTGAGTTTACGTTCGCAGAAGTGCAATTTGCAGCTGAATAGAAACTCGCTTTTAAAATTAACAAAGGCGTTTCTATTCGACGGCGGCGCATTTTAGAAGTTGCGAAGCGAACTACTGCGTTCGTATTTATTTCCACGCAATTTCCGCGATTGCTATTTCCATTGAAGAGTATTGGTATTAAGCGCAACTTCGATAACGTTTTAGTATTCGCGTTTGACCCGATACGATGAAGGGGCTGCCCTTACATAGGTGTCTCATTTTTATACGTGGTAGAGCCACGCTGCAGTTATATTAGAAGTATAGTTGTAGCCCGAATGGGTTGGCTCGACCGGGGAAGGGACCACGCTCTCACAGAATACCAGCGTGAAATAGTAGCTTAATGCTGCTGTGTTTCGTATGGTGAGTGTAGAGAAACGGAGACCCTTTTTTACTGGAAACGAAGCATTCCATCTAAGTACTCTCGTGTGACAACGCATCTGCATTTTGATTCGTATTCGAGGATAGATGTAGATGTCTATGGGCCACAGCAACCACTTACTATCAGGTGGACTGTGTGATCGTTTGTCACCCTATTCTATAAAAAAAACACCTTTTTTAGTATAATAGTACCACTTAATCCTATCTTTCATTCGATATGCACATGAATAATTATGTGTACATGCAAGTGGTAGACATTTCTTGTAGAATAGAGGTAAAACGAGCACACAGTCCACCTGATGGTAAAGTGCATGTTGTAACACATACATGCCCACATCATCGATAAACAATGTAGATACGTTGTTAGCCCTGACGATTAAGATAGAATGCCATGTTACCATTAAAAGGGGTCTTCAGTGCTCTACCCTCAGTTTACGAAATCATCAGCATTGAGCTGCTATTTTACGCTGATATTCTATTAGAGTGTGGTACTTTAGCGGTTGGGTCAACGAATTTGCACTGCAAACATCATATTCCTACAACTATAATACTGCCCCAGCGCAGCTATTTCATGCGATTTAATGATGGAAACATTGTGAAATTCTCATTTGAATGTAATATTCTTATATAAACTTAATACATGAACGTAAAATTTATTTTGACACTTTTTCCGTTTCTAATTATATATTTTGCTTCATTTGGGATGTTTTTTTTTAAATTAATAAAAACAATAGCCTCGCGTTCGATCAAATCTGATGTAATGGGCAATGTAATGACTGTAAGCTTTTACTGTGTAGCTGTTGCTAAAAAAATCTCTAACTGAAGGTCCTCCCCGTAACCATGGTTGCTGTAAAGCAGCAGAAAGGTCGGGAATTAAGAAGTTAAAATTAAACGCAATAAAATCCGTAAAATTAATTTCGTTTAGTATTACCACTACTATTTTATTATGTTAGAAAGGGTAGCAGTTATCACAACGACGTAGTAAATAATATTGTAATATCTATATGTATATAAATAATCGTTTTTGATGTGTCTGTGATCGTGTAACTTCTTAACGTCTTGCCTGATTGTGGTCATTGTCGAAACGATGGTTGGACCGAGTGGTGGATGGCTTTAGCAAGTGGTGGGTTCACAAATATATTTGTTTTGTCGAACTTGAGAGATAGGATAGTTTTTTTTTGCCTATGCACTCATGGTCACTACCCACAATTTCCTTTTGCTAATTTAAGGATTTTTAATAGGACATGACAAAGGGTCATCCAAAAGGGCAGAACAAAATCTGCCTGGCAAGCTAGTTTTCGAATAAATAAATCACTCTACTGGAAAGGATAGAAAACATCTGCAGAGGCTGTAATTAGTATGAAGATAGAAACAAAAAATATTTACGAGTAAATAATATATAATTTGTTAAAAATATACAAATACGTGTCTCACGTACACAAATGTTGCCTAAATTAGGTCGTAGTATAATAGTAATAGCGGTCCGCACTACCATGACATCCCATAGGATGCATCATCCGAGATCGTCGGTAATGAGGCTGTAATTGCCGCGAAAGCATGGTGGGCGTGGTTTTCTGAGCGCGCTCACCATGCATAATCGCGAAGTGTGCAGCCTCCGTCATTACTTTCTGGCGAGATCGGATGATCCATTCTATAATGACGTCATTTCTAGTGATAAAGGGCTTACCCCTCTATCCTTAGCCCACGAGCAATGGCAGGACCCAGCAGTGCTTAGCATTTCGACCGGGAGACCGTATGGAAGGAGAAGGAGCTCCACGGGAGGTACTACAGGGATCTTCATGAGCCCTTCGTAGATACAGTCGTCTCCCTCAACTGGTTACGTTTCGGTGACCTCTTCGGGGAACCGAGGGTTTTGTCTGTGCAATACAGGATGAGGTTATTAAGACCAACAACTATCGGAGATACATCCTAAAGGATGGCACCGTTGACGTCTGTCGAGCTTTTCGCCATCCCGGTGAGTCGCTTAGGCATGTCATCTCCGGTTGTTCGGCGCTTTCTAACTCTGAGTACTTGCACAGGCACAACCTTAATAGCCAGAATTCTACACCAGGAGCTCGCTCTGAAATACGGTCTCGTGGACCGGAAATTGCCGTATTACAAGTACTTGCCGGAAGCTGTGCTCGAAAATGACCGCGCCAGGCTCTACTGGGACCGGGCCATCATCACACACAGGACTATTCTTGCGAATAAGCCTGATATTGTGCTGATGGACCGGGCACAGTCAAGGATATTTTTGGCCGATATTACCATCCCGTATGACGAGAACCTCGTGAAAGCCGAAACAGATAAGCAATCAAAATATCTGGACCTAGCTCACGAGGTGACCGACATGTGGGGTGGTCTGCCGACCGAAATTATTCCTGTAGTCATCTCTGCAAATGGGCTAATCCCAGTTAGCCTCTCTGGTCATCCGAGGCGACTGGGACTCCGTGACGGACCGCTCCGAGCTCAAATGCAGAAGGCGGTGCTCCTTGATACTGCCCACATCGTCCGCCGGTTTCTTTCCCTTTCCTCCTAACCCTCGGCCGTTTGGTCTCCCCTGCCGAGGGCTTCCATCTGGTTGGGCTTTTATTTATTTATGTATTTTTGTATTTATTTTATTTTATAGATATTTATGTATATTTATCTTTTCATTTTCATTTATAATTATATATTTATAGATCCCAACCAGATGAGAAAACTATATAGATACCCCCATAATAATAAACAGAAAACCATTCCGCTAGGTTCCTAACAGGTTTAGCTGTTTTATTGACATCATGTAATCTTTAACAATTATTTACATATATTTCCCTTCGTAAAAAGAATCCCATTTCGACAAAATAGCAGCGTTAAGAAAATTTGGTCAAAGGTCTGCAAGTCCCGCTGAGAGCGACGTTGGTGGTTACCTTAGTATTAGATTGAACTGACATAAAGGTCAAGTTTAGCATGATAATAACCTAAGATTATCAGCAAAAGCAATAAGATTAGAAAAAGGTTCAAATATAGATATGAGAAACGATAGTAGCCTAATGTTTAAGTGTAACTAAAAAGCCATGCGTTCGAATTCTTCATTTAACTACCGCACTATAACTATTCTCTCATATATTGGCGTCGCTAATGGAAACATTTTTAGTGCTTTTTATAGGAAAAGGGTGACAAACAAGTAAACAAATCACTTGATGGTAAGTGGATGCTGTGGTCCATAGCAATCTTCATTTATCCTCGATTAAGTATCAAAATGCAGTTGCGTTGTCAAAAGTTAGGATTAAGATAAAATGTTTCGTTTCGGTTAAAAGAGTCTCCGGTTCCCTATAGTCACCATACGAAACACAGCAGTATTAAGCTGCTATTTTTAGCTGGTATTCTGTAAGGGCGTTATTATATATAAGAATAAGGTACTGACTAATTCAGAGTGATAATATTATACTCGTAATATAAAAAAGTTTGAAAAAACAATTCTTCTAACGTTACATCTACAATTTTAGTCTTCCTTTAGATATTTTTAACAAAAATGAGAGAATTACTCCGTGCCGATATTTCTAAAATTCGTATTTACTGCTAGAAATACGTTTCAATAGATCATGGCACTGGTTGCATTTTCTATATCGCATCCCATGTCTTAAAGTAATTGCATTGTGTGAATTTTAATACCTTTTTAATGTTTATTTGAGAATAAAAAAATTGTAATTTAAGAATTAAAAAAAATTACCGTGGTTTGAACTTTTTTGAGTTAAAGAAGGTGACAATAAAAAAAATGATAATGAGGGGCGATATGTTAGAACGCTTCAATATTTTTTTTTCTTTGAAAAAGCTTAACTACTTGTAACATGTGAAGACGTTTATTCATGCTTAACAATGATGTGTGCATGATAAAGATGTAAGTGAGAACGACGGCGTGGTATAGCAATAAGCAACCAGGGTAACTGCAAGGAAAGAGCCGTCCTTATTCAGTTAGACGGTACATGGTATTCGTGACTTACATTCAGTATAAAACAATTCTCAGACAAAGGTTCTGGCCACGAGCGAACAACAAAGGAACAATGCGATCGACGGGAGATGCCTTTGCTTCATTTCGAATGTGGACAGGCCAGTTATTGGTCTCAATTTTTTTGCTTGCTATAAATAGACAAAAACCATTTAATTATTTTAAACACTATTTTCAACATTAATTTTAACATTTTTCTGTCAGTTAAATAAAAAAGGAAATTTGATTGTTTATTAAATTATTATTTACCAATTTTAATATAAATGTTTTTTATACTAAAAGTTTTATATGAATTTATATTTCACAAAAGGAAATCCGTTCTATATTTCTCGGAACAATAGTTAATTTTCTACAAAGTTGAGCAATAAAATATCGGAGAATAATTCCACGTTCTGAAAACCGTGCTTCAATACGATATCTTTACAATAGTGACGAATCTATTTTGTGTGGCGCACAAAGGCTTCAGTCAGGGCACAGGCCACCCGCAAATAATAGGAACACGACGTTTAACCCATTGTGTGGTCATGTTAAATGTTTCTAATTTGACTTATTGGCTAAAGTTGTTCATATAGACTTTTAACAACATGTGAAGTTGCATAGGGTTAATAAATAATTCTATCGGAAATGTGAACATAAATTTTGATTCTGAATGTCGATAAATAACACGATTTTATTTTTTGTTTTGCATTGTGTTTCCCTCCGCGCAACTATAAAATTACAAATTACAAGCTTTATGTTTATTAAATACATTTAACCCTATTTTTGTAAAGAAAATTGTATTGTATTCGATACCTATAATGAATATACTTGCATAAATATACTTGACCGACGCAAAGTTCGGATATCCATTACAATGCAAATTTGTCCCCGCCTGTCACAATGAACGAGTTAGCCGTCCGCCTCCTAACTTTTTGCGGAGTTCCAAAACCAAATTGGACTGTGACCGAGTTCAGTCAGGTGCAGCGTAAAATTATCTAATCTGGATCGTACTTTGTTATAAAATAAATAAATATAGTATTCCACTTATGCATTAAGTATTTTATAACTTTGTATATATAATATATACAAAGTAGAAGTAAGTAGTAATCCTCGCTAAAGAACACCGATTCCTTCCAAGGATGATTCGCGAGGCTATTGAAATCAAAAAACATCCTAATTTCAATAGAGAAGATGGCTGGGTGCTACCATCTGCTTGGGATCCTATAATAAATAAAATTAAATCCCAACCCAAGCATACAACTGCAAGACTTCAAGATACCATAAGTTCATACTGCATAGATCGGAACAAAAGTTAAAAATTTTAATCTATGGTAACCGCGGTTAACTATGACATATGGACGTTGAACATCTCAGTCCTGCCCGTGACCATGAGTGCTGTAAAGCGTTCGAAAAAAAGTTACCTCAGATTTTTTATGTGAGTTAAGTACCTCAGATTTTTTTCTAGGTGAACCGATTTTGAAGATTATTTTTGACTTGAACGAAAGCTGGTACTTCTCATATAAATATAAATAACCATATAAATTTTTTCCGTACCGTTCATACGGTCCTGTAAATGACTGTAATGATGATTATGAATACACCCTACAAACTTGCAATATTTATACAACAACTAAATTCAAATTTTTGTACAATATAATATAAAGGACATTGATTAATGTAAACTGAAACTTATTTAACTATATTTTTGTAACATGCAGTCTGAAACTGTAATATATTTATTAATTAATTCATTTATTTATTACACCCTATAATAAGATCATTGCTGATCATAAATTGCAGCATAGTGCGGATATTTGTAACTCCTTTTTAATTTTTCTCTGTCACCATTTGCAATAATTTTGATTTTGAATTTACGATATGCACGACACAATATTATGAGGTAAGTAATGGAATCTCTTACGGAGGCGAATGGCTGAAACTGTCATTGAAAACATTTACTTTTACTTAACCACAGCAGTTCACAGAAAGTAATTTAATTCATCAAACAATTAACTTGATTATTTCCAAAACAAATTAGTACGTAGCGTACACTTAGCAAGTGCATTAAGTGCATATACATCAAGCGCTCCATTATGGAGGCGAAATTTAATTGCATCGTTATGTCACTGACCGGCCATAAAACATTGATCAATATTGACCATACTCTTAATGGATATCGCGTGGTCTGGGTGTCCAAACACAGGAACGCGTTTACCGATGCTTTTAAAAATAAACGGAACATAAAAATGAAATGTTCTGATTAATCGATGAATATAAAGCAACACAAGAAATATTTTTATGCATCATTAGTTGGACGATGGGCGCTCCGACTGCGTGACACTATTCCGAGTAATGTTCTTTGTAGATGAGATAAGGAGAAATTAATTTAGAATGAAAAAAATAAAGGTACAACACTACGTTGTGTGATATTTTTATTGTTATCATAGTAAAAACAAGGATATACAATACAATAAAAATTCTTTTGGTGACTGGATTTTCCTTTTTTTAATATTTTTTTTGTGTGTGAGTAAATTTGGACTGGGAGGCTTAACTCCGCATTTTCAGAAGTTTTCACATAATTGCACCCCTCTTAGATCTGACTTTCTGCATTCTCCTCTGGAATGTTTACATATACATATATGTTCTTGAAAGCAGAACAGCTAAAATCTTTATGCATTCAAGAAGAAAGTTTACAAAAATTTTAATTAACCGACTGAATTATCTCTTTAGTAGTTTATTAAATTAATTTATATTTTTATCTTTTATCAAATTATACACCTACTGTATTTTCTTCGTATCACCCAAAGGGTAATCGGCAGAGAATACGTTAGGCATTAAGTTCACTTGTACATATACATTGTCTGAAGTTAAATACATAAATGAAATATGATATTATGTTAAGATAATTATGTGAATATTTCGGATCACTATTGCTTGTTTGCTGCCTTATAGAAGTTCACAACTGCTCATATTCCCAAAAACTCTCCCACAAGGCACGGTACTAACATTACCTGCATCCAACTACATATTGCATAATTCACATAGTCGTTACTTCACCTAGACGTACTGCACCTACATTACACTTGGCTGCTAAAGGTCACATGAGTACTTGCTACAGTTAGTCTATCTTAGCCCCAGTAGGAAAATTTTGCGGCGGCGCTTTCATCGCGTAGCAATAACGTAAACGGACCGACCAGAAAGAAAACTTAAATCACACTGTGCATGTGTACATGTCGAACCACATCCAAAGCTCGACCGCACTCGTGAATTTTAAGAACTATATCTCTTTTTCCTATCACAGACAATACTTTTATTTGTTTCAAAATCCACAAATCCGGACGAAATAGCGGGCAGAAAGCTAGTGATATCACAATTATAAAAGATAACATGATCGTTTACAAGCAAAACACTTTAACCCCTCGTCTGTCCAAACGCCATATTCTGGCTTGTCAAATAATATGCGCATCTGTCAAACTCCATAATATGGCGTCGAGTGATAGCAAACTACTATTTGTAACGTATAAATTATATATATATATAATACGTAAGTATGTGTAAATAATATAATATTGAGATGTGAAAATTACAAATATAATTTAATCATCTTCACAAAGTTTTTTTGCTTGTCTGGTAAGCGTGGCAACTATAGCAAATATGGGCGATGTAAAAAGAAATGTTGAAGACCTTTATTAAGTTGAAATAATACTAGTTCTTACGGAATTTATCGCGTATATTTAACTTTTTAAATACCCGACGTTTCGAATGTTTTACAGCACTCATGGTCACGGGCGGGACTGAGATGTTCAACGTCCAGATGTCATAGTTAACCGCAGTTACCATAGATTAAAATTTTAACTTTTGTTCCAATCTACACAGTACGAACTTATGGTATCTTAATATATACGCGCGATAAATTCCGTAAAAACTAGTATTATTTCAATGTGTAGTGTTCGCGTAAATATAAGAAATCACTATATTAAGTTGTTAACTTATGATATTGATGATATATGCCTGACAAGCGGGGCGGCAACGCATAGAATACTATAATACATTGTGTATTATAGTATTCTATGCGGCAACCACAGTATTTTTAATATTTTGAGTTGTTATTAGGAGTTCCTGGTCACTACACGGCGACCACAAGACAATATTTTATACACGTATTATATATGACATTATTTTAGGACAAACCTGTTCAGTCAGTGCGTAAGTATATTAATCATTATACCTATAATAAAATAACACCTACTATAATAAAATTTTGTATGAACGATATTCCTTTAAGTGGAAACTGCTGTTTTATTGCCATAAAACACATTTATATGATTTAGTTTCACCATCTAGTAGCAAGAGTTTTAAGGGATATGCAGTATATTTAAATTTATTTTATTATTTTGTTATAAGAATAAGAAAATATCTGTTGCAATTTAATCATTTTAAATTACTAAGTTATTTATAAACCTTATATATAATTGTTTTTAAATAATAAAGGTGACAATAAGGCACATAGTTGATGGTAAGTATGATGGTAAACCTGATGGTAAGTATGCTATTGCAAATAGAAATCTACATCTATCCTCGATTAAGAATCACAATGTAAATGCGCTGTCACTCCTGAGGAATAAGATAAAATGCTTTGTTACGTACCAGCACCAGCGCTCTAAGAATCGAAATGCAAATGCGTCATCACCACAGAAATCGTTATGATAAGATTACGATTTATGTGGTCGTCACTCGTCACCCATCAGGACTAAGATGGAATGCCAAGTTTCCAGTAAAAAAGGGGTAGAGTTATAACCATAATGTAACTATACGTGTAATTAATTATACATGGTAGAGCGATGCTGCAGTTATATTAGTAGTATAGTTGTAGCACGCATGGGTCGGCTCGACCGATTACGTAACCGAAGTTTTAGAAATAGCAAAATGCAATGCATATAAAACAAACAAAGAAATATTTTCCCTCCTTTCTGCCAAGGAGGGTCGCGTCCGTGTACGGCCTAAAGATCTCTTGTCAGATCAGTAAGCCAATCCATAAAGGTGGGGTTTAGTGGGTAAAAGTCTCCACATAACCACGCAGCCGGCTGCGTGGTAAGCTATGAGCATTCCCCACCCCCCCTCCCCTACTTTCCGGAGGGTTGCCCATATTTGCTTCGGGCGCGAAAAAAATTTTTTGTCAAAAACCATTGGAAGTGAGAGCGCGCACACAACAAACCACCAAATAATCAAAGTTCGTTTTACAAAAACGCTATTATGATAATGACATTGCAAACATTAAAATGAGTTTTTTAATACCCTGTTATAATTTAAACTTCGCAAAATTTACGCCCGTCTGTATTGCAGAGCCAACGCGAAGTGATGGGTGACGGAATGGACAACTTTATTGCCACGTTAACACGTCGTGGAACAAAATTGCTTATCTTTTTAGAAATTAAGTATACACGTGGTTCAACTCAAATTTTGCTTAAGGTATCGAGTCCGACCGCGATAATTAGATAATAAATATTTACAAACGACGTGCAGGGTCGTCTTTTCACATCGACGCTGCTCGCAGATCCATTGGGTCCGATTGCGTTTCTCTTCGAACCAAAATAATGACAGACTAAAATTTTACTAAATATGTCCATGTCCTTAACCTAAAGCTATTACGTTTCTGTTAAAATAAGTTCACGTTACTAAATTTGAACTTAATTCTACGTCTATGGAAATGGACATATAATTACGTTCGTTTGCCGCCGCAAATGGCAACACCACACCACTAGTCTGTCAAGTTGTCAAGTTTGTCGTGGTTATTTTTTGTGTGAGTTTTCGCAAGAATTATTAAAATTTTAATAAATATGGATACAAAGAAGCCAATAATGAAGAAAGAACAGCAACAATATTTATTAAACTTCTTGATGAGGAATCCGGAAACGGTTAACGGTATGTTTACAAAATATTTCATGTGAATTTTGGTTTTAGTAGTGTAAATTGTTATATTTTAATTTATCGATTTACCCTACTCATCCATCCATCTATTTACAGAATAGCAAGTTCATTTTAAATTTGATCATAATCATATCATATCCTATCTACAAGCATTCCTGTGTAAATTCAGTTTGGTAGTCATATCGCATTGCAACGTTTGTTATTTCATTCACAATCATTTATTCACGTTAAATTATAACACAACATATAATATAAATAATTGGCATCCAATAAAACATGATGTTTTTATACTTACCTATACTTCATTTGTCTTTATTTATCAACAGGAAATTCTCAGTTGCCGGCTACCAAAAGATTGTGGACTGAACTGACAGAAGCCCTCAATGGAATGCGAGGTGTTCGTATGACACAGAAAGATTGGTTAGAGGTTAGTTAGTGGTGCTTCATACATTAAATTTTCCTAATTTTGTACTAAATATATCAGTGAACTTTTAAAAATTAAATCATAACCAACCTACTTTACCCACTTGGATATTAGTTATTGTTAAATGTATAATCTAAATTTTTCAGACATACAAGTTATTAGCACACAGGGCGAAGGCTAAGGTGCGCACACAGCGTGCATCTATTCAAAGGACTGGAGGTGGTCCTCCAGCAGATATCTGCTTGACAGAACTGGAGAAAAAAACAATAAATATATAGTGCCGCTAGCCGATTCAGCCACCCCGCAAGAAGATGCTATGATAGCGGCTTTAAGGGAGGGAGCCCAAGCGCAAATGGCGCTCGCCAATGCGCAGACAGAGGCCGCTCGGTATCTTGGCGATTTCATAATGCGTGCCGCTACCATGTTCGTCGAAGCGATCAATAAAAATAAATAAACTATTTTATCGAAATTAAGTTTTATTAATTCTTTAATTTAAATCTTTAATTAAAACACATCATGCAAAGTATTGTCTTGTGATGTTATTTCGAATATTTCTTGCCACATTTAAAAAATTCATATCCCTGGGAGGATCATCTGCTGGCCGCAATCTGTCTTCGAGTTCCAATTCATCTGATAAAGGTTCATTTCTCTTAATTGCCACGTTATGGGGAACAACTACGGCTGCTATTATTTTAGATGCCTTCACGGGGTCATAAAACAACGTCCTGTGCTTGTGAATGCATCTAAATCTTGTTTTCATCACTCCAAAACATTTTTTCAATAAGGACCCTCGTTTTGGTATGCGCTAAATTATATCTAGCCTCAGGTGTATTTTCATCCGCATTGGCATACGGGGTCATCAGCCAAAGCAGTTGGGTATATCCAGAGTCTCTTAGAAGCCATTCACCAGCTGAAACTCCGTTAACATAATTGGTTTCCAATAATTGGCTCAAACTGGATCCTTGCCAGACCGCTGCATAATGTGTTGATCCAGGAAAAGCGGCATTGAAATGAATAATTTCCATCTTTGCATTACATACAAATTGGCAATTAAGACTAAAAAAGCCTTTGCGATTAAAAAATAATCTCCCTGGCACAAATGCTGTGTCTTTTGGGCTAACAATGGAGATTTGACTACAGTCTATCAAACCCAAGACTAAAGGAAACCCAGCTATCTGTAAAAACTCTGTTTATTTTCTGCCCTTTCCTCTTCAGTCTCTGGAAATAGCACCATACCGTTCAATAACAGTTATAATTGCATCAGCAACTTCTTGTAAGCATTTGCTTACAGATGGCTGACTTAAACCTAAATACTGCCCCTGCCCAACCGTTGTTTGGTAGCCGCCATGTCCAAAGAAATGGAGTGAAGCCAAAACTTTGATATGCACAGGAATTCCGTGCTGCCTTTGTCGATTTAAATTCTGGTGAAGACACTCCACTAAAAAATGCGCAGTTCTTTTGGAGAGCCTGTATAATTTGGTAAAAACCTCTGCAGGCACGTCGAAAGGGTTGGAATGGTCCCGAATATGGCGATGCGCTATCCTTCTCGCAGCCCTACAACGAAAAAAGTTAGGTCATGTTATGCTTATACCTACCGTATACAAGAAAAGCAGTTTCTATAATATAAATTTCGTACTCATACCGTTGAAGTTCCTCATTGTGTCTTCTTTGAATGATAGCCCAGCCATAAGGAAACTTTTTTCACTATTTTCTGAAGAAACTTAGGTTACGTACGGACTAAATAGGTGCGAACACAGAATAACACTTCCTAGACGTATAAGTTCATTTAAAGCCAACGAACTGTCAAATTGTCAGAAACGGAATAGCAAAAGACATGCGTAGACATAATTTAAGTCCGAATTGGACATAAATAGTGTTGTGGACATAATTAATTAACAAACGCAATAGCAATAATATTAGTACGAATTTTAGACTAATTTAAGTCTATTATTCGGCATTATTTAAGTGCGCCAAAGAAACGCAATCGGACCCATTATTTCTTGTTTTGGTACCCAACATCAAAAACTCATACTAAACCCCGTTAGCGCCTCATTTATATAAATTGTGATATGTTGTTTTAATAATTTATGATTAAATGTTCGGAATACTTTAGAAATTATAAGACAGTCATTTGTTACCATTTTTTTATAAGATAGTGTGACAAACAAGCACACGGTCCACCTGATGGTAAGTGGTTGCTGTAGTCCATAGATTTATCCTCGATTACGAATCAAAATGCAAATGCGTTGTCACCCGTGAGGACTAAGATGAAATGCCTCGTATCCAGTAAAAAGGGTCTCCGGTTCTTTACACTCACCATACGAAACACAGCAGCATTAAGCTACTATTTTACGCTGGTATTCTGTGAGAGCGTGGTCCTCTCCCTGGTCGAGCCGACCCATTCGTGCTACAACTATACTACTAATATAACTACCATGGCTGTACCACGTAAAAATTTTAATGAACTAGTAAAGAAAATATGAATAATCTCCGATTAAACACCGTACAAAGATGTTTTATTGGCACCGTATTTGTAATCGCATCGAGGCTTGCAATATTATATTTCACAGGGTCCTAATTATTTTTTTTCGTTTTTATTTGCGGCAAGCAATGTTATAAGAAATACCTCCAATAATGCAATAACTGAAGGGGAGATTTAAATATTACGAGTATATTATTGCTTGCTAAAGGTGATATGGATAATATTATGTAATATCACTAAAATATGTTTAGGTGGACATTTTTTTTAAATATTGGAATGAAAATATTATATCGTAACGGGAAATGAGTAGGTTCGTTTTTAGTGAAGCTACTTTAAGTATGTCTGAATTAATTTAAGTCGTTAGATCGTAAATGTTTTTAAAAAGCAGAGTGAAAATTGCCCAGTCCCAACAAGAAAAGAACCTCGTTTTCGGATTATTGACCTGAACGAACTCTTAGTATAAGCTTAAAGCTTAAGTGGGGAGTTTAATAAAAACACTCGAGAATTTAACGGAATTACGGCGTTCCTTTTAAGTGCGAATTGCGCTAAAGCAATTTGAGTTTTGTTTACAATTCTAAAATAAAAATTATAATGGATTGGAAAATTAAACTATGTGAAAAGTGAAAAGTAATAAAAGTCCATGGAAGTCACACAAGCAGCAGTATTTCTGACAATTTATATATATATATATATATCAAAATATTATACCTGGAATCAATCCTCAAGGAGATTTATACGACGTAAACAAGGAAAACCAGTTGCAGGATACCCAGATGTATATTCCACCGATGCGATTGGTCGAATTTATTCAGTACATCCAAGCAATGATGAATGTTTTTATTTACGGCTGCTATTAGTCAATGTACGTGGCCCAACATCATTCCAACATTTACGAACTGTTGATGGTGAATTGTGTGGATCCTACAGAGAAGCCTGTCAACGTTTGCAATTGCTAGAAAATGACGCTCATTGGGATCAAACTCTCAATGAGGCTGTAATATCATCACACGCTCATCAAATACGAACATTGTTTTCAATAATCATATCTACGTGCTTCCCATCAAACCCAATTGATTTGTGGATCAAGTATAAGGATTATATGTGTGATGATATTTTATATCAAATACGGAATAGAATGGGAAATCCAAATATACAAATTAGTGAAGAAATTTACAATGAAGCATTGATTTCAATTGAGGACATGTGCTTGATGATATCAAACAAACTATTAATTCATTTAGGTCTGGCCGCGCCTAATCGTCCAATGCATGATGCTTTTAACCAAGAGTTGCATCGAGAAAAACTGTATGATCTCAACACTTTGAAAGAATTAATTCAAACAAATCTTCCACTGTTGAATGAACAACAGAAGTATGTATTTGATACTCTTATGAAAGTAACAAATGATGAAACTGGCGGGATTTACTTCTTAGATGCACCTGGTGGTACAGGAAAAACTTTTTTGATTTCTATAATATTAGCAACAATTCGCTCACAAAGTAAAATTGCACTTGCACTCGCTTCGTCGGGAATTGCAGCAACTTTGCTTGAAGGTGGTCGAACAGCTCATTCAGCACTAAAATTGCCATTAAATATGCAAAGCAATGAAACTCCAACCTGCAACATTTCGAAGAACTCTGCAATGGCAAAGGTTTTGCAGCAATGTAAAATTATTGTTTGGGATGAATGCACGATGGCACATAAAAAATCTTTCGAGGCTTTAGACAGAACTTTAAAAGACCTACGGAGCAATTATAACCGATTTGGTGGTGCATTGGTTTTATTAGCAGGAGATTTTCGTCAAACATTGCCAGTGATTCCACGATCAACGCCAGCAGATGAACTCAATGCATGTCTAAAGTCCTCCAATTTGTGGAAACATATCAAAGTACTTCATTTAAGCAAGAATATGCGTGTCGAATTGCAAAATGACCAATCTGGAAACATATTCTCTAAACAACTCATTGACATTGGTAATGGCAAATTCCCTATAGACACGTTGACTGGCTGCATTAACTTTCCTCAAAGTTTTTGTCAGTTAACTCGATCAAAAGATGAACTCATTCAGAAGGTGTTTCCAAATGTTTCTCAAAATTACAGAAAACATGATTGGTTGAGCGAACGAGCTATATTGGCTGCAAAAAACATTGATGTAAATGAATTAAATTTCAAAATTCAAGAAAAAATTACAGGCGAATCGAGGATATATAAATCAGTTGATTCGGCTACTAACCATGATGATGTAGTCAACTATCCACCGGAATTTTTAAACTCGCTGGACTTGCCAGGATTGCTACCTCACAATCTTCAATTAAAGGTTGGATCGGTTGTTATAATGTTGCGAAATATCAACCAACCGCGTCTTTGCAACGGAACATGGTTAGCGATAAAAAAATTATTAAACAACGTGATAGAAGCAACTATACTCAAAGGCAAGTATAAAGGAGAAGATGTTCTCATACCGCGCATCCCAATGATTCCGACTGATGTGCCATTTCAGTTTAAACGACTACAGTTTCCAGTGCGGCTTGCTTTTGCTATGACCATAAACAAGTCCCAGGGGCAATCATTAAGTGTTTGTGGTATTAATCTGGAAAACCCATGTTTCTCACATGGTCAATTGTATGTTGCCTGTTCCCGTGTTGGAAAACCATCAGATTTGTTTGTCTATGCGCCAGGTAATCAAACAAAAAAACATCGTATATCATAAAGCACTACAATGATAATAAAAGTATTTTTTGTTAATAATTATGATTCACATGATTAACAATAAAGCGATTACTTTTAAATCCTTATATAATATGTTTTATTTAATTATTTTTCATTCACAACGCCCTATCACCAGGGTGACGGTTCTGTTCAGGAGAATTTTTTGCCACGACTATAAAATACGTAGGAACAAAAAACTGCCACATTACAAATCTTTTTGACAGGACGAAGTCTGTCGGGTCCGCTAGTATATATATATATATATATATATATATATATATATATATATATATATATATATATATATGTGCTGCTTATACAGGTATAAAATACACAACATTCATCATCATCATTACAGTCGTTCACTAGTCCACTGTTGTATATAGGTCCTCCCCAAGGAATGCCACAAAGCACGGTCCTGAGCCATCAGCATACATCGACTTCGTGCATATCTTAACAGATCGTCACTCCATCTAGTGACTGCCGCCCATCGTCCATCAAATCCAAAAAAAAAATTGTGAACCATTTTATGGATACTTAAAAACAAAATTTCATACAAACCGTTAGAGCCGATTTTGAAAAGCTAATTACATACATATTCACAACTCATAATACTATAATGTACAAGAATTACTTACTTTAAATATAACAACAACAAAAATGGTATAGCCATTCGTGTTGTCTTTCATCCAACACGAATCACTCCTTCATTTATAAATACTCTCTATGACAAATCTACTGTTACACATATACCAACGTATAAACCTTACGGCGACTTACACCGTCTTATAACAAAATGTAGTTTATTGATAGCATCGGGTACATAAGCGATGGTATAAGAAGTCATTCTCATTATTGAAATCTCTTAGTCGCAGCGTCAGTCTTCGCAATATTTGGCATTCGCTGTCAGAATCAGTGCCTTAAACTTTGGTTCGCATATTTCCGCACCCTTCTTTCGTAAAACAGATTAGTGTTTAAACTTAAGACTACTTACTCTACTACAACCACTACACCTCGTTGTTCTAGTGGTTGTAGTAGTGCGACTGCTGATCATGAGGCCCTGGGTTCGAATCTCGGGTCGGGCCAAAAAATTAATTATTGAGTTTTCCATCAAGAAATTCTCAGTAGTTACCCGGAGTCAGGAAGTTGGCGGTGTCTCACCCCCGTGCCTCGGAAAGCACGTAAAGCCCTTGGTCCTGCGCCTGATCTCTCTCCGGTCGTGTCGGTTTACCGTCCCATCGGATTATGAGAGTGAGGGAACAGAGAGTGCACCCGTGCTTGCGCATACACTTGGGCACTATGATCCTGTCCTGCGCCGATGGCTAGCCTCCGTTGACGCAGGCCGCTATGGTCGGAATTCGGTCTGGAGGACATTAATTATAAACTAATTTTAGTAATAAGATGACTAGTTTCTTAATTGATTTTCATTTCATTAAATTGGTTTTGGCTTTATCTACGCTCTTCTGAGCCTGCCGACAATAGTTACAATTCCACAATTTAAAAGCTATACATAACTAACTATTCATTAATAATGAACACTTAAGCATGTTAAACATTTGACATTTGAGGTTACGTAGGTTGTGCGTAGCGAAACTCACGACATAGATCGCGAATGAAGAATATCTTGGTCTTACTATCTGTCACCAAATTTTAAAATATTTTATTATGGTTGCAGTGTGTGGTAGTCCGCATGGAAACAGTGTAATAGAAGATAATTAAATAGAATAGAACAGAATAAAAAGAAAAGATTTTAATTCAATATAGATTACAAAAATACTTTTTAAAATAATTTTTTACGTTTACCGCTGGTTCGAAAAAAAAACCCAGCGCGATTTTTTAAACTAAATTCAATTTACAACCTATCATCCCATTTCATCCTGTAGGTATAATAAATGCCAGTAAGATTTTATAGCTTCCGATTAATGTGGGTATAACTATATCTTTATGTCGCCGGTAAAATGCCCAGATCAGCGACGAGGAGTAACTGCAAGCGTCAATACAACTGCCAAGAGTGACAATCGGTTAAATCTTACCTACAATGGCAGAAGCCCATGCCCAGTAACGGCCTTTTAACGGGTCGATAAAGAAAAAGAAATGTATATAATAAATTATTTAAAACAATAATTAATTAATAACTTGAATGTATAATAATATTACTAAAGTCGCATCTAACGACAACTGGAAAATAAATGTTGTTCTAAAATACATTTGATTTGCATTATCACCCATAAATTTATATCTAAACTAAGGGACATTAAACTTAAACAATAAAAGTCTTTATAAATTAAAAGAACGTTAAATAACAAGTTACTTCTTAGGTCGCGATGTTGACGAGATACATATTGGAGTAATAATAGAGTAATAAACGTTTTTTATTACGAAAACCATTTCCGATATGATTGTAAGTAATGTTGTTCTAACTTCTTGTATTAATAAAATGATCGTTTTGTGACAGTTTAGATTCCTGAGATTGCCATAAAATAATATCTTTTTTTAAAAAGGGTTGAAAAACCAGAGCACAGTCTACGTGACGGTAAGTGGATGCTGTGATCCATATACACCTATATCCATCTTCCATTAGGATTCAAAATGTAGGTGCGTTATCCCCCCTGAGGACTAAGATAGATTGCTTTGTTAACAGTAAACATGGTATTTCATTCTAAACATTTACTATACGAAACACAGCAGCATTAAGCTGCTATTTCACTCTGCTATTCTGTAAGAGCGTGATCCTTCCTCTTCCGAGCCAACCCATTTCTGCTGCAACCATAATATAGCTGCAGCATTCTCTACCACGTAGTTGGTATCTATTACTCGTCCTTTTCCTTCGATCTGATGAAAGCCCAGTCGATGGATGCAGGTGGCTCAAGGTCGCACTTTGTGGCATTCCTTGGGGGAGGTCTATGTTCAGCAGTGGACGTGTGATAGGTTGTATTGAAAATATAGTATATATATATATATATATATATATATATATATATATATATATATATATATATATATATATATATATATATATATATATATATATTGACGTGCGCTCCTCTAATAAACGAAGTGATGACTTAGTAAGTCATGTAGAATATTGTAGTAAATTTGGGGTATAGCCCATATTCGATTAATCGATTAGTTAGATTACAATTTTGATGATGATGACTCAATATTTTGATTTTTGTTGGTGGATGTTAACATTATTTTTCTTATCTAAAAGCAATAAGAAAGAATCGCCGTAAAATTTCATAGTAAAAAAACTGAGTTCATTCGCTGCCGGCAACACTAAAATTGTTAATTGCAATTTTAAGTGCTGTTTCAGTACGTAATTGACGATGAAGACAAAGACCGTGAAAAATCTTCATTTCTGACAAATTAAAAAAAATTACAAAATCTATATGAAAGTACATTTTCAGACGCAAACTTCTAGTTTGCACAAAGTAACCTCCATGATACATATTATGTTCACCAATCTATTCCTCTATAGTATACACTGTTTACACAGTACAAAGTGGTTTGTTTTTATTTACCCTCGCATATTCAACACTTATAATATAAAATTGAGGGAAGGAATCGAGTTAAAATTCCTTGATAGAGAGCAAGGAATTTGTATGTAGCATTTATAAGTATATTGATTACAATTGTACCATATTAAAACCCATCGAAACAAGATTTCAGGTTTTAAACCTCGTCGCAATATCTTTTTTCCACCTATATTAAAATAAATGATATTATCTCTCATATACATCTATGTAATAAAAATATAAGAGCACTTTATGTAGACTTCTCGTTGCTGCTGCTATTCATTATATTGTCCTAAAAGCATCCAATTATTTCAGCCTCGTATTTATCAGGTCTCATCTTGCATCAATCCACTCGTATTACACAGAAATTTACGACAGTGAGTATTCTTCGGCTTTGATGAATAATAAATTCTCGTTTAACTGCCTGACGTCAACCAGCTATACCAATAGTTACAATAATGGAGTCGTTTCCACAACATCCGATCTGTGTCACTCTTTGTTTTATTTTGTTAGGTTTCTTGTATGGTATTATTTGTCATACTTATGCAGTTAAAATCTAATGAACATATTTCGATTTGTAGTTACATGCACGATTAATGTAATGTAATGTTATTTGAAATTAATTAGAATTTGAAGTGGAATAATATTTATCGGTTTATAAATTTCTATAATTTGTAAATAATAAGTATCTAATCAAACAATTCCTTGGTTATTAATAACACGTGAAAGTTAATAAACTTTTTACTTATCATGACACTCACTATCAGGCCCAGCTTCATCTGGTTAAGATCTATTAATTCGGCGTTTGGTGTGGATTTTAGATATAAGATATTCAAAGACCATATTATCAACTCTCTTTAAGTTTTTCGGATATAATATCAATTTTTCGTTTAAAGTATTTCAGATAGCCTAGGTCACTTCTGGTATTATTCGTTAACTTTCATTACAGTAGGTTCTACCATTTAAAAGATTAGTTCAAACAGACAAACAGAGAGAGAGAGAGAGAGAGAGAGAGAGAGAGAGAGAGAGAGAGGAAAGATTGAGAGAGAGAGAGAGAGAGAGACAGACAGACAGACAAAATGGAAATGGTAATTCATATTTAAAGGCATGCAAATAACTTCCTCCGCTCAATTTATGAGAAGTTATTTCGATATTATAGACAAATATTTCAATTTATTTTTAAGTAAGTACTCGTAGTACGTACTATATAAGTAAATACTATTTGAAATAATATTTTTAACTTCCAGTTTAATTAAATATCGTAATTTAAGTAATAAACCTTGTTAGAAATACAGCAAGGCGACGGATGCATGTGGGTCAGGATCGTGCATTGTGGCACTTCCTAGGGAGGTACATATTTATTTATAATAGTGGATTTTTTATGAGCTGTAATGATTATTACGATGATGATGACTTAATTTTTTAATTTTAACCAACTTTTTGAAATTTTTAAATTTTTTAATTTTGGAGATCCGTGGTAGCTGAGATGGTTAACGCTCGCTATAAATATAAAAGAACGCAAGTAACCTGGGTTCGAGCCCCGCTGGCACCAATGAAATTGTTAATTGCAATTTTAAGTGCTGATTTACCACGTGCTCGGGGGTGAAGGAAAATATCGTGAGGAAAGCTGCATGTCTGAGGAATAAGAAAAAAATATTTCGAAGACATGCGAAGATCGCCAATACGCATTGGGGCAGCGCGGCGGACACTTCCTTGCCATAAAATCCTCTCAGAAATGAGGGGAGGCCTGTGCCCAGGAGTGGGACGTATATAGGCTGTAACTTTACTAACTTTTACTTTTTTGAATTTAAGTGATATTTAAGGAAAGTTTAATAAATTAACTTTCTAAAAATCAACGTAACTGTCGTAGTAAAACGAGCCCAATATATAACTAACAAGGGATAAGGGCTAATTAAAATTTTAGTTTTAATGACCTCAAGATTGCTACCACAATAAAGTTGTTGAAAGTGGGGCCGTAAACTCTCAAATGCACGTTATTTGTCTCATACGCCCAAGGCATGTCTTATTGAGTTAGTAAGATTATTAATAATTTAAGATTGAATGCGTCCGCGCACTTTATTTTGTTTTTCACACAAAAATAAAAACAGATTTTTGATCCATTTTTTGGAATAGGCAAAAATCGAAGATGAGCCAAAACACATCCAAGCAAAACAGCTTTCAAAAATTAACTAAACATTTAAAATGGCTGACCTTGTCAGCATAAGTAAGGGACATGAGTACCAACATAAGGCCACAAAAAATCAAAAATCAAATATACGTAGCCCGCGGAAATTCAAAATTCGCGATACTTTTTGAACAGACCTCGTATTATATAATACAGACGAATTGAGTATCTCTTCCTTTATTGAAGTCGGTTAAAGAGGTTCGCATTTCTCGTCATAAATCCGGCAGCATTGTGTTATTATTTTGCACTTTTGTTCTGTGATAGAATGATATTTCTCTCGTCCTTTCATGCTGTAACTATACTACTAAATGTTTAATATACTAATAATAAAAAAATATTCAGTTAAGACCTCTTTTAAATACAAAATGCGAGTTCTCAACTACATTTATTGTTTCAAATTAATATATACATTTGTTGTCGGCAAACGTTGAAGAACATTCTATAGCAAACTTATTTAATCCCACTTATTAAAGTAACAGCTGCCGAGATCACAGTTTTCAATTCATCTGCGAGATGATTATTTGCATCATTAATTACTAAATTTGGATATTTCTTGTTCAAAGACTTGTTTGACTAGAAATTGTTATCAATCAATATTTTTTAATTCGTCGTTTAAATTAATTGTACACCTCGAACGCAAAGCGGAGACGTTGAGTTTTACCATAGAATACTATAATAAACAATAGAATGGCTGTCAACCTTATTTTGTACGAGGATAGACGTCGCCGGGAGCACACATTCAAGCAATTACGTCGTATTATCAGATAATCACTACTAAAAACCCGATTCGCTATGTTGACAGACGGATTTTAATAGATATTTATTTGTAAATAGCGTGCAATTTGGCATTTTCTAAATAATTTGCATACAAATTTTGGAAACGATTGTAACGTCAAAACACATCTCATGTAGACATTTATATGTGTAAATTGACGTTTAGTGGCATTTTAGTGGCTACACGGGCTCCGCCCACTCCCCCGTTCTATTATGTATGTATTATAGTATTCTATGGGTTTTATTGTTGACTTACCAAGTTTGCGCTTCCCGCTCCCATTAAATCGTTTATGTTTTAAAGCACAATATTAACATGTAAATGAAAAAACATTATTAATAACAGTTTTACTACGTATTATTGTAAAAAAAAATCCTTTGACAAAAGATTTATAGTGGCCGACGGTCAGTAGCTGGTAAATATAGCATGTCACCAAAATATATTTAAAACGACTAGACAAAATGACTTAATTTATTTTCACTATCTTTAGAATTATATCACTTTCAATAATCACTTCTGTACTTTTTCTTATTTTTATATTTTCACAAAATCATAACTATTAAAAGCGGCAGTTTTACACTCTCTCTCATTTCCATACAGTTTCTAGTGGACTACAGAGTATTTTTCCTTTGTATTTATTTTTTATTTTTTATTGAGTGAATAATATGTAAATGTCAAAAAATGCGGTTAAATATTACATATTGTTGCGTATCTTGGTCTGTCGATATGCATGTTCAAATACCTAAAGCAATTTATCAACTAAGCTGATGATTCATTTTATTAATTACTTCTTTATTTGATTTGAATAAGCTACTATCCATATAGCGACAGTGTAAGAATACACAAACCCATATCGTCCCGTGAGTGCTGTAAGAGATGACAGAGGGAAACTGAAGCAGGAGTTGGTCAGCAGCACCTTCTTTATAACAACTTATAGTTATAAGAAACTGCGGTCGCCGCAAGTCAAAAGATTCTATGCCAGCCAAATTTGCTTAAGATTCAAAGTGTCGAGTTCCTTAAGAATCAATGTTCAGTACCGATCGTTTGTAATTGATGGATGGATAATTTGAAGCCACAGTAGCCTAATGGCAGGGCACGGACCGCGAACTCAAAAAGGTCGTGGGTTCAAATCCGCCATTCGACTACTGGCGTTAACCACTCGTAACACAAGCAATTTAAGCTTACCACGAGTGGTTAAGGGGAATATTAGTAATGTTTATAGCATTGCTAATATTATTTTTAAGAAAAAAATTGAATTGTAATAATGCAAAAAGTGATAACATTCTCTTTTTTAACGTGAGGGACTAAGATTCACGTTTTTATTGATTTTGCTTTGCTTTAAACGTAACGTATTTACTCATTCAACTATAAGTTCAGCCTAAACAGAGCCATGTAGTAGCTGAGAAACAATGCGCGCGTTCTACCAACGACTTCTCGCCGCTCTAGGCTCTATGGATATATTTTTTTTTATACAAGAGGGGGAAAGCGAACATACGGCTCACCTGATTATAAGTGACTACAGCCGCCCATGAACGACCGCAACACCAGGGGAATTGCAGGTGCGTTGCCAGCCTTTAAGAAAGGAGTAAGCTCTTTTCTTGAAGGTCCCAAAGTCGTATCGGTTCATAAAAATCGTCGGTGTTAAACATTACATAGGAAACGTAGTGTAGGACTTTAGTAGTAAGACGTAGTGAAGATAGAGTGATGATCCGCGCAAGGTGGCTGGTAGGAACTATACCTATGCGAGTAGCGAAAGACCGGGCTAAGTGGCGCGCCTTGTGAAAGGTCTATGCCCAGCTGTGGACAGCCGCACGCTGATGGCGATAAATAAAATCAAAGGTATCGTTTCAGGAGGGATTACAATAACAAACTATTATAAAAAATGATTATTAACAAAAAAGAGTTTCGAAAGCTTATTATACTTATGTAATGTTTGCATATTTGTACTGGAGTATACATTTTCGCAACTGATCATAATGTGTGTAAATCACTCGAGTAAAAAAAATCCATATGAGGAATGTAAAACCATAAATGTAAATCGGTAAATTATTTATTCATTATGAATTTATGACCCAATTACTTTTAAGCTGCCTTAAAACTCATCCTAGATGTTTTATAAATGATACAACATTATTCATGGCCAACGCGGAACAGTCCTAATTAAAGTATGAAGGCAATTAAACAGTACTAAATGAAGTTTTATACAAAACATTGTTTCCTATGTTTTGGGCAAGAAGAATAAGGTCGGGGTCTGACTTGGCCCCTGCTGTTTCAATTAAATCACTGACAATAGTTCAAATACCGGACCAGTCTACACCGGAACATGTATAGGTTAGTTATGGTTACATAGTGTTGATACTTTCATATACATTAAACACATATTTTATTTGCACAACATGATGTTTATTTTTTATTAATATCATTACAATCATCATTAATATTACAGATTAGTAGTACAAGAGACTATACACAGTATAAGGTCAAGTTTATAACGAAGTGTCATACATAGTTGCTATGGATTGCATACTTTCATAGTTAATCAATGTCGATAATAAGAGTATGGATATTTGTGCTCGACTTTCAGTGTCATTGTAGAGGATTAAAAAATTCATGTATCAAAATTATAAATTCCAACTACAACCTTGTTATGGACCTCACGATTGAACGCATGTGCCGACAAAGTACTGATACTATCTAATCCAGATTCTCCCCACCACTTAATTGATTATTTCGTAAAGAATAATATGACTCGTCATACTTGACGGTTCGTGGTATGGAACAAGAAAAAATGTGCTAAACAATTTTCCATGAGTCATGAGTCACTCACGATATTATAACAGTTCAATGTTGAACTCTTCTTTGTATCCCATTTGATTTTGTGTTTTACTACCCAAAAAATAACACGCAAAATCGAAAAACAGTAAACATCAACTTGTGTATAAGATGTGAGAACGTAAACATGTTTTGTTTATAAAGATAAAATGATTGGTCAAAATATTAGACAGGAATGCAATAGCATATAGTACAATTTAGTAATTATTTCTTTAGTTAGTTCTCTAGGTGACATAATAAGGATGTAATATACTTACTCGTATCTCTTGGAGAATTATTGCGTACATGTGAATACCAAAAGAGTGGTCAAAGCTTTATCACGACCCAAAAACTTATTTAAAGTCGACTGAAATAGCTTGATGGTGGTTTAGCCATATTTTACAATATCAAATGATTAAAACAATTAGTAAGTCAAATGATTAAAACAATAAAAAATATAAAAGCGCACTTCAGTCCCGTTAACTAAGAAGAATAACTCTACGGCATTTTAAATTAGCTATAAGTGGTAGATTTTCAGAAACTTACTCGTAAAAATTTCACAGACTTTCGCTTAGATTCCATTAACAATAAAGAGTTCATTTTTGTTATTCCAACAGGGGTCATTCAGAAAAAGGCGGGAGCTTTTGGTAAGATTTGCTTCAGTTATTTATAATTGTAATAACCAAACTTATAGACGGACGGAACAGTTACTTATATTTTAACCGTATTTTATACAGTTACTTAAAATTCACTCAATTTAGGAATAAACAGATTATAAAATAATAATTACGCAAAGAATTAAGCAGCCGATTTTTTTTTTCAGAAATTGTTATGGCAACGCTGCTGTTCGCTAAAACATACAGCAATGAAACAAAAATGAATGTAGTTTAAATATTATATTATTAGTAGCTGTAATCATTTAATATATAAATAAAACCAGTCATTGTCAAGTTTCATTATAACGTTATCGAGTTATTTTGGTCATATACAATTTTAACCACAGAGTAATGTGCCGGCCATTACTCTGTGGTTAAAATTGTATATTACTTTAATCATTTTTATGGGATTCATTCATTAGGGTTTTTTAAAATTTTCATCACGTGTTAATTCGGTATATAAATAACAAACCCCATTTTTAAGAGCAAATCATTTGACTTTGACTGATCTTTTTGTCGATCAGTTCTAAGGTTGTTTATCAACCTTAGAACTGATCGACAAAGAGCCTTAAACGCCTTCGCTTCGCGTTTAAGGTGTGTCGTACGGGGAATGAGAAGCAGAGTAAAATATGGGAGACATCCGGTACCTACTGAGATTATGAGTCGATTACTGAATATCTCATCTGTTATGGAAACAGTCCGTGATTAAACAAAGTCCTGTTGGGTTTGTTGCTGGTTCGTTAAGGATAGAGGTTTTTCCGAACCAGTGGTTAAAGTAAAAAATGACCATCAATAAGAATTAAATGTAATATATAAGAATTAGAGATGCGCTGAGTAGCACTTTTCCCGAGTAACGAGTACCGAGTTTTACTCGGTTCAATTTTCTTTCAACCGAGTACTCGACCGAGTATCTCGGTTCAATCAAATTCCTGTTTCGGGCGCATAAACAGTACAAACAGTAGAGTGCGATGATCCTAAAAGCCCATTGCTTACGAATTAGATCGCTATTTAAAAGAAAAATTGTTGGCAAAAGACAGTCCTTTCGAGTGGTGAGCAGGGCACCAAACAAGGTATTTAGAGCTGGCACGTTTAGCACGAGTGTTTCAATGTGCACCTGCAAGCACCGTGTATAGCGAGCGATTATTTTCGGAGGCTGGTAACGTTTACGAAGAAAAAAGGAATGGGCTGTCTCCAGAACGTGCAGAGAGCCTTGTGTTCCTGCATCATAATTTACCTTTATTAAATTTTAAATATTGATTTTTTTCATTAATCTTTTCCTAATTTTGTCTTCTACTCATTCATTATCATTATTGTGATTGTCAAAGATTTCCCAAATTAATAATAAATACTTTTTGATTCACACTGTTGCTTTATTTATATTGATCTACCAAAATATATTGCTTTACTTAAACCGAGTTGAAAAGGACCAGGTCGTTGTCCCTCTTGATCCTGAAAAGGACCAATTGAAAAGGACCTAGCGGATCGGGTACTAAGAAACAGGAATCGAGGCTTCTCTCGATCCGGCCTCCTATCACGCCTACGTTGGGTTCGGGAACAACGTATGTGATCTCCGCAACGGAGTAACACACTAGGGCGATAACCTCTTCCTTTTCAGCAAGTAGGTTCAGACGGGGATTACGGGTCTTCCGAAGTCGTCCCGGTCCCGACGCCTTAATTCTTCGATGTGGACTGTATAACTTAAGGGATGAATTACTTGGGAATGAAACAGCAATTATCTTCAAACCGTTCCGTGAGAGAGTAATCACTTTTCCCTATCACTTCCCTACACTTTTTCTTTCTTCTTCTTATTGACTGCTGGTAAGATCCCCGAACGATTTCCATTCCCGAACTATTCCCGAACGAATTGCAATAAAATCAATTTACTATCCTACCCCTAAGCTAAACGCGAAAGAGAGCCGCGCCATCTGCGCGCTTGCGCAACTTAATTACATGAATTTGTACTATTACTCTCTCACGTTTCACTCAATATCTTTATTTATTCAAATCATATACAAATACAATTTATCAATATAGGTAGTACAAAACAATATCTACACCATGATATACATCATATCCTCATATCATAAAAACCTTTTATTTATTAAACGAAAACTGCCTATTTTACTCACAAGTTCGAAATCGAAATTTCTTAAATATTTAACACAGAAAGTTAAAACAATATTTCTCACTTGAATTTATATATAAGCTAACCAATACAATAGTTTAATTTACATTTTTTCTATTTATTTCACTATTTAAAACACTTTTAAATTTCTTATACAAAACTATCATTATTTCACTTATACACAGGAATTTTCACATGAAAATAACACAGAATTTACCTTTTTTAGCACGTACAATTAACCTGAAATATTTTACAAGTAATTTTTACATAAATCACTGAATTACAAACATTTTAAATTTTTACATATTCAGCCTCCTAAGGGCGTGGCCAGCGTGCTTCCGTGTACTCACGCTATGTGAACAACTAACTTTGCACGGCTCTCGGCTATCAGAAAAAATTAAATTATGAAATACACCAATTTTGACCATATTAGGCAAATTAAATGCTTTTATACAATTTTCGAACTGTATGAAACTATCTTTAATCAGATAACAATATAAATGAATGTTCTCATTAATCAATCATAACAAATAGGCATTTGTTTTCGTACAAAACGTATCAAACTTATACAAAACAACATTTATGCAATTAATATCCATTAATTCTGCCTATGCACAGAGTGATTATCTCGACCGGGGAACAAATCCGATCTTTAACTTCACTTTAATATTCCTATGAATTTACATCATTTGAAAGATGATTTCAACCGGGGAACAAATCCGGTAACATAATTTATATCTTAAATTCCTTACGAATTTATTAAGCGATATTACTTAGGAAAACAAACAAACTAGTCCGGCCTGGGAGTCGAACCCAAGACCTTCATATCATTAATTCGACATTTCTTAAAGATTTAACTAAGCATTCTTTTATCAGAGCGTCGTTGCTCGTGACTACCCCTTTTTTCATAGCAACGTCATCGGTTGATTTAATAAACTGAGACATTTTTATAGGCGCGTCGCCAACAATCTCCCCCCCGTGCGTTAGCACCATCATTTGGGAGGCGTCGCGGGTACCAGGACTATTATTCTGGATGTAGGTCTCCTCAAGATACCTGTGCTAGTAATGACGTCAACCACTCTGGTGTGACCGTCTGGTCCCGGTAACGTTCTACTAATTTTACCTTTTGGCCACGTATTTCGTGGCAACGAATGATCTATTATCAAAACAATATCGCCTTCTTTAGGTTCCATGAACTTGCCGTTATCACCTGTTCGAGGTATTAACGTAGGCATGTATTCTTTCAGCCATCTTGTCCAAAAATGGTCGGCTAACCTCTGTGCAGCTTTCCAATTGAGTTGATCCGTCAGATGTCGCTCTAAAAATAATCCAGGTGGTCGATCACCACATGAGCGTCCCAGAAGAAAATGATTGGGTGTCAAACCCTCTTCAGGACTATCCATACTGAATGTTACCAGAGGTCTGGAATTTACCGTATGCTCTGCTTCTAAAAGTAACGTATGTAGAACCTCCTCTCGTGGGCTCTTCTCCTTAAGCGTAGCGGTCAACGCAATTTTAATCGATCTTACTAACCTCTCCCAGGCGCCACCCATGTGCGGTGCTCCCGGAGGTATAAATTTCCATTTAATATATTTCTTAAATGACTCGTTTTTCATGCCCTCATAGCATTCTTCGCATGCTTTCAATAATTCTTTATTTGCAGCTTTGAAATTTGTCCCGTTATCGCTGTATATAACGGCTGGTTTTCCTCTTCTGGCGATAAATCGCCTTAACGCCATTATCATTGACGCTGGTGTCAATGAGGCTGCTAATTCCAGATGTACTGCTCTGGTGGTCAGACACGTGAATAAAACGCCCCAACGTTTTTCGTGTCGCCTTCCTATAGTCACACTCATAGGACCAAAATAATCTACAGCTGAGCATGTAAAAGGTGGCTCATGATGAGCTATTCTTTCCAGAGGAATATTTCCTTGTGGCACGTTTTGCGGCTTTGACCTGTATGTCCTGCACCACTGACAATGGTGTGACACACTTCGTACTACATTACGCAAGTTCAAGACGTAAAATTTCTGGTTCACCTCATTCATCACCGTCTGGTGATTGGCGTGTCCAAAATGATGATGAACTTCTCTAATCATCATTTTAACGATTTCGTGTTTACCGTCTAATATGACAGGTTTTCTACTTTCCTCGGTCAAATTAGACTTGAAAGGTAAACGTCCATTTAAACGGAGTAAGTTATCCTCTCCTATTTCCATAGATAATTTACTTAAGCGTGAACTTCTTTCAACGCTTTTGCCTGCTTTCAAACATTTTATTTCCGAATGAAAACACTCGTCTTGAATGAATTTCCAAATTAATATTTCCGCCTTTTTCAAGAGCGCTGTGTCCAACGCGCTATCGGGTCCTTTAACCGACTTTGCTAAAACTTTGTTGGAACACATAACCGACTTTTCGGTTGCGTCGTCGGGTCCTTTAACCGACTTTCTTAAACTCTTGAATTTTTCTACCGCTTGTAAGGTGCGTGTAGTTGCTCCAAGGAATTTCTTAAAGCTGCTAAATCGTCCGTAGTCGGGTAGACTTAACGGTTCTTGCTTTCTTAACGTATTTACGCCCTTTGGCGATTTTTCTTCACCTGTTTCTAAGCTATTTATGTCGAGCTTTTTCTCAATATTAAACAGGCGACTTTCAACCTGTGCCCTATTCGATGGCAAGCACTCATTGTCTGCGCGCCATAACAAAGCAGTCTCGTACCTATTATTAGGTATACGACGTACCGTTTTGTTCAAAATATTTAAAGCTCGTTCTTCTGGGTCGTTCACGGGCTTTCTAGCCGATACTCCCAGAGATTCCAAACTAAAATAATCCTTGATTAATTTATCCATATCTTCCTCCTTCTTGGTGGAAATGTGGTTAACAATCTTGATTGGTTTAATGCCACCCGATATGTGACCATGCAAAACCCACCCCAGTTTGGTGAGCGATGCTACAGGTAGGTTCTTACCTCCCGAAACCAATTCACGAGTAACTATGAGATGCCAATTGTCCTGACCAATCAATATGGTAGGCTTGGACCTCTCATACATCAACTCATCCTTGATCGGTGTCAAATGAGAACACCGTTGCAATAATTCTCGGCTTACCGACTGAGGAGCGAGGTTAAGTGACTTAATTGTTTGTACACTTATCTCTTCTAAGTCGCTCGAATAAATGCCTTTTATTTTAACGTTTAAGCGATACGAACTATCGTCGTTAATTCGCTTACCTCCCACGGCTTCGATACGTAATCCCTCTTTACGTCCGCGAGGCGCTAACTTCTGAGCCATCCACTCCTCTATGAGTGTCATGGTCGATCCCTCATCCAGAAGAGCTGTTGTCTTGACCTTTCCTCTAGGCCCATGCAACTCGACCGGTATGATCTTTAAATATGCACATGCCAGTGCATTTACTGTACTAACAGTTGTAATCTGAGCATCTTTACCCCCCCTCGTCCCCTTGTGGCGAGGTATTTTCATTGGGGTATCGGTGTAGCATTCGATGATGTGACATTCTACATCCTTCTACAACACATTTTTTCGCTTTGCACTCTAACCTCCTATGGTTAGGTGACAAACATTGGAAACATACTTTGGCCTTTTTGACGGCTTCCCATTTCTCGCGAATATTCATGTCCTTAAACTTGTAACAACTCACTATAGAGTGCTCCTTGTTGCATATAACACACTTATGTGTTACCCGACTTACAGGCTTGTCCTGGGTTATCATAACCACTTGTCGGTTGTGCCTTTTATTATTTCGGCGTTCTAAACGCTCGCTCATATTACTTCGGCGCATATAGCGCTCGCTCTCGGCACAGCTGCGTACACCTCCCTTTGCAGTGTGTACAGTTTGCTTCCTGAATTCAGGACGCTTCCTTTTTTCAGGCGCATTTTCATTGCTTAAGGACGTTCCAAATTGTTCACTCAATAAATTTAAAAACTTGGCCATCTTCTGTAACTCTGGCTCCAAAGGATATTGAGCTCGATATTCAAACCATTTAAATTTAATCATAGTTCCAAGTTTCTCCACTATGCGGCTCACTAACTCCGGTGAGTATAAATACTGTGGTTGATTCAACGCTTGTATTGTGGCAACCACGTTCGTAATACGACTTGCAAAAGATCCTATATTTCGGCAATCTTCTGCCAATCTTGGCATACGCTTTACATTCTCGATTTCGGCTAGAATGAGCATCTCAACCCTACCGAATCTTCTTTCGAGAGCGTTCATTATTTCTTCAGGTTCACATAAAGTAAATAACAGCGACTTAACCGCCTCTTTAGCGGTGCCCTTTAATGCCCTCCTAAGGCGTGCGACATTTTGCACCCCTGAAAATTGGCCTTTTGTGTCTTCAAACACCGTTTTGAAAATTATCCATTCACCCGGGTCTCCATCGAACACCGGTAATTCCTGGAGGAAATGAAGCTGGGAAGATTTATCTTTACCAGCTATTTTTATTGCACTCACAATCGCTTCGGTCAATTCTGACACCTCACTCGCGTGTGTTTTCTGTGCATTTCCTAGGTTGCGCTCGACCTCCGCCCCTTTGCGGCGTGATCCTTTACACGCTTCCTTATCAGTAATATCGGGTTGTGCTACACTAACCGGCGCGCTCATTATGGTTTGCTGAACCCAACTCCTTACGAAAGGTTCCACCTGAGTATTCCGCTCTTCATCATCCTCACTCGAGTCGATTTCCTCTTCTCGGTTGAGTCGTGCCAACTCCAATTGAGACTTGGCTAAGGCAGCAGCAGTGCATGTGGACGTGTCTGTGGTGGCTCCACTTGAAGGAGTTGCTCCATTTGACGCAGTAGCTGTGGTCGCTCCAGATGATTCCGCTTCTTTAGCTTTTCTTGAGAGCCCTGTCCTTGTCCTGCTCCCTTCGCTTCTCCCTGTCTGGTCTTGTGCCTTCTTCATCTTGCAGGAAGGTGATTGTTGGCCTACGGTCCCTAACTGTCCCTACAGTCCCTACGGTCCCTACAACCCCTTACCTACAACCCTTCTACACCCCAACCTAACACCACTACCCCTCCCCCCTTTATCTCCCAACCCTACAACCCTACTACCACCCTAACAGCCCTATCAGCCCTATCAATCCTGAACGGGGCCTACCGAGGTGAGCCGTCCAGGGATGGAGTCGTGCAGGAATGGAATGGAGGAAAGGTTTAGGAACTGTCCCGCCAAGGAATATGACGAAACAGTCGAGCGGTAGTGCAAGCGCAGTCTCGCTCGAGAGAACTGCTCCACCCGAAGGTGTTATGCCAGAGCCCAACCGTTTGGCACCGTTAGGTGGTCGGGATGTATGCTGTGCTCGCCGCCCAGTTGCCGGTGACGCCTCGTCCAAGCGCCCTCCTCCGGCCGCGATGCAGTCAGGTGCCCACGCGCACCCTCGCCCGGCAGCAGCAGCGGTGGATGCTTTTTGCACCCTGATGACCCGACGGGAAATGCCGGACACGGTCGTCCGACAGGAAATGCCAGACACGATCGTCTGACAGGAAATGCCAGACACGATCGTCTGACAGGAAATGCCGAGCACGCTTGCCCGACAGGAAAAATGCCAAGCCCTGCTTGGCCACGATGAGTGCCTTCACAAGACACCTGCGCCCGGCTGCGATATGTGCCCCATGCGAGCACACGCCCCAAGCTGCAATCCCGGTTTTCTTTCTTCCGGTAGTTCCAGGTCCAGCCCTTCAGTGCTGCCGTCCTGGTCTTCAGGCCTTTGGTCCTATTGCTTCAGCTCAAACCTCTGGCTTCCTTCGGTTGCTGATCTTCACTCGGCTTCCGAAGGTCTTCTTCTTCCACAACCAGCAGTCCACAGCTGGTTCCTTGATCCAGCTGGCGGGGTTCGGGTGGTCTTCAATCCGGCTCCGAAGGTCCAATTGAAAAGGACCAGGTCGTTGTCCCTCTTGATCCTGAAAAGGACCAATTGAAAAGGACCTAGCGGATCGGGTACTAAGAAACAGGAATCGAGGCTTCTCTCGATCCGGCCTCCTATCACGCCTACGTTGGGTTCGGGAACAACGTATGTGATCTCCGCAACGGAGTAACACACTAGGGCGATAACCTCTTCCTTTTCAGCAAGTAGGTTCAGACGGGGATTACGGGTCTTCCGAAGTCGTCCCGGTCCCGACGCCTTAATTCTTCGATGTGGACTGTATAACTTAAGGGATGAATTACTTGGGAATGAAACAGCAATTATCTTCAAACCGTTCCGTGAGAGAGTAATCACTTTTCCCTATCACTTCCCTACACTTTTTCTTTCTTCTTCTTATTGACTGCTGGTAAGATCCCCGAACGATTTCCATTCCCGAACTATTCCCGAACGAATTGCAATAAAATCAATTTACTATCCTACCCCTAAGCTAAACGCGAAAGAGAGCCGCGCCATCTGCGCGCTTGCGCAACTTAATTACATGAATTTGTACTATTACTCTCTCACGTTTCACTCAATATCTTTATTTATTCAAATCATATACAAATACAATTTATCAATATAGGTAGTACAAAACAATATCTACACCATGATATACATCATATCCTCATATCATAAAAAACCTTTTATTTATTAAACGAAAACTGCCTATTTTACTCACAAGTTCGAAATCGAAATTTCTTAAATATTTAACACAGAAAGTTAAAACAATATTTCTCACTTGAATTTATATATAAGCTAACCAATACAATAGTTTAATTTACATTTTTTCTATTTATTTCACTATTTAAAACACTTTTAAATTTCTTATACAAAACTATCATTATTTCACTTATACACAGGAATTTTCACATGAAAATAACACAGAATTTACCTTTTTAGCACGTACAATTAACCTGAAATATTTTACAAGTAATTTTTACATAAATCACTGAATTACAAACATTTTAAATTTTTACATATTCAGCCTCCTAAGGGCGTGGCCAGCGTGCTTCCGTGTACTCACGCTATGTGAACAACTAACTTTGCACGGCTCTCGGCTATCAGAAAAAATTAAATTATGAAATACACCAATTTTGACCATATTAGGCAAATTAAATGCTTTTATACAATTTTCGAACTGTATGAAACTATCTTTAATCAGATAACAATATAAATGAATGTTCTCATTAATCAATCATAACAAATAGGCATTTGTTTTCGTACAAAACGTATCAAACTTATACAAAACAACATTTATGCAATTAATATCCATTAATTCTGCCTATGCACAGAGTGATTATCTCGACCGGGGAACAAATCCGATCTTTAACTTCACTTTAATATTCCTATGAATTTACATCATTTGAAAGATGATTTCAACCGGGGAACAAATCCGGTAACATAATTTATATCTTAAATTCCTTACGAATTTATTAAGCGATATTACTTAGGAAAACAAACAAACTAGTCCGGCCTGGGAGTCGAACCCAAGACCTTCATATCATTAATTCGACATTTCTTAAAGATTTAACTAAGCATTCTTTTATCAGAGCGTCGTTGCTCGTGACTACCCCTTTTTTCATAGCAACGTCATCGGTTGATTTAATAAACTGAGACATTTTTATAGGCGCGTCGCCAACACGAGTATACTCGACATTAAAACCGTGTTATTCGGCCGAGTACAAGTATTAAAAAACCCGTCGAGTACGCCGAGTACCGAGTATTAACCGAGTACTTGGTCCATCTCTAATAAGAATCAATTGGTGTCCGTTAGTCTCACTAAAAGTCAAAAATGGTTAGACCGATTTTGAGGCGTATTTGAATGGGTCCCTGGATTGTTTAGATTCACATTTGAACCCGATAGCTGGCACTGTTGTCGAGATCCAGAGGTCACCCGTGCGAAGCTGATGTTAAAAATGAAAATGATCCTATTTTATTAACAGGATAATGAATAATCTACACAGAAAAAAATTCATTTCTTTTTTAATGATTTCTTGCCAGGTTTAAAAAAATCTGACAAAACCATCATTATTTATTACAATGACCGCTCAACGCTTCACTCCCATGATTATTTTATCAAGTTCAAAGAAGATGTGATAACTCTCCACTTGAAGACAAACAACGCATAGATTTCACAACCAATGGCCAATTGTCCTAGATTAACGAACCATATCATTACGCCTAATGATTCGGATACTACGATCTTATCGTCTCATCAACGTCAGTCCAAAATCTATTATGATGCTGTTAGTAAACGGTGCATTCGTTACTTATATCAATTTTAAATATCGAAGTTTTAGTATTACGTACATAATATAAAACTTTACGTTATAATATGTAAAAAAACTGTATTTTAAGAATTTAAATTCATATTCTGTAGCTCACGGCGCTTGTAAAATTACGTAGCTTGTTTGCAAACTGAGAGCTAATTTTATTTACTGATTTACAACGTGCCTTTGTATAAGCTTTGCATAGTTTTACTATAGAAGTACTTGACAAAGTATTAGCAAGAATATCTTAACTTATTCTTCAAGTTTCAATATATCTCATATGCACATGTTGCATGATGCGGGAGTGTCGGTCCTGTAAACAGTAAGCCTAGGAGTAGAAAGCCATATTCTGGGGAATCAATGCTTAAAAAATTTTTTTATACAATAAGGGTGACAAACCTAGCACTTTAAGTCATCAATTAAAATTGCAATTTCATATGTGTCGGTGGGAATCGAATCTGGGTTGCTGGTATATTGTGATATTTAGAGTGAGCGCTTAGCACCTGAGCTACCAAGTTTCATTTGTGTCGGTGGGAATCGAATCTGGGTTGCTGGTATATTGTGAAATTTAGAGTGAGCGCTTAGCACCTGAGCTACCAAGTTTCATTTGTGTCGGTGGGGATCGAATCTGGGTTGCTGGTATATTGTGATATTTAGGGTGAGTTCTTAGCACCTGAGCTATCAAGACTCCACAGAAAATTATCTACTCTTTCAAAAATGCATCATTGTACAAAAAAAGCTGAAAACTGTCATAAATATATAATAATTGAAGAGTATCATCAAGAGTGTAGCAAGTATATTTCACTTCCAGTTAATGAAACTACCACATACATGTTCTAAGTTCATCTTCACAGGATAAATTTAAGCACGGTTACAATTAACACGGAAGGTGGTAGGACTCTTATATTGCCATGAAATCCTTCTGGGTAGCTAAGACCTTCTTCCCTATTTCTGCCATCAAGCAGCTGCTGTGTTCCCGTGTGAAGGGTACCAAGCAAGTATAATTGCAAGCTTTGAGGCATTTATTCTTAGTCCTCAGAAGTGAAAATGCATCGCAGCCTTTTTATCTGAAATTAGTATCAGGTATCCATGGCTCGTAGTAGCCACTGAATAATCCATATGTAATGTATACCACGAATGGATAGGCTCGACCGGGGAAGGACAGTGCTGTCACAGAATACCAGCGTAAAATAGCAGCTTAATACTGCTGTGTTTCGTATGGTGAGTGTAGAGATTCGGAGACCCTTTTTTACTTTAAATAAGGCATTCCATCTTAATCCTCAGGGGTAACAACGCATCTGCGTTTGGATTCTTAAGCTAAAATAAATGTATATCTATGGGCCACAGCATCCACTTACCAACAGGTGTACGGTGTGTTCGTTTGTCACCCTTACTCTATAAAAAAATCAGGAGTTGGTTTGTGACTACAAACAAAACAAACCTACCTTTATCTGCGTAACAATTTTAAGGTAATATCCAAGATATTCTGAAATTTGCGTCAAAAGCAAAAAGATAAGCACAAAAATAAATTTGTAGATATTTTAATCTACAAATTTATTTTTGAACAAATAAAAGTTACGCCTAAATTTTAATCCTAAGCCGTCAAACACAATGAATATTTAAATAATTTGTAGCACCATAATATTTAATATATTATTAAGATTTAAATTATTATACAGATTATAAATTATTTATAGCATAATGATATTTCAAACAAAATAATATTGAGTATTATGAATGCTATAAATTATTTTAATATTCACTGTCACGCTGTTAATTTTCAGAATGCTTGATTGTGTTTGGTGGCCTAGAAAGTTACTAATATTAACTTTTAAAGGCGAGTTTACCGTAGTAGTAGTTCCCGGAAATTATTCAAACGTTCAGAAATGGTGAATATGGTTGTTAAAGTCTATGAAAATTACATCGCTGGCTTGAAATTGCCTTTGTAAGCTTTGAAGGTATCTATTAATACCGGAGAGCGCAACTCTGTGTGATGTCTCTAATATTAATATCACTGGGAAATTTAGGTAAATTGCTATCCTTACAAAGCTAATTCTGTTTATTTTAGAGACAATTGTTTTTTATGGTTACACCCTATCTTGTTTACTGTATTTGGGAAGACTGCTTGGTCTATGAGTGCTACATATTTGGAATTCCTTGTGAAATAACGACGGCCAAAATTAGCCTAAAATTATATATAACAATAACCTATATTCGAATCTCAGCACTGCACTGAATTTTTTGTGCAATTTTTGTGTTTGTTTTAAATGGAATGGAAGCATATTATTATATTATAAGACATCAAAAGTACTTCGAATATATTATGTGATGTCCATAAGCTCTTCAACCGACTTAAAAAAAAGGAGGAGTTTCTCAATTCGATTGTTTTTTTATGTGTGTTACTTCAGAATATTTTTCTAGATGAACGGATTTTTATGATCCTTTTTATATAAAAGCTGGTGCTTCTCACGGCATCTGATATATATTTGATCAAAAATCGAACCAGTAGTTTTTGACTTATCCTTCATATCGCGTATTTAACTGACTTCGAATACATTGAAGATATTCGCATTTTATTTATAGTATTGAAGTCGGCTGTACAAAATGTTTGATTTTGTAGCTTACTAGTTGTTTATAGAAGTAAGGATGATAAATGATTCACTTCAAGGTTAGAGAATTATGGGGTGTAATTCCCACTCTTGTTAATAGATGATATAAAGGTTGCTATGATATGGTAATTAATATAATATTTGAATGACAAGGATACTAATATTAATCTATGTATATCAGCGCATAAAAGTGCTGTGTTAGTAAGAATGCTAAGTTAACAACATTAAATATATATTAGGTTATTGCGAAATATGTGCGTTTCATCTCACAGAACATTGAACGAATATACACCTACATTTATACTCGACTAAGAATTAAATTGAAAATATGTTGCTATCCCTGCAGCCTAATCAGTGTATGTTAAAATGCCAAAATACAATCAAAAATAAATTATTATAATATGGTATGGGCCCACAGTGCACACACAATGCCTTTTATATAGTACATACAAAAAAAAATTAGAAAGTGAAATAAGAATATACTAATTTTTTCTCCGAGCATTGACTTTGATAATGCGTGTTAACGGCAGAAAATCCATCAAAGTATGCTACCCTAAATCTTACAGGCTGGTAACGACACTTGATATCAGTTCAGTGTTCATCGACTCGCCTGCCTATTGTAGTGAGTGGTGAGTAAAGGGCAAAGTATGTTTAAATGACTGAAAAAGGTAAAGAAAAAAACTAAGTCATTGTCCTACCGACCGATGAGTACAGAAACCGTGGGGATCTTAACACTTGCGAGAGTCAGTATTAAGACATCTCGTTTTAGTCGGCGTTTGACCACAGCCTGCGATAACTCCTGACCATCAGGTAAACCGAAGACTCCTTAGTAAGTATAAAAAACAAAAAGAAATTTAAATTAAAATTACGACTCAATCTAACACGCTTAAACGTAATTCAAAATAAACATCACCTTGTTCACCCTTGTTTGAGGAAATTTACGATCTGAGCTTTTTAATACTTATACACCTGTTCCATCAAATACGTGTAATATTACACAAAAAATTCATTAATTAAAATAATTATTCATTATAAAATAACGGTAACGATATTGGGGAACATCCAAGTGTAATCTTGTATAAAAGGCTGTATTATCATGGTTAGGGTTTAAGTTTTCATTTTCATTGCCAAATGTAACTTTTTAAAACTGTATATTAAAGTGACAAGCGAGTTACCATTACACGTGACTGTAAGTGGCTACTGTAGCACGTGACATCTGTAACTACCAAACTACTGTGGATTAAAATTGTATAATAAAATTTATCAGATTTTAGATGAACGGTGACGTAGATTAGTGACGTATAAGTAAAATAAGCTATATGAGATTATTACAATGAGATCTTTAAACCGTTTGTCGAGCTTGATGATCATAGGATTTGCGATTAGCTCCTTATAAGAGAAGTATACCACCAGCAGTTGATCGTTATAGATTGATGGGTAGATTGCAATCAAAAATGAGGATATTGGGGTCATGTTGATTATTTAGTATGTATAAGCATAAACACTCACGCCTGTCACCCAGAGGGGTAGGCAGAGACCACGGACTTCCATTTGACACGATCCTGACATACCTCTTTCGCCTCCTTTACATCCATATATCTACGCATACGTGCATTTCTTGGTTTTAGATATAGTCCAAAGTACATACTAAATACATGCTAAATAAATGCAAAGCATGTATTTAGTATGTACTTTGGACTATATCTAAAACCAAGAAATATTTTTATCAAATAATAGCGATCTGCCCCGGCTTCGCACGGGTGATATCTGGATTCTACAACAGCGCCACCTACCGGGTCTAACTATGCTTATAACCCTCACGAAAGTACAAACAATATGCTGACAAAGTTTAACATACTATACGTAAAATATGAACAAACAAATATAAATTTTTATACATTAGATATAAAATAATTGCTCGACTAACCGAATTATACGTTATATTTCGTTATATTTCCTAGACAATTATTTATTGTAAAATTATAATAAATAGAGAGACGAGAGTCGTGGTGGCTCAGATGGTGTTAGCGCTCGCTGTAAATTTCACAGTACGCAAGCAAACCGGGTTCGATCCCCGCCGGCACCAATAAAATGTTAATTGCAATTTTACGTGCTGATTTACCATGTGCTCGGCGGTGAAGGAAAACATCGTGTGAAAACCTGCATGTCTGAGAGATAAAAAAAAATCGAAGACATGTGAAGTTCACCAACACGCATTGGGGCAGCGCCGCGGACACTTTCTTGCCCTAATATCCTCTCAGAAATGAGCGGAGGCCTGTGCCCAGCTGTGGGACGAATATAGGCTGTAAATTTACTTTTTTATAATAAATCAACAATACCTGGTCGTAACTCCATCCAGTGGGGGTTGGTCTACACTTAGCCAACCGGTACGAGGCCACTCGAGCACCTTTCTTCTCATCGGTTGTTGGTTTTTCGAGGCCAGCCTGTTACCACTTCAGCTTACTAATTCGTCATGTAGAGTTTCGATGGATGCATGTGGCTCAGGACCGTGTTTCATGGTATTCCTTGGGGGAGGCCTATGTTCTGCGTTGAACTTATGAAGGGCTGTAATGATGATAACTATGACGATGAAATAACTACCTACGTTTTTATATTTGAGGACTAAGATGGATAAGAATTCAGATTTGAGTCTCGGATTCTAGCTTGACCATGGATACATCTCGGGTATAATATTAAAAAAGAATCACTTATAAATCACGCAACAAGTTTTCTTAGTGAGATCTGATTTGAAATGAAAATTTAGAAAAAAGAAACATCGAAAAACAAACAAAAATTTTATTCGTCTAAAACTTATCAAGCAAATTAAGGAAGTATCTCCGAGATCGACATAGATAATTTTGGGTGCCAGTGACAAACGTCAGACCGTATAATATATGAGGCCCTTATCAAATTTATGTCAATGCGAGTGTATAATTAATTACATCTAAACTTTTTATCTTTTTTGTATTGAAATGTATTGGATTCCACCAATTGAATATCGAATATTGCAAAATTATATGACACAAACTAATATGGAAAGATCTATGTTAAGCTGTAGATATGTCTATGATATGCTATTCGTAACTTGCAAACAGAATGTTATATATCTACAGTACTGAAATGGAAACTGTAATTAATTTTGCACTAGCTTGTAAAATTAATTACAGTTTATGTTTCTGAGGAACAATTACTTGCAGGTTTCGAACCCTCAGCCATCATCGCCATAACTCGATGCTAAGACACTGCACCACAGAGCCGTCAAAATATATGCTAAGTAATCATAGGTTTGTCTGATTGAATCTAACCTCTTAATGAACAATTTATTTTTCAATTTTTCAAAGTGGTGGTTAAGGATACAGTAAGAAGTAAATTGACTCTGACTACTAAGTAATGAGCTATAATTCTCTTAATACCTACCTTCGTTAGCTTCTTTAATCTCGTCCAACTTCATTTACTAATTTGACATTGAACATAATTTCCTATAACCGAACCGACGGCGCCAACATTATACGATTTATCTATTTCTAACAATCTAAAAAGTATCGAATGACAAAGAATGGACTGTTTATTACGAAATAACTATCTATCGGCGGCTTGAGAGGAGGCACCCGAAAATAAAACGATCGCTGACCAAACGACGTATAAAACAACAGCTGAGAAAAAAAATGAGATTAGAATCAGATAGTATTTATGTTGAGGAAACGACGAAGGCGCGCGTTTAAAGCTTAACGATTCCTATCAATTAAGGTTATGGGTCGACTCGACAGGTCTGTTGGCAGGACCCCCACTGTGCCAGGATTTCGCACCTGTCCTTTTTAGTTTAGTTTTTCACATCAGCGGCCCTTTGAAATAGTTACAGGTGCATAGAGTAGCCATAGACGTAGGATCACCATAAATCTTAAAACATATAATATATTTAACCTATATTATTCAAAACAACAAATTCGTTATAAATAATTGTACATATTTATTTCCTAGGTCCATAGGGTGTAATATAAATTAAATATTTTTTTTATAAATGCCAAACTATCTTTTGTAAGACGTTGCTGATTAACAAACGAGGCTTTGAAAACCGACCAATTTTTTAATACAAAATCGAGATATTTTTGACGGTATTTTTAAAACCTATGGGTAACTTTTTAAAGCTGTATGCCTATGACTTAAAAAGTATTATTTATAAAATATACAATGCTAACAATATTATAATTTGTCCCACTTTATCATTAACATATTGTTACCGTATGAAGAACAAAAGTGCTATCTTATATTTTTAATATGATAATTTTAATAGAATGTGCCAGAACCCTACCGCGACAAAGTGGAACAAATAGGTTTAGCATGTAGATATATCGAAAAACAATTCATTTTGTTGACATTTAATAATTTACTTATAAAAGTGTAAATTATGTTCTGGGCTTGGAGTGAATACATTTACAGATAATAATGTTTATGATTTCAAAACAATCTATCACCCAATTTTGTCCAGTGGGTGTCGTAAGAAGCGTCATTTGAGAAGTACCAGAAAAATATCATAGTTTCAGATAGATGGCGCTATAACCATCTTGTCCTAATTTGACGTAATAAAACAGAAAAAATTACTATAGACAAATTTACTTTCTTCTAAAATCCCAGCGTTAAAGGTGCGAAAGTTAACACTGCGATCGGCAATTTGGCGGGCTAGAGTGACGATTAAGGCAAAGACTCCTGTGAGAACATGAGAACTTACAACACGCGAGGTCCAGGTCCAGCAGTGTACTTTTACGAAATGAAAAATAGGAAAAGAGAACAGAATAAGGAGATTTCCAAACATAGAATACAATTATTATTGGCTGATGGTTGAAAAATTAAATTGCGAAATTGTTGTTTTTATAGTACTCATATATTACAATATTTTTAATGTAAAGTTACTTTCGAGTTCAATAGCTCGTTCATCAATCAATCGACAGTAGCCTAATGGCAGGGCGCGGACCGCGAACTCAAAAAGGTCGTGGGTTCGAATCCGCCATTCGACTGATTACTGGCGTGAACCACTCGTAACACAAGCAATTTAAGCTTACCACGAGTGGTTAAGGGGAATATTAGTAATGTTTATAGAATTATTAATATTCTTTTTTATTGAAAAAAAAGGAGAAAGAAAAAAGCTCGTCTTTTCGAGAAACTGATTTGATAATTTTAATATTGTCAGAGTTTAAAAAGTAAAAGGGCCGCAGTAGCTCAGGGACTAAGTGTCGCTGTAAATTTACAGACAGTAAATAATATATACACAGTACGCGAGCAGCCCGGATTCGTTCCCCGCCGGCACCAATGAAATTTTTAATTGCAATTTTAAGTTCTGTTTGGAGAGAAAACACTGCGAAAAAACTTGCATATTTAGGATATAAAAAATAATGAAACGAAAACACGCGAATTTGTTATCACGCATTGAGGCAGAGCGATGGAAATTCTTGCCCTAAAACACTCTCAGAAAATAGAGGAGACATGTGCCTAGCTGTGAGATGTTTAAAGAGTATATCTTTAAAAATTATTGAATTAAAATAATGAAAAGCAAATCTTTTCACAAAATATAATATATTTTTTAAAATATAATAAATATAATTTGAGACATAATCCATTGTCTTTGAGTTATGGGTTTAATTAGGAGATTTGGTTGATGTTTTGTATGTTTTCAGAAATAGTAAAAGTTAATACAAGCTGTTATTACCAAAATAAAAGTCGTGAGTCTATGATGAGTTCATTGGCAACTACTGACGATGTTACAAGTCGAGTCTAATAGGCGTCGGTAAGTCTAGCTTATTAGAAGAAGAATATAAATATCTTTAGTGCAGTTTTATGAGTATTAAATGAATAAGTGTAGCAGAGTTTTTAATAAAAATATTTTAACACAGCTGTGGTATTTTTAGTAAATGAAGCGAGTTAAAATAATAGTAATAACACTATATCTGTTGTTTTCGTTTAGCTCGTATATCCTAGGTACAAAATTCGATATATAACACAGTAGGTACTGACAGAAAAATTCTTCAATTGATTTTGAACATTTATTTTGTTAATTCTTTATAGCCTACACCCAACCATCTTCTCTATTGAATTTAGGATGTTTTTTGATTTCAATAGCATCGCGAATCATCTTTGGAATCGATGTTCTTTAGCGAGGATTTGTGGTCTATCAAATCTGATGTAGTGACGGGGGCGATCCTCTACGTGTTCACAGACTGCAGACTTTTCGGAGCGTCGATTCTTCACATCAGCTATGTGTTCTTTAACACGGATTTTTTTAAATCTTTTAGTTTATCCCATAGAGAACGTGATATAAGTCTTTGGTTTATCCTATGTAAGGGAGACCACATTCACAATCAATCTTGTACACTCCTGCATCTTGCAGAGAGACATTGCCCCTGACTAATGGTAAAAATTGACTAATCTTCTTCGGCGTAAATCCGTAAGAAGTAGTAGTAGTTTTATTTAAATTAATGTAATTTAATGAAGCAACACCAAAATTAAATAATGTGTGAGAAATTACCTTATTATATTTCATCGCTTCATTCTTCAGATATAATATTAACAACGTAGTTTCCTTATTCTACAAGGCTAAGTCGCACCTTTAAAGATTTTTACTCTACCCACTTCAAAACAATTGCCCCTTCCCACTAACGTCTCTCATCGTCCGAGCGTACTGCCTCATTCCTTTTTCATGCGAGGAAGAGTGCACACCTTATTTAATTATCTTAGAACAGTAAAATGTCGACACGCAGTGCTGCAGACAAAATTGCTTATTATCAAAAGAAAATTTTAAAAAACTAGAAGAACAAGAACGAAAGCGACATAAACGAGTCATTGTTTACTCCGATTCTTCTGAGGCCGAAGAAAATTTTGGTAAGTGTTACCGTTACGTAATTCGATTCTAGTGCCTGAGTGATCATTAAAAATATAAGTTAAGACTAAAAACCTTAGCGTTGATCGTGAATCAACACGAATACAAACTTACCTGGGGACTGGCCGAGAGTCAGTACGAAGGTATCCTTACCTGGGGGCTAGCCGAGAGTTAGCACAAAGGTTATATAAACTTAAATACTCATGTACAAATATATTAAAGATTTAAGTTTTTAGTTGTGTTAATTTAGATTCTTATCATAACAATTTTTTGTTATCTACCTCCGAAATATGAAATTTATTTCTTGTTGTGGATAACTAATAAGGTCATAAATGATGACACCATGGTATATGGTAACATCCGTTCTCTTCAAGGAGCATCCTCTGCTGACAATTGAAGATAAAGCGGAAGAAACAATTCCTTCATTAGATCCTGAGCTATTGTCAGCTTTGGGTGATACGGATAGTGATGAGCAAATATACGGTGAAAATATTCGCCAGGATCTTACTCACCATTGGCTTCTTCTTCTACGTAAGGGTCTTACTAAGGAAAAAAGACAAAACTTGTAAAAAGAGTACTTAATTCCCGAAAATTGCAAGCTTTTGAGAGCACCTACGCTGAATCCCGAGATTGCAGCGGCCATAGAGAATATAACCACTAGAGAGCGTATAGGCAGATATCTTCTAAACACACGACTCACTACTGCGGGCCGGGGGACGAGGAAGAACGCGTGTCTGCGAATGGTCAAGTTGCTTTGTTATGGCTATCTTTAGGGTTGCTCTTTTTAATAAAGGAAAATATTCGTTATCGATAAAATGGATTTTATCATTATGAAAAATACTCAATTAAAATCATAGAAATAATATTTAATCAAAATCAATCAGTTACAACGAAAATATGTATTTATTTTATTATTATTGATTTTTGAAATGAATTAATTTGTTATATTTATTTCGAAATAAAGTTTAAGGGTCTTGATTGTTCTTTGTAAAAAAATATAAACAAGCATCTACATATTTGTAAATTATGCATCTTGCTAATTCAATTAAATGATTTGTTGATTCTATTTAAAATTGATGAAAATGAATATACGGGAATCAATAATACCTAATCAGAGATTTTAAAACCGTTCTCATAAAATAATTAGTATTATATTTTGGAGACAGCACTTTTGAACCACTCTCATTGATCGCCCTCTTATTGAAAATTTTACAACGACGACAAATATCTATTATTGTAGTGGATCCGTACAATAACTTGTCTTCAGTGTCCTTTTGCAATTGTAAGCCGTTCTGATTTGGTACACCAATCTAACTAATTTAACAATACAATACAATACACTCTTTATTGTACACCAACAAAACATAACTATAACAAATAATGAACAAACAATGAGGGAAAAACAACAGGCGGTCTTATTTCTCCATAGCAATCTCTTCCAGACAACCCAGAAGAGGAAATTAATAAAAATAAAAATAAGATTAACGGGTAGGGTGCACTAAATTAGACAAAAAAATACAACTTATATACTATAAAGTGACAACATACTTAAGGTATATTAGTGACCATAACTAAGAGGAGGAAGAGAGAGGAGTTAAAGAGACAAATAGTGTTCCTTAATTTGTTCCTTGAACATATTTAAAGATTGAGCACTTTTAATGGACTGGGGTAAGGAGTTCCAGAGTCTTACTCCAAGAAAAGCAAAAGATTTATTATAAAATGACGAGGAGTATACGGTAATATATTAACAGTAATTTAACTAGGTAACTATAAACTTTAACTAGGAAAAAATACCGACAAACTGATAACCTTCTCTTTTTTCTGAAGACGGTTAAAAGTAGATTTTTTCACAGTGAGTGAATTGAATAATCTTTTTTATTAATTTTAATTTTATTATTTTCGATATCGACTTTCAGCTATTAAAGGTAACAGTAAGTACTAATGTTTACGATAAACGTACAAAGGGAAAGAAAGAGATAGAAGCATTAGAATTGTCTAATAATAGAACGAGACTTTTCCAAAAGACATCAACGCGCGACTCAACCATGTCGTTATTTACCCGGCCACCGTTTTAGATAGACCCCTGCGGTGGCTCATAATCTGAATTAATCAACAGTAATTTTCATATTTTAAAAAACTATATAAGTAAACTTAGCAATGAAAAGTTACTCCATTCTTTTTTGGAAATCTGTCCTGGAATGTTTCCCACACCACTTCACCGCGCATGAAGGCATTTTGATGCATTATAATTGCATAAAAGTTATAAAAATTTGCATTAATTTAACGTACACACAGGTCTAACACTTGGACAATACTAAAATGGTTAATAGTACCATAGGCGATGCATAGGCGACAAAATACTAATAGTTTTCGAGCGTCGGGGCATTGTATGCGCAGTCAAGTGGTTATATAGTCTTTGGCAGCGGCACTTACCGATGCAGCCCGAAATAGGGACAAGAAAATAGAGGTCGATCAGCAAAGACTGGGCTTAGGTATTACTGTCGTTAATAGATCTATGTCTTTACTTCTCATCGGAGACAATAAAGTCCAAGCGAAAAAAAAATTATCTGATGCGTACCGTATATTATCCGACCTCCATCACTCTGAGACCCAAAACCGGAATTAAATTGGTGACACCCGGATTAGACAAGTGTTTTCTAAAAGTCGTTCATGAGAGTGAAAAAGATGAAACTCTTTTTGGCATTGAGCTTTCCGAAAAGATTAACGCGTCAAAAGCCATCGAAAAACAAGGTCTTCGGATTTCAGACTCAAAACCTTCCACATCACAGATAAAAACAAGTTCGTCTTCAAGAGACAATTGTTACCAGGCAAACTGGAGCAGCCCTTCTCGCTAGCAGAGCAAGGGGGGGGAGGTCCAAGGAAGTTGTCATCGGGGATACGTAGGGATCAACCCTCTCAGGTGTATCCGCAAACGAGGTCTTGGAGCAACAACAAATCTTACCGTGCTCCAATTTAGCGCTAAAACAGGTACATTCGGGAAGATTACAATATTTTTATGACTGTTGGCTTAAATTAACAAAAATAAAATATTTTAAGATGGATTCGGGATGGATTTACAATACCATTTAATAGACAAATTACTCAATGAAGATTACCTCATTCAACTTGTCATCAAAAGATAAACAATACATTTCTGTAGCTATTAATAATTTATTACACTTAGGAGCAATATCAGTGTCATCCGTTAAAGAACCAGTTCATATCCTCAGTTTTCTTAGCGCCAAAACCTAACGAAGACAAAAGATTTATTTTGAATTTAAAGTCCCTTAATATGTTCGTTGCAAAATATCACTTAAAAATGGAGGATTACAGAACAGCCTCAAAGTTAATACCCCTTAATGGTTACATGGCTACCATTGACCTACGGGAGGCTTTGGCGCAAATTTTTAAGATTTAAATTTGAAGATGAAAATTTAGTTAAAACCCTTTATGAATTTAATGCCATGCCGTATGACCTGGCAGTTACTCCTAGAACGTTTAGTAAGATAATGAAAGAGGTAATAACCAACTTAAGAAACATGGGATATAAGTCTCTCATACATTTTGACGACATTCTTTGTTTATGTAAAGACTACAATGAATGTTTAGACAACGTTAACGCGACTATGCATCTTTTACAATGCTTAGGTTTTGTTATTAATTATAATAAGTCCTGTCTAGGCCCGCATATATCTTGCACATATTTGGGATTTATTTTTGATCCCAAGGGACTTTCTATAAGTCTACTCATAAATATACAAAATCATATAGCTCACATAGTACAAAGGTTCTAGTTGTTCGATCAGAGATTTCGCTCATTTGATAGGTGTTCTCACTCCCGCTTGTCCTGCGGTAGAATATGGCTGGTTGTACACTAAACGGCTAGAAGGACGAAAATACCTTGCGCTTCAAAAATGTAAGACGTATAATAAAAATATGCAACTTTCAAAAGATATCCTACCAGATTTACAATGGTAAAAAAAAAGAAAAAAAAAGTATTTTAACCAAAAATTCGTTTAGTATAACTAAATATAATTATGAGATATTTACAGACGCGTGCTTGACAGGTTGGGGTGCTTGTTGTAATAATATTCGTGTTGGCGGAGGATGGAAATACAATGAACTCAATTATCATATCAATTACCTCGATTTACTAGCCATATTTCTAGGTATTAAGTGTTTTGTTAGGGATATGTCGGATTGTAATATTTTGTTGCGCGTAGATAATACAACAGCTATAAGTTATATTAATTGAATGGGAGGAATCCAAATTCCCCCATTTGAACGAGTTATCTCGATCAATATGGCAATGGTGCGAGAAGCGAAACATTTGGCTAGCGCATCTTACATAAATAGTAAAGAAAATGTAGAATCAGACCAAGAATCAAGGAAACTAATCCTAGATACAGAATGGAAGCTAAGTGATAACGCTTATAAAGAGATCATACAAAAATTGGGGGAACCAGAAACAGATCTTTTCGCTTCTCGTGCCAATGCTAAATGCACGACCTATGTGTCTTGGAGACCGGATCCAGATGCCTTATTAGTAGATGCTTTCACTATTGATTAGAGATACAAATATATCTATGCATTTCCACCTTTTCTTTAATAATGAAATGTCTGGAAAAATCATAACCGATAAAGCCGAAGGCATTTTTTCTGTCCTTATTGGCCATCCCAGCCTTGGTACCCAATGTTAAATAACTTACTCAGATCAGATATAATGTTTTTCAAACTTCACAGAGATCTCTTACGGTCTTACTACTCCTCATCACCTGCACAACCTTACCCTGGGTGCAGCGAGGCTCTCAGAGTCGCATTTATAAGAAGAGGTACACCATCGCCCGCTCTTCCAATGATGATGGAATCGCTTTCAAAGAATACAATACTTCATTTTAGAGTCTCGTATAAGCTGTGGTGGCAATTTTGTCATAAAAATAATTTAGATCCTTACGCAAATTCTATACCGTCAATGTTATTATTTTTATCGGAGCAATTTAATAATGGGGCCGCTTACGGTTCGCTCAATAACCACAGGTCGGCCTTATCATTAATTCTAGGAGACTGTGTAGGTTCTAAAGACTAAATAAAAAGATTCTTAAAGGGCGCATTCAAGTTAAGACCAGCCCTTCCAAAATATACTGGTACTTGGGATCCAAAAATTATCTTAAATCATATAGAAGGTTGTGTTCCAATGAAACACTTTCAATTGAAAAACTCACAAAAAATAGCAGTATTAATGGCATTATGCACAGCACACAGAGCCTCAAACATTATCTTTAATAAATATAGACAATATTAAGATATGTTCTTCAGATGTTAGAATCAGCATCACTGATATAATTAAAACGCCTGCAGCGGGACGTCAGCAACCCCTTCTAATTTTACCTTATTTTATTAAAAATAAAAATATTTGTCCAGCCACGGCAATAAGATTATTTAGAGATTACAAATAAAATGAGACCCGCAGATTGTTGGAGCTTATTGCTAACTTACAGGCGGCCACTGCTCAATCTATCTGTAGGTGGATTAACGGAGAGCGCTAGCGGAGGGCTGCGTGGACGTGACCGTGTTTAGTGCACACAGCACGCGACATGCTGCCACCTCGTGTGCTAGATCCGCTGGAATCTCTCTAGATACGATCAGAAAACAGCCGGTTGGTCGTCATCATTAGAGACCTTTGCAAAATTTTATCATCGCCAAATTATTGACGAAAATAAGTTTTCGAGAACTGTCCTCCTAAATAATTAAATTTGATTTGTTAAATAAAATAGACAAGTGAATAACGTACGTTAGTACGTGATTTTGTTACGACCGAACTAATAAATAATATTTGGTTTTTTATGATTTTTCTTTTAAAGTTCAACATACACATAAGTAACCCAATAAGCAAAACTTTAAGCTCTAAACATCTACGTTGTTAATATTATATCTGAAGAATGAAGCGATGAAATATATATGATCAAACGAACTTCTCCAAGTGAAGTTCGATCAGTATTATATGAATCGCTTCATTCGAAGATATAATTTCCCTCCCGCCCATAACCCACTAAAAGTTTTGCTAAGAATAATGCGACGACGACGACGGCGAGAGACGTTAGTGGGAAGGGGCAATTGTTTTGATGTGGGTAGAGTAAAAATCTTTAAAGGTGCGACTTAGCCTTGTAGAATAAGGAAACTACGTTGTTAATATTATATCTTCGAATGAAGCGATTCATATAATACTGATCGAACTTCACTTGGAGAAGTTCGTTTGATCATATATTATAATTAAAGGAACCATAATGTCCACATAAGAAATATCGTAACTATATGACTTTTTTAATTTTTTTGACAAATTATAACATTTATTAGAAAAAATCATTGTAATTGTGCAACATTTCAAATATAATTTTTATTTCAAAATTCAATAAAATGTAGTAAAATTAGAGCTTATGTCAATAGTTTAATATAAATAGTACGAGTACATCTTTTGCCAAATCCTCTTTTCAAGTATTATTGTGCCCGAGAGGGTCCACGGTTGATCTTTAGAATGTTCACTATGATATGCAATAAATTATTAAGTATTGAGATATAAAATCATAAAGTGACAGTTGGAATCATTTTATGGAATCCTCACTTGCCCCTTACAGTTAAATGATGGGCATGGGACTCTCTTGGTGAAGGATTTGCCACAACCGTCTAGCTTGGCAGGTGCGGTATTGATCACACACATGTCTCGCACCTTTAATTCTTTTCTTCGACACAACTCTATATGCTAATACAACTTCCTATCATAAAATATATCGGAGATCATGAGATTTTTTAACATTTCCCATAGCTGCCACTTAAGATACTAACGAATTGATTTTTATGGGATTTATAATACCACCAACACGTGGAAAACTTGTAATCACGTTTTCTTGAAAGAAATAATAAAAAAATTGTATTGGAAACTATCTGATAGTATAAGAAATTCTTTGATGAAATGTTAACTCTCTGTGAACGCCTCGATACATAGTTTGCTTGAAGTAGAGTTAGACCCCTCTCGTTTTCGATATCTTAATTTAAGTAAACACTCAGGCTTGATGAAGTGAAGCTAAATGAAAGCTTTCCAGATGATAATCCTAACGGTTTAGATCAAGATAATTATGTTTGCTCAATGGAATTTCTTCTTGTATCAGCAAAATTGTTAATATATGTTAATACAACCAAAGTTTTGGAGCTTGAATTTAAATTAAATTAAGAAAAATTAATAAAATCAGGAGTTAATTTACGGAAATACATTACATTAAAGACGTTAAAAATTAATTAGCTTAGAATTACGTAATAAAATAAAATGATTTGTGTTTTGCCTAGTTTGAAAAGCACATACACTGATCTCAACAACACTACACTCAATTTCACTAAACTAGGAAAGACACACCACCACCGTCAATAATAAGACAAGTGTTCAACATCGGATGAAGTAGACTCTTAGCGGTCAGCACCGCGGTGTTTACTTCATTTTATTTTATTACGAGGATCTTAACTAAATAACTTTGAAACATCTTTAATCTAAATTAAGAGCTTTTATTTTAAGTCAATAATATATTATACCTTACTAGTCAAAGAAGATGCAAAATTTTGATTATAACAAATGTAATTGAGAATGCAAACTTTTTATAGAAGTTAGTGTGATAAACGAGCACACAGTCTACTTCAAAGTAAGCGGATGTTGCGGACTATCTTAAATAGTACTTAGTTATACGGCTTTGATTCTAACCATCCCCTATACAAAGAACAGCAGCATCACGCTCGCTTCAAGATGTAGCCAATCTTGTCTGTGACTCCTCTGACATACGGTCGTACAGCAGGCGCGCGCTCGATTGATTGATATCTATTGTGAAAGGAGGAGTTCTACAAGCAAGTAGATGTGGTAGAGTGTGGCGATGGGCTCACCTATATCTCCCATAGTCGCCAACATATTCATGGAGGACTTTGAGGAGGAAGCCCTTCCTACTGCTCCTGTAAATCCAAGGTTACAAGCGGTACGTAGACGACACTTTCACAATTTTGCCATGCTGTAGATACTACCGTATTTCATAGGAGTCACAGATAAGATTGGCTACATCTTGAAGCGAGCTTCCATTAAAACATACTACAAGCCGCCGAAGAAGATTAGTCAATTATTACCATCCATCAAATGTAATATTCCTCTACAGGATGCAGGTGTGTACAAACTAGATTGTTAATGTGGTCTCTCTTACGTAGGTCAAACAAAAAGATCTATAAAAACCCGCGTGAAGGAACATATAGCTGACGTGAAGCATTGACGCTTCAAGAACGTGTTCAAGAACATGTTCAAGATCGTCCCTACCATTACATTCGATTTGATAAACCACAAATCCTCGCAAAAGAACACCGATTCCTACCAAGGATGATACGCGAGGCTATTGAAATTAAAAAACATCCAAATTTCAATGGAGAAGATGGATGGGTGCTGCCAGCTGCTTGGAATCCTATAATTAACAAACTTAAACCCAAACCCAAGTATACCACTGCAAGACTTCATGATAACTACTATAAGCTTGTTTTGCGTAAATCGGCCAAACCAAAGACCAAACATTAATATTCAAAAACTGAAGGTAGCCGGACTAACTATGACATTGGGACGTCAAACATCTCATTCCCCCCCCCTCCCGTGGCCATGGGTGCTGTAAAGCACCCGAAACGTCGGGACAATAAAAATAAATTAAAGTAATTAAACGCGATAAAATAAGTAAACCATATTTTTTCTTAAATATATCTAAAAATTAGAGGCTGTTTGAAAATTAATAAAAATATATTTAAAGTTGATTTTATGTAAATTGAGCTCACCACTAAATTTCGTAAATTATTTATCGAACTAACTTTATAATATCAATTAAATCGCATTTTCTTTACTTAGCCTCTCTTCTCTCATCACTGTGATGCTCAAAGTTTCTTATTTCCACACTCATAGTTGCAAAGGTTGAGAACGAATTAAGTTCTTAAAGCTTTGATAACTTCTCCGTAAAGGAAAATAAGGTAGGTTTTAATCTCTTTCTTAATGTTTGTTGTAAGTTAGGTATATTATACGCTTTAAATCATGGCAACAAAACTCTAACGTAAATAAAAAGTTATTTAGGCAGCAAGTTTCTAATTAATATTAAAAGTGTTTTTAGAACTTAAATTATCTTTGATATCCTGATGACAGTAAAGTCTTTCTCAAATAATAGAAATATTATATGTAAAAAATACTTATTAAATATGTGTTATAAATACTTAATAAATTTTGGGGGATCCGTAGGAATTATTTGAATCCTGAATATTGGGTAGTGCTAAACCGGACCAACCTGGCGGTTGGAGGTTGGTTCTCTATCATTAAAGACCCGGCTTAGGGTTAGCTATCACCCAACTGGCAAAGATATACCGCCAAATGATGCAAGTCTAGTTCCGGTATGATGTTAGATGATACCAATCTTTATTTGCGAGAATATATCTGGACAGTTGCGTTGCACATAAGAACCGATTGCAACGCGGCTGCCGCTTAGTGTCAGGTGCCCGGTTACGGAGATTAGCGGGATCCAATGCACGGTTACACCGCTGGCCAACCGTAGATAGTTGGGGACCTGATTAATGAGCCATTTACTCATGAAAAGTTGCCCGCCATCTTACGAAAAATCCTGGGATAACTCCATCATGCCGATTGGCGACCGAAGGAGAGGATCTGGTGTTGATTTTCGGCGGGATTCGGGCGTCCTCGCGGTCTCCATGATAGGTATCACCGATTCTGTGACTCTGCGTCCCTATGTTATATATGTGACGCCTCATCCAACTGCCATTCTCTCAACGTATTCACTCCACTAACAATGAATAAAAGAAAAAATAAGGGTAAATGTATACAACGGTTGCACTCCATCAATGTGCACCTCATAAATATCAGAGGTATGCACTGTAATTTCAATGCAGTGCATTAGCACCTTGAGATTGACAATCTTTACTTACACTTCGTTACGATACGATACGGAGTACCTTGGCTACCCAGGGTACACTTTGGTGCATTATTTCCACCAGTGCGCCGAAGTCTGTGTATATGTCCACAATGACATCTGCTGTAAGCATCTCTGTCACCTTGAAGACCTCACTTTATCCACGATCTTGGTTTTGATAGATACAGGAATGGATAAAATTAATTATTCTTATATCTACCGATTGTATAGCGGTTACCTCCTGGGCAACTAGGCTATTTGAACACCCCAGTAAAGCTTCTGATGTGGCTCTAAATCGGTACTCTATTACACAGCTGCTTTTTCTGGGTGACTTTAATGCCTGTCATTAGCACTGACTGTACCCATACTACAAAACCAACCACGCTGATAAAGAGTCGTGAAACTTTGCATTGCCCCTGGGGCTCACTCAACTGGTGAAAGAACCGACTGGGGTACCCGCTGTGGATGGGCACACAGGCAACTACCTCGATCTTCTGCTGACGACTGATCTGGGCAGGTACGATGTTCAGGTTACTCTTGGGAATTTCTGACCACTTCTGGTGAAATATGTGTTGTTATATTCCCAACTTAACCACAATTTCCAAGGTGTGTGGCGAATGTGGCGATACAAGTCAGCAGATCGGGATAAGATGCGCCATTTCTTTGCATCTTATCTTTGGCGGCAGATCTGCTTATCGTCTGATGACGTCAACAATGAAGTATTTCAGCCCATTGGCTGACGTGCCTATTGGTGGTAAAGCTGACCCAAGTTTCAACGCGGAATGCGTCCGTGTTGAAAAACAGAAGTATATGGCGTACTTATCCTGGGCCGATGCTCGAAACCGCAAAAAACCACAAAAAAGATGTAAGCCATAAGGAGGGAGTCGAGAAGAGATGCAGGCCACTGCCAGTCTACATTGCCTCTGCTGGTAAACCCAGATGGATCACTGCATGAAAGCGGACTTATTGGTTATTTTCTTATTTCTTGCGATTCGCGTCTGGACAGTAGCAACAGCGTCCCACCTCAAATGTCTCATTGTGGTACCTCTATGTCAGAGGTATAAATCTACCTCATTGGATACTTTTTTATTAATATTTACAACAGATAATTTCAGTTAAATTAAAATTCCAAGTATTTTCGCATCGTTAAAGGAATTTGTTATATTAAGGTCGATCAGCAAATAACACTTTTTACGTAATATAGTTGTTGTGTGAATTTTTATTTAAATTGCTTTTAGATTATTAGCTTGAAAAATGGTTAAAATATTAAATATCGCGGTCGAAATATTAATTGTATACATTTACATTTTTCTTCCTGATGGATTGGCAATCGAAGAATTAAAGGCTGTAGCTTTAATGATCACCATCATTAAAGCTACAGCCTTTATACGTTCCATTACTGGGTGCAGACCTCCTCTCATTTCTGAGAGGGTTTTAGGGCAAGAAAGTATCCGCCGCGCTGCCCCAATGCGTGTTGGCGAACTTCACATGTCTGCGAAATATTTTTTTATTTCTCAGACATGCAGATTTTCTCATGATGTTTTCCTTTACTGCCGAGCACGTGGTAAATCAGCACTTAAAATTGCAATTAATAATTTCGTTGGTGCCAGCGGGGATCGAAACGGGGTTGGTCACGTGATGCGACTTTACAACGAGCGCTAACCGTCTGAGCTACCACGGTTCCGTCGTTCATCATCTCTCTCCATTGTTGGTCTGTGTATTTTAAGTGATATGCAGATACAGATAACAGCCGCAGCTGTTAGAAGCCGAGAGAGTATTCTACCACTCCCCTTAGTCGCCTCTTATACTACATTCTACACGAGGTAAATAAAATAAGACTTATATTATGTAAACATTTTAATCTCAAATATTATAACTCGTTATTACATGTTCGTAACATACTTATAGTAAAAAGACTTTTGTATGAAGATCTTTTGCTAAAGTACATTGCACGAGTTTGTGAACATAAAATCTTTCTTTTTAGATTCTATTTTTATGTCGTTCATTATAACCTTAAGTCATAAAAACAGCTTTAAAGTGCTCTACAAACCGAAAGCATTTTTAATGGCTAACATGTAGATATTCATGATATTCATGCCAACATATTTTTGTACAATATGCTCTTATTAACATAATTTCACTAAAACTAAACATCTATTATATACATAACTCCGTAATTCAACTTCTTTTTTATATAACAAGAAATATATTTCTCCAATTTGTTTCCTCGAATAGGAACGTCGCCGACTTACTTAACTCTAGAAGAGTTAAATTTTAATAGCCAGCTACGTTTTCAGCATGATAATTTAATACCAATAAATATAAAACTTTTATTTAGGGGAAAGAATTTGTTTTACGACATTATTTCTTTTAATAGCTTTCGTTGCACGGCCCCCGGGTACAGTTTCAAAGGAAAACATTCCTATTGCAGCTATGGGACATATTAAATTTTGTAAAGCAGCGAAGTTTCGAGTCAACATGGAAAGTGTGCTTATTCACTTTTTAAATAATTTAAGATTACTTGTGATTTTATACAAAGTTATTACAATTATATACGATCATATTAGAGTAAATAAAGTAATTTAGGTAATATATTACACCTATATATTACCTAAATTACGGACGTGATAGATGCTCTTTATGAGTTATGATGAATTCAGGCGATTTTTTCCCTCATAATCACCAATCACCCTCAGGCCATCAGAAGAAACATATTATAACTTGCTAATTAAAATACTATTTTTGAAGTTAAAGCTAAACGTGCCTAAAATTAAAACACTACATACTCTTAGGGTCGAGGCAGTTCGGAGACTAAGCGCTTGCCATAAATTTTACATTACCTGACTGGACCGGGTTAAATACCTTCCAGCACCAATTATTTAATTTACCGTGTCCTTGGTAGTGAAGGAAAGCATCGTGAGGAAACCTGCATTTCTGAGCAATAAAATATTTCGTGGATGCGAGGTCTGCCAACAGGCAATGGAACAGAGAGGTGGAAGTAAAGCCTGTGCCAAGCAGTAGGATCGAAGGCTGTAACTTTACTACATATTTCTACTATAGTTAATTATCTTAAGGAGTTGTTGTATTAAAACCCAACTGTAAACGAATAAGAAGGGAGAATTCACAGCTGCATAGTAACTACAGTAAGGGTCGGCTTGACCGGGGAAAGACTACGCTTATAAAGAATACAGGCGGAAAATATTAGCACTGTCTTTTTATGGTAATTGACAAGGAACGAAGACAATTTTCACTTTTAACTCTTACTTGCTATTTATTTAAATAAATTTGTAAAACGACGAAAATCATTAGCAATAAAAGAAAATTACTTTAAAAACTTTTACGATTTACTGAATTGCGAACGCAGAAGCTACATTATAGTTGTATCACGAATTGGTCGGCTCAACTGGGGCAGGACCACGCTCTCACAGAATACCTTAAAATAGCGGCGTAATACTGCTGTGCTTCGTATGGTGAGTGTAGACCCGGAGACCTTTTTACTGGCATCAAGGCATTCCATCTTAGTCCTCAGATGTGACAACGCATTTGATTTTGATTCTTAATAATATCGTATATATAATAAAATAGATAAATGTGGATGTCTATGACCTACAGCATCTACTTACGATTAGGTGGACTGTATGTTTGCTTTGCTTGTGGCTGTCTTTGTCAGCCAATGCTATAAAAAGGCTCATAGGAGCCAAAATGGAATTCGTGGTTTTAGTGTATCCATGACAAAAGTTACAGTATTTAAAGGTTATAAATCAAAAACAGATGTATTGGCATCCTAAAGCTCCATGCTGAAATCCCGTCCTTTATTATACCAGCTCCTGTATACCCTTTAAATCATACCAAACAAAAATGTAGGTAGGTAATGCTGTTTGTCGATATAATATAATATGATATAAATAACAAGAATGTAAACACCCTGCTTGGGAATCGATCTAATGAATATTATAATAATATAATGACGTCAACAAGTCAATACGCATGTTAGACATTACTGTGTTTTGTGCTCATTATCGGAACTGGCCATGAAAACATTGCTACTATCTTTATCGTATTAAGATCTTAATTTTTATGAAAAAGCTAAAAGGAAATTATTTTAAAACCGCTTTTCAACTTTGCATAACCAAAGTTCAATATACTTTCCAAAGAGTTCCTATTAACTGAACTAGGTTTGTTTTACGTAAATATTTTCTAATAAAATAGTCTCCGAACTTTCTTTTTTGAGTTTTTACAGCAGGAAATATATTAAAATAATTAAAAGTTTTAAAATTTTACCGAGTAAAGTTTGGATTATTACTTTTTTTATAGAATAAGGGTGGCAAACGAGCACACAGCCCGTCTGATGGTAAGTGGGTGCTGTGGCCCGTAAACATCTACACCTAATCTCAATTAAGAATCAAAATGCAGATGCGTTGCAAATCCTGAGGACCAAGATGAAATGCCTCGTTTCCAGTAAAAAGGGTCTCCGGTTCTCTACACTCACCACGCGAAATACAACAGCATTGAGCTGATATTTGATGCTGGTATTCTGTGAGATATTTTACAATTAGTATGTATGTAAGAGTAATTGTTTCCTCCTAATCCTATAAGGATTAGGTTAACAAAAGAGCACAAAGTCCACGTATTGATAATTGACTGCTGTGGCCCATATATATCTACATTTAACCTCGATTAAGAATCAAAATGCAGATGCGTTGTCACCCTTGAGGACTAAGATGGAATGCCTCGAATCCAGTAAAACGGGTCTCCGGTTCTCTACACTCACCATACGAAACACAGCAGCATTAAGCTCTTATTTTACGCTGGTATTCTATGAGAGCGTGGTCCTTCCCGGTCAAGCGGACCCATTTATGCTACAACCATAATATAGCTGCAGCGTGGCTCTACCACGTACAAAATAAGTAAATAAAGTCAATAATTAAGATTTTTTAATATAAAATTAAATCGTTATAGTGTGTAGCACTATAACGATTTAAGTTTATATTTACCCGCAGTGACCGCAACCGCATCCGTACAGCCGTTGCCGTCGCCCGGTGTTCCAAATCTAGGAGCAAATCTGACAAAATCGTGTTGCGTCCGAGCGGCAGTGGCTTGGATGGTAAAATTAGTGCATAAATCCAAAACATAATTCTATATTAGCCATTCCCGGAGTGCTATCATTTGCAACTTGGCAGTTATGCGGATTAACAACAGTAATGAAATTAGGTGTTATTATAACTATTCTTAAAGATATTTTGTTTAAATATTAATTTAAAATATTGTCTTCCATCTTTTTTTCTAAGTTACTTTAATGTGGTAGTATAAATATACAATTATAATCCTTATCAAAAATATTTATCAACCTTCATGACGAAACTAGTTTAGAAGCCAGGGTTCCATTTTTAAACAGAAATAAAATAAATAAGTGTAAAATAACAGCCTACATGCATCCCAATACTGGACACTTATCTGTTTTTATTTCTGAAACTGTTTCTTAAGCAAAAAGATTATGACCTTTTTAAAGCCCTAAAAATTATTCTTAAGACGTTTTTTTTACCGTCACGCACCTGTTAAATTAGAAATCAAAATTATTAGTTAGAGTTTTGTTGGTAATCGCGGTGAATGTACCTACTCTGTCTGATCACGTATTACAAAATTTTCGAGCTCCCTATAGGCATATAACTTACTCAATCAGTTCTTTATAAATTAAGAAGAGAGGACATCTAAGTCGACTCATGATCATATTTCTATACATGTAAAGCAATACTGCAGCTATAATAGTGGTATAGTTGTAATGCAAATAGGTCGGCTCGACCGGGGAAGGATTACTCTCTCACACAATACCAGTATAAAATAGTTACTGTTATAATAGTTTAATACTGCTGTGTTTCGTAAGGTGAGTGTAGAGAACCGAAGACCTTTTTTACTGGAAGCGAGACATTCCATCTTAGTCCTCACGAGTGACAACCCATCTACATTTTGGTTCGTAATCGAGTATAGATGTAGATAACTGTGGGTCACAGTAACCACTTACTATCAGGCAGTGTGGGCTCGTTTGTCATCCATACCCTATAAAAAAACTATCCTTACTTTATTATCATCGGAGAGAATATCCACTATTCTAGGTAACTTTGATCTAACACAATTAATAGACAAAATTGTGAAACACGTTTTGTTTATCACTAAAGTGGAATCACTCATAATAATACCTAACGTAATTAATTTATACTATGTAAAGATATTGGTTTAAATCATACGTATAAATACTTACAATAATTGTGTTCAGTATAAACGTTTTAACATTTTTGATAGCTAAATAAACTATGCAATTAAGCCGTGCAGTTTCCTAAATCAAAAGTAAATAAATGACAACATTTTAAAGAGACAAATGGACAGTTACACTTAAAGTTATTATTACGTCAGTAAATGTGGACACTGGCTATAGATATTCCTGACTTCCGGACGTATCACAGAGTAGACAGCTTGCGCTGTCCGCATTTCCACGGTCCGTGTGGAAAATAGACACAGATTTCATGTTTATTTTGGAAAGTGCCTTTAAATTATTCTCTGTGTGACAAAATCTAAAATTATGGTCTTGCATTATTTAACTAAACAAATTCATGTCGTAATTTTAGAATTAATTTACAAGTTTCATAAATTAAAAAAAATTGTATATAATATCATAAATAAAGCGATTCCGTTTCGGTAAAAAACCTTGGATAAAGAAAGCATTTAACAAAAATATATTTATAATTTACATTTATGTTACTGTCATGTATATTGTGACGTGCTGGTCAAACAGACCTCACTTAGCTCCTGCTTCTGCTGAAACCACTGCGCTGGTTTTCAGGTGAACGGTGAACAATGTGTGGATGTCTTGGTATGAAAGTGTATAATGAAGTTGTATTCATTATCATCAATCTGCCTTGCAATTCATACTTGCGCCCGATATGACTGAGTCAGATGACAGCATTTGACCAACAAACTCTTCATAATCGCTATCTTCAGTTTGTTTTTATTTAGAGGTTGTGCAGCCGATACGACTAAAGTGGAGCATTTGACCGATTATAACGTTATGTTAAAACCACATCAACCAACGCTTTCTCTGAGGTCACTCGCACCTACGCGCAGTGCACATTGTTGATGGACAAACAAAGCTCTGTTGATTGACTAATGGCGGTGTATCAATCTAAAACCGCTGTACACAAACTTTGAAGCCTGATATCGGTATCGCACACCATCATTAACATGGACAAACATAGAGATTTGGAATAATTATTTTTACAGGCACATACATAACCTGTACGAGGTTACTTCTGCAATCAAACCTACATACTACGTGCCGATAAACAATTCTTGAAGTGAGATCCAGCAGTGGGATTTAAAAAGCTACAAAAAACAAAACAGTAATGAATTACCTATAGATACTCAATTAAAAAGAAAACTAGTGGCTTTAAAATATAATTTAATATTGCAGTGGAATTCCTATTCACTAAACAGAAAATTAGCATTGATTAATGCTCTTTCCCTTAACGAGGTAAAAGATGAAGTGCTATTGTTAATCTTATTTCGTTTTCAAATTGGCCCAAATTTAAGGGCAGTTAGTGAAATGTGTTGCGGCTTTTGTATTAAAATAAATGAACGAAATGTTACTAAATTGTTAAATGTGCAATTATTTATTGTTTGTTTGAATTATATCAGCAAATAAAATGAGTCCTTTCCTTTTATATGAAATATTAGAATATGGTGAAGGCGTATGATACCTTTCCTGCTTGGGAGTCCGTCGGGGTGCATTCCTTTACATTTTTCTGACGCCCAACAACAGTGCCTTGTTGTGTACGAGTTTATAGGATATAGAGAGCTAGTAAAGTTACAGCTATGAGGTTTTGCATCTTGGAGGTGAACCACAGTTAACACAAGCATGTAAAGCTTTCAGTTAAAGAGATTTTTTAAGATAATCTCAGTAACAGCCTGGGGTCATAAAGTTGGCGATGTTTCACCCCTGTGTCTAAAATAGCTTTTTAATTTGTCTGGTTATATTGATTTCTGTCCTTTCGGCCTATAATAGCGAGGGGACGGAAGAGTGCGCCTGTGGTTACACTCAGGCACACTATTATGTCTATGCGACTCTTACAGCTTCATCTTATCTCAGTGCTCGCGGCCTTGCAGGCGGCTAATTAAAAAAGGGAAAGGCAATGAGGTGAGGATGATGATGAAATGGTTTATGATTTGATATGGTTACCAATCATCATGTCGCCTTTTAGGCGTTTTTCTTTGAGCTATCTAACCGCAGTCCGAAGGGGAGAGTGCGGACCCCCATCTCTGACCGCTCAGCTCGTGTCGGTCGATGGTCTGGGCGGTGAGAACCGTCCAGGAACGCGGGTGTACGGCGTGTGCGCGGTGTGAGCTTCCCATTCGTTGTCCTATTAGTGTTTGTCCCATTTAGTGTGGGTGTAGTGTCGTTGTGTGATGTGCCTGCGACGTTTGGGTCAACTGGATCGAGCGGTTGAGGTGTTTCTATTAACACATTTCGCGGTCTCCGGAGATAGGGCGCGACGTTTGTTATCGGAACGTAGTTAGCTGCGTTTGTCACTAGCGGGTTAGGGTGGGTTTCTACTCTATCAAAGTAGCGTTGGGACATCTCCTTAAAATATTCGGAGATAGATGGTAATTCACAATCATTGTGTAAATCAGAGTTCCGTTGATACCACCGTGCACCGGTGGCTTTTCGAATGAACTCAGGCACAGGCTGGCCACGGACGGACGGTTCAGACAGGTCTTCGTGACTAAAATTTGGTCTGAAGCACATTATTAGCGTTTATTAGAAATAATATGTAATATACACTAATATTTATTACATATTATAAAATAATATAATTGATTAAAACTATTTTTACGGATTTTATCGCGTTTAATTTGTATTTTAATTTTTTAAATTTTTTAAATTTTAAATTTTTTAAATATTTAAATTAAAAAAGCTGAAGGTACTCCGGGTTTAACAATGACGTCGGGACGTCAGTCACCTCAGTCAATAAAAATAATTAAAATACAAATTAAACGCGATAAAATCCGTAAAAGTGGTTGTAGTGTTCGCGTAAATATAAGAAATCATTAAATAATATAATGTTAATTGATTAACACACATACATATTATGTGTATACTATTTTGTGTGTTCCAATCCTGTATAGTAAAGTACATTAAATCGACGCATTCATTTAACGCAACGTGAATGCTATAGACAACTCGAAGCACATATGTAGTTAAACACAAAAAGTCGCGTTAATTCCGTAAAAGCATGCAGTATACCCTGGTAAACATTCGAACCGTTACACGACGTCAGTTTACTGTGCAATATCCTGTGGAGGCGCCGGTTCCGGCCACTGAGTCGCGTCGTTCGCTATACTGACCATTATATTTACGTAGGTATGCACCTCTCTGTGCCCTGGTTTTGTATGGACCCGTCTTTTTATTTTATTCACTGTTCCAGTGTATAATTAATTACAAAACAATAAAAATATATTTGAATGATTCATTAATAAAATTAAATTTACATATGATTTTTCTTAAATAGACATCAGCCTCTCCAATGGTAAGCATGTTTGGACAGAATTAACACGTTTCGTAGGTGGATAAGCGATCGCACTATATGACATTTTGCTTCTTTATGATTGTTTTCCGTTACTGGACTGGGTATTTTACGGTTGTTGTAAACGAGATGGACCATCTATCAGAGGCTTTGAAATCCTTTTCGATTTTCCTGTAGCCGCTTCTTACGACATTTACGGGACGTAATGAATTAATTTATTAATTTCAGGACTTTACAAGGACCTTTATACATTTATTCAACAATATTATTCGAAAATTATCGATTGGGCTAGCGAATTTCATTCAAGAACGCTAGATGAATGCGTCGATTATTTCTACTCAACCTTCCATATTTTGAGAGATAAATTTATTCCATCCAAAACTATTGTTAAACATCAATACCCACGTTGGTACTCTCTAGCGTTAATTAAGGTGATCAAGGAACAATATAAATATCATAAAAAAATTTAAATTTACAATAATCGCAGTGATTATGAGTCTATGAAATTACTTGGAGTTAGGGCGAAAGCCTTAGAGAGTAAATGTTACACTGACTACCTAGCATCTGTTGAAAACTCTATTACTAAAAACCCTAAAAACTTCTGGAGTTTTACAAAATCGCTCTCGAATTCAAACGTTATGCCAAGTACTCTTTTTAATAACCATAAAGTAGTTAAAACTGTCAACGGTATTTGTGAAGCGTTCTCAGAATACTTTAGTTCTAACTTCTTGGATGATACTAGTACACAGCCTACCTCTGATCCTGCCCATATTGACTATCCACCTTCTATTGCGGATATCTCCAAAGTCTACGTTGGTGAACAAACTGTCCTCAATCTCTTGCTCAAACTTGACCAATGTAAATCTGCTGGTCCAGATCACCTGCCGGCCGTATTTTTAATAAATTGCGCAAGGTCACTGGTAACGCCTGTAACTCTCCTATTTAATAAGTCTCTAGCAGAATGTACTGTTCCTGCTATCTGGAAATCGGCCTTCATCACTCCAATACACAAAAAGGGCTCTAGAGATCAGGTTAATAACTACAGGCCTATTTCCAAGTTATGCATACTAAGTAAAGTCCTCGAAAAAATAGTGCACTCTCAATTATATTTAGCTATTAGACAATCACTTCACGACTTTCAGCATGGTTTCCTCCCCGGTAGATCTACTGTCACGAACCTTGCTCTACTCAATGACTTTCTTACTGATTCCATGGATAAAGGCCATCAAATTGATGTCATTTATACTGACAACAGTAAGGCCTTCGACTGGATTAACCATAGTCGCCTCCTATACAAGCTTAAATGTGTTGGCATAAGCGGAGATTTACTTCGCTGGTTTTTCTCGTATATTGAGAACAGAACACAAGCTGTAGTGGTAAATAATTACATTTCTAGCTGGGTTAAGATCCCTAGTGGTGTTCCCCAGGGCTCGCTACTGGCACCTTTACTCTTTGCTATTTTTGTCAATGATATCAATAACTGTTTGTGTAACTCTCTCTATTATGTTTCGCAGATGACATGAAAATTTTTTCAAATATTCCTTCATTAAAAGACGCAGAAGCATTACAAAATGACTTGAGAAACTTACTTGATTATTGTACCTATAACCATCTCGATCTCAATCCTACAAAATGCTCAGTTGTTACATTTAGCCGTAAAACCAATAAATTGCTGTACGATTACCAGATTCGAGGCCAATCGTTGTCCAGAGATTGTTCCGTACGCGACTTGGGAGTTACACGATGTATACACAACTCGAAACTTCTGTTCGATAAACATATCGAAAATATCATTGGCCGGTCTGCCAGAGCCTTAGGGTTTGTGATACGTTGCTCTAAAAACTTTAAACAAATTAAAACATTGAAAATTTTGTATTGTTACGTAAGAAGTATTTTGGAATATGCATCACAGATATGGAACCCTAAATATAAAACCTATATATCTCGAATTGAACGTATCCAGATGAAATTCATTAAACACCTTTGCTACCGAGTAGATGACCACTACAACTCTAACCTCTACCATGATAAGTGTAGAAAGTTCCACCTCTTACCACTTGAGATGCAAAGGCAAATAGCAGATATTACCTTTCTACTTAAGATATCTTCAAGCGAGATCGACTGTCCAGATCTACTTGAGAAGTTAAATATCAAAATTCCAAAAAATGTTAGACGAAAGGTCCCACTATCACTACCCGTAGCAAAGACTAATTACAGGCAGAATAGTTATATGTGCCATGCGAGCAAGAATTTTAATACTGTATCCCAATTGTTTAACTTAGACCTATTCAACACAAGTATCATTTCGGCGAGACGTGTTCTGAGTAAGCTTTTTTCGATAATTGATAGAATCAGGCGTTACTTTGCGGAAATACATTATAATAAAAAATAAAAATATAAATTTCTTTGCAACTTTCCGCTAAACATATAAAATGATGTGTCTTACCTGGATTGAAGCGCTTCAATCCAGGTAAGACACATCATTTTATATGTTTAGCGGAAAGTTGCAAAGAAATTTATATTTTTATTTTTTAAGCTTTTTTCGATTCCAGCTGATGATCTTTTTCATTTCTTTTTATTTTTTATATTTTTTGCTTTTGTTAATCTGTAATGTTTAGTTATTTAATGCACGATGTTACTTAGCTAAGCTTACGGTTGGTGCGACAGTGTCCTATTAGCTGTCGGTAACTCATCGCATGCAATTATTTATATAGTGCCACTATTTGCGAAAACCCCTAAATGGTTTACTATTGCTTAATTGTTTTCTACCTACTCTGCTTTTTGTTAACCGAGGGATTTCCGATTAAATAAATAAATAAATTATAAAATTAAAAGTGAGCTACACCAGCGCTTACTTTTAATTTGATAATAAAAATTAAATTGAAAAAAATGGGGCTATAATTAAAAATGGTTAAATGCAACAATTGATACTAAAATATATACCTAGATAAATACGCAGTATGGCCACGCTGCAGATATATTATAGTTGGAACACGAATGGGTCCACCCGATAGGGCAAAGATCATAGCACAACACGGAATACCAGTGTATAATAGCAGCTTAATTCTTGCTTAAGCTAAGCTCTCGATTTGCTTTTACTTATGGCAGAATCGCTGGAGGACCTAAGGATTGTACTCAATGACCTCATTAGCATCTCCCAACGAATAGGTCTTAAGATAAACGTTAACAAAATGAAAGTCATTTGTAAATGTCCATGTCACACCCATGTCGGTTGTTGTTGGGAGCACTAAGCTAGAAGGTGTTGATGAGTACGTTTACCTGGGCAAGTAGTTTGACTAGGTAAGTCCAACTTCGACCGAGAGGTCAATCGACGGATTCAACTCGGTTGGGCAGCGTTCGGGAGATTGTGACACATCTTTTCGTCAGGCATACCTCAATATTTTAAAACACCATACCATACCAAACGCCACATAGCGCGAAGAACCGATAATCGATGGGGAAAAATGTTCTCGATTGACATCCCCGTACCAACAGGTGAAGTGTAGGGCGTCCCCCCTCTAAATGGAGTGACGACCTGGTAAGACGTGCAAGAAGTCGATGGATGCAGGTGGCGCAGGGCCGTGCTTTGTGGCATTCTTTGGGAGAGGCCTATATTCAGAGTGAACTTGTGAAGGGCTGTAATGATGATGAAGAAGATGATGATGTGATTGGGCTTTATAAGTTTTTTAACTAACGTATTATATTTGGATGTAATGATGGGTTGCGAATTGACTTTGAATTTCCAATCCAATATAAATTTCACAGAAAAGCCTTTCCGAATAAAATTCCAATTTAAAACTTTATTTGTATAGCGTACTCAAAGCTTTTTCTTTGGAGGGTTCGATAAACTGGCAAAAAAATAATAAAATTGATTGCCGTATCGATTTTGGTGATATTTGAGAAGGTTACACGAGTAAGTTAAAAGTTCTAATAGGATAACTAATTACAATATTAAACAGTATACTTTGAATATGTAATAAGTGTACAAATATGGCTATTTACTGAGTCTTCAGTTCATAGGCCTACTTATATTTTAAATGCGAACTATTGATTTGTCCTTCTTTCACGTAGAGCAACGTGGTTACTGGTTACATAATTTATTGAATGGTGATAGTTTTATAATTTCTTCTTTACAGTAAAATGGCTAAACGAATTTTGATTAAATTTGATATAGAGGTTTCAGTGGTCCTGTAGTATATTCATATTTATTTGTGTGTGTGTGTGCGTGCGTGCTGCTGCTGCTGCGTCGTCGTGCGTGCGTGCGTGGTTTTTTGTTTTCATGGCGGTGTGCTGGCGTGGCGGCTTCTGCCCCCTAAATTAGCACCACATTTTTATCCAGCAGCAGCGGTACATATTTAAAAAGTTTTTACAGCAGTATAAATAGTTAAGACGCAGGTGTTTTTTCCACGCATCAGAGCGAACGGAAAAATATTTTTACGGTCAGAGCTTATTGCTGGCCTAACTTTGCAAGAACAGAGTTTCTCACTATTCAACGATGTTTAAATTGCCACTTAGTCTTGCAAACGAAGAAACGCTAAAGTGCAACATCGGCAAGAGAAGCAGCCGTAGCGCACTTTTGCAGCATTGCACGTTGACCGTGTGGAATTAGCCCACGATTTTGTAGTAGTATGTAGAAACCTTAACCAGCAGCCTGCAGAACATTCAAAGCAACCAAGCTCTGAAGAGCGGTGTTATGTTATTAAGAGAAGCACATTAGTGGATAAAATGAACGCATGTCTCAAGGCGCTGCTACTGCAGACCAGGTTAGAAAAACTACATTGAATTTGCTACGTGCATGTGTATATCTATGATGACCAAAATCAGGCAACTAAGTTGCCAAAAATCGGAGCGGCTCGACTAAAATCAAACGATATTTTTTTTACATCTAGTGGCTACAAAAGACAAAAGTTTTGTACATGTTTTCCTGGATTAAATTAAAGATTGTAATTTATGTTTCCTTATTGAAAAGAGTATACCTAAAGTCGTGTTGAATATAGAGGATATACATAACACACTCATACTAAACTTTACTCGTTCATTCATTGTAAGTTGTAACCTATCAAATTGTCTTATATTTACTGACATAGCAACCACACTTTGTTATTTTGAGTAGTTACCAAATGCCGCCCCCCTTTTCATATTTCCTCTGTCACCTCTTCCGGCACCCACAGAATGATATGGGGTATCGGAACTTCTTATAAAATAAATAAATAATAAAGCCTTTTGTTTCCTGTAAATTTACATCACTTATAATCTATGCATGTATTAGTTTGGTTTACTCTATGTTAATTATTTATTACTCACTTAATATAGATTTATCTGTATCTAAAGTATATATACCAATATGATAATACTTATTTAACAATACTTATATAACTAATGCTTTATATAACTTTATTGTGTAGCTTTCATAAATTTATATTAATCTATTTACTTATAATACGTCTATAACTATTTTGATAATAATATATTTATTTGCCTAATCTTATTATTATTTAATCTATCGGAACCCCAGAATGGGTAAAGGCCTCCTCCAGTGATGCCCATTTGACTCTGTCTTGAGCTAATTGTCTCCAGTTTGGACCAGCTATTGTTTTAATATCATCTTCCCATCTTGTAATAGGTCTCCCTCTTTATTTTATCATATTGAATCGTCTTCGCAAATAAGCTTCTTCCCGACGAGAAGTTGGTTTGAGATCCGAATACTCGTGCGCAAATGAGATACAACGCCAAATGGAATATATTCTGGAAAGCTTAACTCAAAATAGGAATCACAAAACCCTCAATACAAGTATTTTCGATATAGCAGACATGTTTGATAAAGTCTAGCACGACAGTTTGAATTCAAACTGTATAAACTAAATGCGCCTGATACGCTCATTCACATGCCAGCGATCCTTGCTAACCACCATTTTCATTATCGAGTTAAGGGAACTCGCTCTTCGAAGTGCCTCCTTAGGTCTGGAGTCTCACAGGGTTCCGTCCTCTCCCCACTCCTTTTTACACATTACACTAGTGACATTCGCCTATGACACGGCGCTCTTCGTCACCCATTTTAATAACAAATTTCTTGCTCTTGAGCCACCGATCGCTTAGGCGAATGGTTTTGCTTATGGAAAATCTACTTTCAAAGTAACCTCTCTCTCAATAGACGGAACTTAAATAGGAAAAAATCATTACATAAGATCCTGCAGGCCTACACCCTATAAGGCCGCCATATCTCCTTGGCATCGACGGTCAAATATATAGGGGTAAATTCGATTACGTTATAATCTTTGCGAAATATGTATATGATTGTGAAATGTGATTCTGACTATCTCTGAGTATTTAAAGGTAACTATTTACAGCGCTACTTCGAGAGCATCGAGACACATCCCAACACGCTACTGGTAAAAGCAATCACCTGCACTCTGACTCCAAACATCACATATACTCTCCGCAGACCCCGTAATATTTTATTAGAATCCTCAGTGGCCAAGAGAGATATAGACGGAGACCTGATATCCGCCCGGATGAGAGGTCAGCATGCCAAAACAAAGTCATAAACAGATCTACCCACGTGACCGGTTAAATGGAAACCAAGCCATTCAACGTGGTGGGCGTTAAAATCACCAAGCATCACCATATCCGCAGATGGGACCGGGCACGGAGTTTGCAGCCATTTGGATGTGGTCGATGAGTCAGTCTATGTCAGTATTACCGCTATGGGTCCTACAGAGGCCTATAGAAGGACCTTCAAGGCCGCCGAGGCGTCGAAAACAGATGTACTCTCTGAAGTACACGCAAACTCCTGCCCGGGGCACAAAGGATAATTTGTACCCCGGGTAGGAGAGATACGAAGTATCAGTCGCAGAGGCCACCTGTGTCTCGGTTAGAAAGAGCAAGGCCGGTATTGGACGGCGTTAAAATTTGAATGATGATGAATGATGATGATGAATGTCCCCTGATGTTGCATAAATTCACGGATAGCGTGGCAGGGGGGCCTTGTATGGCCTTCGCGTATCGGACGCGGGGGCGTCTGTTGCGCAGATGCAATTGAAGGCCGTGGAGGAAGGCGTGCCATGTGTTCTGGTGCGCCTTACTTGGGAAGGAGAACGGGGAGAAATATTCCTCTCCCGAGGAGGTGCTGCCATGGGGCGGCAGTCGCTGGTAGAGCCGCGGAAGTGTGCGAAAGCGTTCCCGTAGCCCTGCCAATATGCGACGAAGGTGGAATACCATGGGGTTTTAGTCGGTGCGAGTCCGACATAACCCGTCCTTGCCCCCGCGAGGCGGGTATGCGTAGGCATTTCCCCATGTTAAAAAAAAGGAGGCGCCTTTGTATTATTGCTCCGTTTGCCCACCGCTAGATGACCAAATATCTCTGGCACGTCAAACACAAACAATGACGAATGGGGCGCAATGTGCCCCCAGACTGGTGCGCGGCACACACCTCTACACAGTTCACAGTGTGGAGGGGTGTACGTACCGTACGCTCACGTGCCTATGTCGTTCTTACGACCCAAAACATTGAACGAAATGAGTTAACCGTTAGAGTCGGGACCGGCCGCCTCTGTTCTTAAGGAGGTTAGATAACTCATCTGTGAAATGAAACATTGTCATAGGTGAAAAACGTTACGAAAGTAACGTTGCCTTAATGACATCACCATCGTTCGAAGTCCGAAAAAGCTTTAAAAGCCAAAAGGCCAACAGCACTAACTTCACAGAAACTTGATGATAGTAAAGGGTTTTTCAATAGGGGCGCTCGAACTTTAGAAGCTCATAGTTGTCAAGTTTGGCAAGAATATTCATTTACTCTTTAAATTTCACGATGGAGCGCTACACGCTTCAATAATTGTTAAAATTTATTATCAAGACCAGTGTTCTGTTCGCCTAACGTTCCATGCGTTGCGTCCAATTTATGGAATTCACGGCCGTCCTGCAGAGCCTACGATGCGTCCCCGTCGTGCACAAGAGCTGGGTCTTTCTGAGACATAAACTTGACGGATTTTGCGTCGAGACTCCCAACCCATTTTCATCCTTACAAAGTTCAATTAACTCAAGAAATAAAACCCAATGACTACAGACAGCACCGTGTATTCACTGATTGGGTTTTAACTTTTAAAACATTTGGCGGCGGACCCTGCTTTTAGTAAAGAAATCATATACAGTGTTGAGACACATTTTTAATTGAATGGCTTTGTTAATGAACAAAATTGCCCGATTTAGAGTAACGAAAATCCAGGTCAGATTCATCAGATGCCTCTCCAAAAAACTCACTTGTGAGTTGTGACATAGTGTGGATTTTATCCGGCGGTATCATTGGCCTTTATTTCTACATAGATGGGTAAAAATCCGTGCTCACTGGCAATAGCAACCGATATCGAACTATGATAATAATTTTTAGGAGCCTAGGATAAATGGTATGGATCGCAAAAACATGTGGCTCCAACAGGATCTCGCCATTTGCCATACTGCACTGGAAACATTGAATTTACTAGATGATAAGTTCGAGGGCTTCCTCATTTCTCGTGGTATCGACATCAACTGGCCACCGATATCGTGTGATTGAACACTGCTCCACTACTTTCTGTGGGACTATGTGAAATATCTGATCTATGCAGACAAACTACAGACAATTGCTGCCATGAAGGCCAATGTAACTCGCGCTCTTCATGAAATTAAGCCCCATTTAGCGTTCAAAATTGGTCAACCAGTTTACACCACATACAGTAGAGTCGTGACGGCCATTTGACTGAAATTATGTCCCATACATAATTTCATCGAGTGCCCTTATAATAAAATAAAAATTGATGCAAAGCCACTTACAGAGGTTGTTTTATTTCATTTTAAAGTTCAAGCACTCTTAATGAAAAATCCTGTAGTATCTAATAAATAATAGGGACTCAACGCCTGCTACGTACCTGAACTATTTGTCAACATTAATCACAAGCAAAATAAAAGAATAGCCTTTTATTTATTGTTTGAATTTTCGACTAACTACGAATCTGTCAAAGCTTTCGAAATGTTTTTATTGTCCATTTACCGAAACGCTTGCAATTAAAAATAGATTGCTCAGCAATCCGTTTTCGATAAAAATAGTTCGTGGAACTAAACTATATTTCCAAAGTAATAGAATAAATTTGTCGTTTGAATTCATAATAGCGTATATATTTTAGGACGAAATGGTAATATTTACTGACTTCTATTACATATTGCTTTGTAAAGTTTTTATATACGAAAGAAATTATAATTTACACAATCATATTTAGGTGAGAAAAAAAATGCAAATACAGTCCCTTTAATTACACTTTAATTAAATTAGTAAAAATTTTGGGAAACCGCAAAACGAATATGCTATAATCTAGCTGTTACCCGCGGCTTCGCCCGCATGTTCACTGGGAAATGAACTATCCATTGCTTTTTGAATTGAAAGAAAACTGAGTTTTATAGATTTGTCAGAGATGCAGCCATTAAAAGGAAACTGAGCAAAATTGATTCGTCAGCATATTTAAATGTTTTGAAACGCAGCGTATAGGAAAGCATGAAAATAGCCTGTATATTCCAAATGGAAATGGGATATTTTTTTTAATTAAAGGAAACTGAGCATAATTATCCGTCAGGGATGCAGACTTTTGAAAGGAAACTGAGCTAAATTGATTCGTCAGAGATGCAGTTCTCTGAATTGAAAGGAAACTCAGCCAAATAAAAGATCCGTCAGAGATGCACAGCGTTTTGAGTTGAAAGGAAACTGAGCTTAATAGGTCCGTCAGAGGTGCAGCATTTGGAATTGAAAAGAAGCTGAGCTAAATAGGACATTTTGAATTGAAAGGGAAGGTCTGTGGAAATTCTGATTGTAGATTGACGTTCAGCTTGCATAATAAGTCTGTGTTGAGTTTCATCAGGTGTTTCCACGGCTCTTAAGGCGGCCTGACGTTCCGCTTGTTCGAATAGCCTTTGCTGACTTTGAGCAGGTGTTTCAGTAGCTCCTAAAGTAGATTGACGCTCTGCCTGTTCAAGACTCCTTTGCTGACTTTGATCAGGTGTTTCAGTATCTCTTAAAGTAGCTTGACGCTCTGCTTGTTCAAGACGCCTTTGCTGACTTTGAGCAGGTGTTTGAGTAGCTCTTAAAGTAGCTTGACGCTCTGCCTGTTAAAGACGCCTTCGCTGATTTTGAGAAGATGTTTCAGAAGCTCTTAAAGTAGCTTGACGCTCTGCCTGTTCAAGACGCCTTTCCTGACTTTAAGAAGGTGTTTCGGAAGCTCTTAAAGCAGCCTGAAGCTCTGTCTGTTCAAGACGCCTTTGCTGACGTTGAGAAGGTGTCTCAGATACTCTAAAAGCAGCCTGACGCTCTGCTTGTTCTTGACTTCTCAGTTCAGCATCGTCTAAAGATTCTAACGATCGAGCTAATCTTTTCGCTTGTCTTTGAGAAGATACTCTTGAAAGGCTGGAATTACATTTGCGAGGCATTATGAAGTAATAAAAAACCTATTTATAAAAAAAACGTTAAAATACCTAAAAGGAATTAAGTTTCGTTTTAAATATTTTTTTAAAAGCGTATCCAAAATATCTAAAAGGAATAAATATTCCTTTTAAATATTTTTTAAAATCAAAACAACAAAACCAATGCAAGACACAACACGAATCCGAAAACGATAGCCAAAAAAAATCGAATCAACTTAAACCAAATCACAAAACAAATCGCAGAAAACCGAAATCGAAAGCAGTAGTCAATATAAATATAACCAACGAAATAAGAAGTAAGTGTATAGGTACCGTATACACTATTTATTTTATTAATATTCCTTTGAAATATTGTTAAACAACCTAAAACAACGAAAACCAATTCACGATTCTAAATACACAAAATCCAAAATCAAAGCCAGAGTCTAAATATGTATAAAGGAATACCAACCAAATCAACAAAACCGATCCAAGAAATTACACAAATCCGAAAATGAAAGCCAATATAAATCCATTCAACCTTAACCAAATCACAAAACAAATAACAAACAAACGAAATCGAAAGCAGGTAGTCGAATAAGCTACGAAATAGAAACAATTTAAGCGTATAGGTACCGTATGCACTATAAGTTGACACGCGGCTCAACGGCGGGAGTTAAGTACATGTCAGGAAACATTTCGTTACCCCGTTTTAAAAACCTAGTAACGACATCTAGCGGAATCATATGTATACGTTAGTTAATAAGAACTTTCAAAATCCATCGTACCGTCGTCCGTCTTGTAGAATCACGGTGGCGCCACCTAGCTGAATTTAATTTTGCAACATATTCGATTTTCCCACGGGAATGATATGTTTTTCCGCTGAAAAAAGTAGCCTATGTCACTCTACAGCCACCGAAATATCACCATACAAAAAATCATGCCATGCCGACGCTCTGTTGCGACGTGAAAGAAGGACAAACAAACAAACACACTTTCGCATTTATAATATTATAGTATGGATAAATATATTATAAACATAATATATTTATTTATAATATATTTTAATATTTTGCTATTAGTTTTAATATTTTGATATTCTATCAGTTTCAGTTCTAATTTGACACCTTATCTATTAAACTTAAACAGACGAGGGTTTATTAGGAGAGCCGTGAAATCGAAGATAATATGAACAGATAGAATAACAACGTCAAAAGGAAATTTAGTATCAGGTCAAGAGTAGTAAATATTACAGTGAATTATTATTATGGCCTATTTAATTAATAGAATGCCTCATTATTATCTTTTAAACATATTTCGTTTTCCTCTGCGGTCCGTTCCACATTAGAGAAAGTGTATGAAAAATCTATTTATAAAACATAAAATAGATTCAAAAGCCTACTAAAATTTGTTTTTTTTAAGTCTTCGTAAGTTGCCGAAAGGAATAGATCGCTAACGAAAAAAGTAGACTCAACTCAATAAGATTAAATATGGCATTATGTTTTATAATATGTTACAATCAAAAGTCATTTCCGATCAAAACTATATTTAATCAACGAAAACGGGAACAATACTAATGACTAAAGATTTATGACTTAAAGAGTTAGTTAACAGTAACATCGATTATAAAAATATTGGTTAATGAATGTTTTGACTGAAAATATCGACTTAAAGTAGTTTTGACCAAGATGTGTAATTAAAATCACTTTCGATAGGTATTTAGTTAGAAAAGTGTTTGATAAATTTTACAAAACGTTTATTGCCGAAATCCGAAATTATCTCATTATCCGAAACTTTATTATCATAAGCCCGAGATCAATTAAATTTCCGAGGCTTCTATGGTGACCCGAGCCACTCTAGTCGCACCTCAACCTACTATCTCTGATATTTGTATTTTTTCGAATATCACAGCAGGCAGGTGCGACTGGGTTGGGTGCGTACATCTAGTCTATCCTGTCTTGTTTAAGAAAAACTATTATATCCGATATTATGGTAATACTTTATGTCTCAAATATATATTGATCAAAAACTTGAAAACGGATAAATGAGGTATTTTATTTTATTTTATAGAAAACCAGCGGTAGATAAAATAGCATAACACGGGTTGAAAGTGAAGGTAAAATTCACAATTTGAAAGCTATAAATATTATAAAGGGGTTTTCAATAAGGGCAGATAGATGTTGAAATGAAATAAAACAAGCTGTGTGTGAAGTATTAACAAAAGTTTTTTTTATTTGAATGGCCCACATGTGTCATTAAGTGTGGAATATGATATCGTTCGAATGCCCGCTTCGGCTACTTATAGTGGCACGGATCTGAGTTGTCCAATTGTTTATGACTCTTCTGCATAGATCCGGCTGAATTTGAGCGATGGCCTATGTTATGTTCACCTTTTGTGTATCGGTCGATTGTAGTTTTTTTGCATAGTTGCACTTACATTGATAAAAAACCCACAAGAAAAAGTTTAGCGGGTTAGCCGCGACTGCAAGGTATGTAGGTATTCAGTCCTCCAACGCTTCCAAAATGAATGCACAAGCTTGTCTAATAAGTGATGACGCAAAAGAACAAGGAGTTATCATCGTCTATATCTATAGCGGGTAGGTGCTTCAAAGGCGTGAGATTTAAAAAATGTGTCGGAGTTAAAGCTAGTCCAATCGCATGACTTTAGTGGCCAACTCACATTACCCATGCGAGAGATAAGCTTACCCTCAAATCGCTCGTGGAGAATGTCAATTGCGCGGCCATCCTGATAAAACCACATGTCACCTAGGTCCATATGGTTTCATTTGGACCACCAGAAATTAGTTATCATAGTTCTGTAGCGTTTGCCGTTGACTGTGACCGCCTCACCAGCGATGTTTTCGAAAAAGTAGGAACCAATGACGCCGCCATGCATCACACCAAACAGTAACTATTCGATGATGCATTATCACCAGGTGAACCTCACCTGGGTTGATTTCGTTCATACATAGAATTACAATTACAATTCTGCTTGGTAATACAGTCATTCATCCAAAAATACGCCTTTTCGCTAAGGATGATTTTTCGTCGAAAATTGTGGTGCTTTTCCAAACGATTCGAAGCCCAGTCAGCGAACAAACGGTGTTTTCTATGGTTATTAACTTTGAGTTCCTGGGTCAGTTGGATCTTGCACGGCCTTTAGGCCTAAGTCCCGAAGCAAAATTCGCAGAGTTGAGTCTGCGAAAGCCAAGTTCTTGTGCACGGCGAGGAGTCAACTGCGTCGGGTTCTGCTGTACACTTTCACAAACTGCGACGATGTTCTCGACCAATGTTGCGTTCCTTGAATGTACGGGTGTAGGTTAATTGTTTACCGCAGCGATCGTTTAAAATTTGGCCACAAAACATTGAAGAGTCGATTGTGAAGGGCCTCGACGTCTATCGTAAAAAGGGCGTAATGCGCGCAAAGTTTGCACTAACGAACACTTATTTTGATAATAAAGTTTTATCTTTTGACCTGCTGTTCAATCTTGTAACTTACCGTGTGATTTGGCATAAGTAAATGAAAAATAAACAAAAGATTTGATAGATGTCACCAAAACAATATGGCCGGCACGGGCCGCCTAAATCTACCCGAGCTAATGCAAAAACCCTTAACCTTCAAATATTTCTATTTATATAAATAAATATATACCATTAGTAGGTGTGCCTCATCTGAGTCAATATTGAGTTTCCAAAAAAATTATTGAAATCGTAATTTACAAGAACACGTAAAGACAAAAAAAGGACAAAACAATAAAAAAACGACGTTGCTAATTGTATGCCTTTGTTTAATAATAATTATTATTATTATTACTCTATTTCAGGCAACACTGTGGTTTGCAGAATTCTTAATAAAAATTTAAGCGTATGGTAGTTTCATATTAATAGTCCTCATTCATTATTTCAAAATGGAAAAATCCATTGTGAAGTAATTGGTGCACACTGGAGCAGTCCCGAACCCAACACAAAAGTAAGGTAATACTCTTAAGTTATTTTTTTTTCAGATGAATCGCCCAATCATCATCATCATCATTACTACCTTCACAAATTCACTGCTAAACCCCAGGGAATGCCACAAAGCACGGGCCTGAGCCGTCTGCATCTATCGACTTACTTCATGTCTTAACCGGACGTCACTCCATCTAGTGGAGGAACGCCCCACATTTCGCCTGCCGATACTCCTAGTCGATTCCTAGAGTTATATAGCCGGGCCGTTGCCTCTATAGCTTATTAGTCCATTGGGCTATGTCGGTTACACTAGTTCTACTGTGAATATGGGAAAGCCCGAGTATAGCCCTCTTCATAGCTCGCTGAGCGAACTTGAGCTTTCTCAAATGGCCAGCAGTGAATGACGACGTCTCAGGTCCATAAATTATCATTGGCAACACACACTAGTTCTACAACCTTGTTTTGCAGTTTTGAGGTATGCCTGACAAGATGTGCCGTAATCTCCCGAAAGCTGCCCAGCCGTGTTGAATCCGTCGCTCGACCTCTCGATCGTAGTTGGAATTACTTAGGCGGACTATTTTTCCGAGATAAATATACTCGTCAACAACTGCGAGCTTATTACTCCAACAACTACCGTAAATGTTCATTTCAAGGTATAGTGACTCTAGTAGACTTTACCATAAGGACTATATTGTCGGCAAATTGCAGGTGAGTGATGCCATATCATCCCGTAAATGTCGGAAGAGGCGACTGAGGGAAACTGAGGCAAGAGATGGGCAGGAGCATCTTTCAAAATTAAACTGTAAAAAAAACTGTGGTTGCCAACCCGCTTCTTCTTAACTAAGGCAAACATGAGCAACAACAAATAGTAATAGCCCAAATTTGAAAAAATTACAGCCTTTTGTAACGAAATTACGAAATGAACGACGAACAAGTATCGGCAAGGGTGGGTATAGCCTACAAATAGTTTTTCCGGATCTGGATGTTTGTCTTTGTACAATTCGTGTTTTTAAATTACCTTTGTGGTATTCTGAGTGTAAGTGCATTATTATATTACTAAACATAAGACATAAGTTAAAATGCTCTATAAAACCAAGTTAAAAGTACTAGGCATATTATATAAAAATAAAACCCTATAAACAACCAACTACTTGGTAGACTGTACTGGTACTTTTTAAAAGCTTTGGTACTTTTTAGTAAATTTAAAATTTTAAAAATAACAAAGTATAGTATGACAATTTTATATTCAAAGCTTGTGCCACTGAGTCTTAAAATGTATACCAGTGCACAAAAGCTTATTCAAATAACCTCGGTATTTATTCATAGCTGACCGCCTCGCTGCACTTGATTCTAAGGAATGTTTCGTTTTCCTTTCAAACTGGGTAAAATCGTTGCATCAACCACCCGGATACCCGGGCGGAAATCGCGCCCCAGTCTGGATATTGAATGGTAAACAGTAATGATGGAGCTTTAAAATTGTTATAATGAAAAGCTTTTGCAGATTCACGCTAGTGTTAATGTATATTTAACGGATAAAAACTATAAATTGCGTCGAAGCTTTTTTTACTGTAGATACAATATTAATTTATTTAATATATTCTTCGAACTAAGTCGATACATAAATACTTCGTTTTATGCAAAAATGTTAATATATCCACTTCAAATCACAATATGACACGGTATATTCGTATTCGTTTTACGTGGCAAGGCTATTGAATGATTTATAAATTATTTTGCCTGCAGTATGGCCGAGGCCAAAAAAGTTATTTGGATTCGTCTGTGAAGTATAATTTAATATTACAATATAACATAAACACTTACGCCTGTCACCCAGAGGGGTAGGCAGAGACTACGGACTTCCATTTGGCACGATCCTGACATACCTCTTTCGCCTCCTTTACATCCATACATCTACGCATACATGCTCGTCGGTTAAGGGTACTTCTAACGTGGTCCATTTTCAAAATATCGCCAATTTGGTCGATAAACTTTTTTCTAGGGCGTCCCTTCCCAACTCTGCCGTTCAGATGTGAACGGCAGAGTTGGGAAGGGACTATATAAATTTGCTTTGTCACTCTTTCCTCATTCATTCTTTCTACATGACCAAACCACCGAAGCATTCCTTTCTTAATCCTCGTCACAACATCATCTTGCATACCACGTTTATTTATTTATATATATTTAATATTATTAATTGATTATTATTATTCAAAGTATTTTCATATTAATAATGCTATATTATCGTATTTTTATAGACAGTGGTAACAATAGAACAACAGTGTAATAAATTAATTATAATTATATGATGATATTATTAATCATCTAATATACGTCTTATTGCTGAACATAGGTTTCCTTGATTAGATCAAATGTAAGGGATTCGAAAAAGCGCTGCCCTGCTCTCGTGCTAATAATTTACAGGCTTTACTTGACCATAAACATTTTTAATTTATAAGACGTACCTCAAAGCTTTAAGAAGCCTAAATGACCTTGACGAAACGGTGACTGCAGAGATTTTAGGCGACGTCAACTCCGTCTATCCGTTACGCTCTTTACTACCTCCACAACTGCAAAGATTGATAGACTGCAAAGGTAACAAATAAATAAGTGATATACTGCCTATTATGGTTGCGCATCACTTAGAGTCTTGTCGTGTGTGCGGTGTTCAGCGTCTTCATTTCCATTGCACGGTGCTATAGCTTTATCCGGTAGGCATCACGAGCTATCGAGTGTTTAAGTTTTAAGTACGAATATGTTTTTAATATATTTCTTGAATCGAATTTATTTGTGTCGTCGAGCCATGGTAGCTCTTGGGCTAAGCGTTCGCTGTAAATCTCACACTAAGCGAGTAACCCGGGTTCAATCCCCACCGGTACCTATGAAATTGTTAATTACAATTTCAAGTGCTGATTTACCGCATGCTCGGCGGTGAAGGAAAACATCGTGAGGAAACCAGTATGTCTGAGGAATAACAAAAAATTCGAAGACATTTGAAGTTCGCCAACACGCATTGGGGCAGAGCGGCAGACATTTCCTTACTCTAAACCCTCTCGGAAATGAGAGGAGGCCTGTGCCCAGCTGTGGAACGTATATAGGCTGTTACTTTACTTTACTTTTGTATCGTGTACATATGCAATATTAATATTCGTTTTAGATACAGGAGGGTACGTAATGCTGAGAAAAATATCATTTAAAAGCCACGACAACGTAAAAGATTTTAGTACCTAGGTAAAATGTTACAGTGATTGCCAGTCATTTCATACGTCACATTTTCTATTGAGTTTATAATGTTTCAGATAGGGCAAAATAAAATATAAAATGAAATATTATGGGAATTATTTATTAATGCATACATTTATTTATAATAAAAATAATGAACAAGCTGCAAGGTTCAGCTGATAGTCGTAAAATTGCTGTTCTCATTTTTATCAATAACTAATTGTGATTATAATAATATCGTAAACGTATTGTTTACAATTGGCGTAATTTCCAAAAGCATAATTAAGTTTCAGCTGTATATAGTCAATCAGGTCCTGTACTTTTTAGAAATTTATTTTTTCTTCATTCTGATGCCAGCTCATTAGTTTATTATTTTTTTTTGTAACGTATGGGATATCTTGTAAAGGTTGTATTTTTTTTTAAATTTTATCACAAAAGGGAATTGCTCAGTTTGTTAGGGTAATCTGGCTAAGCGTGGACAAGATCTTTATTAATCAAAGACTTGCATTATAAAAACTACTTATCTATAGGAAAGCAAATATTATAATAAAGTTGTAGCAAGATGCAAGAATATGCTTCAACTAGAAACTGGAAAAGTGGAAACCATGCGGGGTAAAATCTTTGTAATAAGCATATTCTTTTCTAAAATATATTGTTTGCCAATAGTATCTTAATATAATCTGTTTATTTACACATTATGAAGAAAGAAAGAACCATTTATTTTATACAATTTCATAAATATTAATACAAAACAAAGGGCAAAAAATGTCAAACATGTCTATTAAAAAGCAAAAAGAATATAAGATGTCATTTCACTTGACGAAGCGATACGGTAGGCATTGCCAGGAAAAATAATAATCTGACAATAATCGATTTTTATAACCGATAATCTAATTAAAAAATATATGTTCAAAAGTAATAGATAACGTTTTCGTTTTCTTTATTTTCAAACAATGTAAGTAATTGAGTATAGTCTTCTCATACGGAATTTATTTGTACTCGTTTTGCAGAGAAACATTTTTTTGGTTACCGTAATTGATTATCCAATCGATTACAGACTAAAATTGATGTTTTATTTCCGTGCTGGTAACACTGCGTAAAACAAATGGCTATGCTTTATGTTTCATATACGTCTATGTTTATAACTGGTGGATACAGTTTAAATATTCTTTATTTCGACTTTTTATACATGCAACTGGCCACTATGTCCAAAAATATTTATTTCTGAATTAATAATATTGATTAGTAAAAATTATTTTTACCGGGCATCTTGAACACGCTTAGACGAAACTGGTCATTCCCTTTCGCAATAAATTATTACGATATTTTCTCCAGTGGTTCTCTCTGTAGAAAATATCGTAATAATTTTTTACATATTTACTTTAGTCTGGAATTAAATTAAACACAAAATAAAAAAGTTTTACTTTTTGAGAATTTTATACAGTGCATCCCCCCACCAAGAATTTCTAATGTAAGCTAAAATCTGATAATAACTGTAAACAATGGAATAAAAAATTAATTTGTGAATACTTTCTTTACATCATTTAGCCGTAATAAAGTAGAACAAGGGTAGTCTTTGGCATGAAAGTAAAAATAAATATTTTCTATAATTTTTGCAATATCTTAACCGTCTCTAGATGTATCCGTCCACACTTCCGTCTAGAGACGCTGAATTTCAGCGAGCACTGTCGAATTTCGGTGGAGTCACAGAAAAAAACAGTAATCGGTATATTCGGGAAAGATATATTATTTAACCCTTCACCCTCGAATTCGACCGCTCGGGATTTGCCGGGCGAACGCAACTGCATGGGATTCTTATGGCACTTGAAGGGCTAAATCAGCCTAGGGGCTAAAACATCTTCATTAAAATGTGACATATAATTGTACTTTTTATTCTCAACATTATTTTATAGAAATGTGAGAAAGTTGAAAATTTAAGTATATTCAGAGGCTACTTTGAAATTATTTTTTATTGAAAGAATTTTGTGGAATGGTGTTTTGAAAACCACCACCTGGAAGACGGTCAATTAATTGATTACAATACAATTTTTTCAATAACGATGTGAAATCACAAAACGATCCTCATGCAGCTCAATTTGGTTCTACTCAGCCTCTTAATATGGACATACTTCGAGATTCAGGGATTTTAAAAGGTTTTAAAATAGATAATATTATTATATTATATTATTATCTGTCACGTGTGAAACAACATTTATTCTTATATACATATTCCCATCACACGTAATACATTTTTATGGTTGGTTAGAGAAATAATATCTACATACACTCTTTCACAGGGTAAATTTCTTTTTTTTACCCGTAACTACAATCCCACCTGATGGTAAGTGGTGATGTAGCCTAAGATGGTGAAGCGCACTGACTTAACAAAAACCTATTCATATATTCACTCTTGCCCAATAGTATAGTAGTAGTAAGTATTATATAATGCGACCTATTTGTGTTGTGTCTGTGTGTGTAAGTGAGAAAAGCGGATGAGAATACACAAAGAGGAATGAAGATTGAGTATTAGTAGTAAGCACTAGTTTTATACATTTGGCTTCATCATCATCATCATCATCATTACAGTCCTTCGCAAGGCTAGTGCTGGACATAGGCCTTACCCAAGGAATGCCACAAAGCAAGGTCCTAAGCCACCTGCGTCTATCGAATACCTGCGTATCTTATCATGTTGTCCCTGCATCTAGTGGGAGACCGTCTAGATCTTCGCTTGCCGGTACGAGTTTGCTACTCGTGAACCTTTCTTCCCCATCGATTGTCTGTTTTTTATAGCTCGCTGAGCGACCTTCAGATTCCTCATGCGCTGGCCGCATTTGGCTTATCTAATATTTTTATTTTTTTCAGGTAGCAGTAGTAGTAGTTTATCTAATGTTAAAGTAAATAAAAAAATAACACTGTCACTTTCAATTTTCGCTTTTCACTTTTATTAAATTGTTTAATTTGATTGTATAATAAGTAGTGTGCTGTTAAACCTGTACTCATAAACCTATTGAGGAAAGAATACGAATCGAATTGCATATTGATTGTTGCATTAAGTATGAAAAGTAGAACTTACTTTTTATAATTGTTTAAGTTTATTTACAAATTGTTTAAAGCTATATAAATAACTTCCCAGTGGGAAGTTATTGTAATGGGTCCGATTTTGCGTATTAGAAATTATAACATATCTCCACGCTTCAAGATCTTTGGAGTCAAATGGTATGGTTTTCAAGAGGATGTCCGTGTGTGCACATGAACATCTGTATGTATGTATGTTCGGATTCAATTTTCGCCTCGTGTATGTCGAGAACAAAGAGCGATATTGACATGGGACCAGTTGGTCCCATGTACCAATAATTATGAGTTTCATTTAACGCATAATTATGTTACTTAAACCTCATTAAATTTTGAGCAAAATCGGTCAAGTCGTTTTTGTGCCGAATAAAAATTGTATAAATATTAAAACATATGATATTTTCTTATTCTTTCCACTGGGGAGTTAGTCGTGTGGACCTTTCGGATCGCACCTAGACCGCTTTTTTTTTTCATAGTATTCAAAAACGTGTCCCGATGTGCTATGATTTCAGTGGAACAATACTTCACTTGTTATAAGATATAAATACATACAACGTTACTGAAGCTTGTAGCTTGCTTATTTTATAAATAAAAATGACACTGAATTTTATTGTATATATCTAATGACGGCTCGGTAGCACAGGGGCTAAGAGTTAGGTTGCGGCCCTACAAGAGCTGCGGGTTTAAATCCTGGTCGGAACACGTGTTTGTAAATCGTACAAATACTTGATCTGGGTCCGGATACTTGTATTAGTGAAATTTAGAAAAAAGCTCAATCTATAGGAACATCTTTAAAAAGAAAAACTTTATAGTAATGTAATAACACATATAAAGCCAAATTTTACCTCGCTATAAGTCTGAGAGACAAGGCTAGTGACGTCAAATGCATCTGGTTTGTTAAGGCCCGTTGCCAATGTCATTAATCAATGGGGCAGATGACTTGAAGACCAGCCTCACTACAAGTATATTGTAACAAAATGATTTCTTAAATTTACGCGAACACTACACATTGAATAAAACTAAATTTACGGATTTTATCGCGTTTATTTCACTACTTTTACTTATTTTTTTTTAATTCCCGACGTTTCGGGTGCTTTACAGCAACCATGGTCACGGGGGGGGACTGAGATGTTTGACGTCCCAATGTTATGACATTTTGTTAGTCCTGCTACCTTCAGTTTTTGAATATTAATTTTTGGTCCGATTTACGCAAAACGAGCTTATAGTATCATGAAGTCTTGCAGTGGTATGCTTAGGTTTGGGTTTAATTTTGTTAATTATAGGATCCCAAGCAGGTGGCAGCACCCATCCATCTTCTCTATTGAAATTTGGATGTTTTTTTAATTTCAATAGCCTCGCGTATCATCCTTGGTAGGAATCGGTGTTCTTTTGCGAGAATTTGTGGTTTATCAAAACGAATGTAATAGTGGGGACGATCTTGAACATGATCGCAGACTGCAGACTTCCCGGAGCGTCGGTGCTTCACGTCAGCTATATGTTCTTTCACGCGGGTTTTTATGGATCTTTTTGTTTGACCTATGTAAGAGAGCCCACATTCACAATCTAACTTGTACACTCCTGCATCTTGTAGAGGGATATTACACTTGACGGATGGTAAAAATTGACTAATCTTCTTCGGCGGCTTGTAGTATGTTTTAATAGAAGCTCGCTTCAAGATGTAGCCAACCTTGTCTGTGACTCCTCTGACATATGGTAGTACAGCAGGTACACGCTCGACTGTGGCCGGCTTCACTCGGTCACTGTGACGTAGGCGCGGGATCCGAAGCTTGTTGTCTTGCAATACTTGCTTGACGTGCTGAAGTTCGGCGGCCAGATGTTTTCTGTCACAGATCCCTCGTGCTCTCTGAAACAATTTGAAAACTGAAAGATTTACCCACGGTAGCTAACTGTGAAGGATGATGGTGAGATTCACCATTTAAATATCGGTTGGTATGGGTCTTTTTTCTATACACAGTGTGACCAATTGTGTTATTAGGATTTCGAATGACTAAAACATCTAAGAAAGCTAAAGAATTATTTGCCTCTAACTCCATTGTGAATTGTATTTTAGAGTTTATAGAGTTAAGGTGGTTTAAAAATGCAGTTACTTTGTCAGATGGTAAAATTGTGAAAGTGTCGTCTACGTACCGCTTGTAGAATCTTGGATTTACAGGAGCAGTAAGAAGGGCTTTCTCCTCGAAGTCCTCCATGAATATGTCAGCGACTACGGGAGATACAGGTGAGCCCATCGCTACACCATCTACTTGCTTGTAGAACTCTTCCTTCCACAATAGATAGCCAGATGTGAGGCAGTGTTTGAGTAATACCTTTATTAATAGGTAGGCATGTGAATAGTGACTGAACATCAAAACTGACCATAGTTTCATTGTCAGCGAGATGTAGGTCTTTTATCTCACTAAAGAAATGGTATGAATCCTTTCTGTGTGCTCTGGTATGTCCTCTCAGTGGTGACAGTACTTTTGCCAAGTGTTGTGCCAGCTTATAAGTTGGTGAATCGATCTGGCTCACTATAGGACGTAGTGGAGCGTTTGGTTTGTGTATCTTTGGTAACCCATACAACCTCGGTGGTTTGGTACATGATGGTATTAGCGAATTCACGTCGAGATTTAATTTCGAATTCGCGTATCATACGCGAGGCTATTGAAATTAAAAAACATCCAAATTTCAATAGAGAAGATGGATGGGTGCTGCCACCTGCTTGGGATCCTATAATTAACAAAATTAAACCCAAACCTAAGCATACCACTGCAAGACTTCATGATACTATAAGCTCGTTTTGCGTAAATCGGACCAAAAATTAATATTCAAGAACTGAAGGTAGCCGGACTAACTATGACATTGGGACGTCAAACATCTCAGTCCCCCCCGTGACCATGGTTGCTGTAAAGCACCCGAAACGTCGGGAATTAAAAAAAAATAAGTAAAAGTAGTGAAATAAACGCGATAAAATCCGTAAATTTAGTTTTATTCAATATATTGTAACAAGTTGACGCTGAAGTTAGCAGCATAATAAAAAATTTAATTTTGAACAGAAATATTCCAAACAGCTTTTAAGTTTTATGTAAAAAATGTAATCCACGATTTACGTCACCTTGAACACTACCTCGAATTGTACACTATGCCCTAAAGTTTATTTTTAATTATGTTAAAATGTTTCTCATGTAAACGAATTTTGTGAAATAAAATTTGAGAAAATAAAATTCTCGAATCTCATGAATGGCAACGCTTTTGTTTTGATGTTTTAATGTTTGTACAGATATTTGCAGCTTTAATCGATATGATCCCGAATAAATTGTTAATCAGTAATAACTATGATCTAAAATAAATCGGATCACTTTAATGTTTCTGACAATAGATTTGTGAAAAGAGGTCTGATGGTTAAATAAGTAAGCACTGTAGCCGACTCCAAATAAAAAAGGCTGGATGGAAAAACTATATAAACTCTCTCTAACCTTCAAACTAGATGCATAGCCATATAATGACAAAAATAGGATAAAAAATGTACTTTTTCATACCGCACAAAAGAAAAGATGGGGTATAGCCTAGTAAGTAAAATATAACATTATATTATATGCTGTTTGGTAAAATATTTGGAAACAAGGTCAGCTAAATATGTCTTAATTAGCCAACCTTTTTAATAATTAAAAACAATAAAACACTGTGCACACACACACACACTATATTTTGTTGTTGCGTGTATATATTGAAAAACCTGGGACAGTCACTAAAAAGTATTGATAGAAATCATATAAATTATTATACTTCAAATTTTCTTCATGTTGCACCCACTTTCGACTTCCATATCTCAACTGTTAATAATGAATGTAAGCTTATACAAAACAGTAGTTTCGTATCGAGTATCCCGGACGTTGTTAATGCTTTTTGGCACGGGGCGGGGATAAGGGGCTAAGGGTCCCTTAAATTTAGACTTCGTGGTTAATGACGGCTAACTGGAGCCATTTTGTAAGACAAGCTTTTGTTGTGTTTAGTAATGCTAATGAAAGTAATACTTTTAAATTTACTGAGAGCTTACGCGACATTGCGGCATACTAATGGTGAATTTACTCTTGAAGAAATTCAAATTAAAAATAATCGTCACCTTCGATAAACGCTTAAATTAGTACACTGAAAAAAAAAAACTCTTTCGTATAAGAATTCATTTAGCCAGAAATGTTACTTCTTCGAACGATATTCCTTCAGTTTTATTTGAAGAATTTCACTTAATTATATTTTTCTTTTGCTTGGAAAGAGACATAAGACCACAAAACGAAGCTTATTAATCACACAATGTCAAAGAAGGAAAAAGTTAATTTTACAGTTCTTTTTTTACTAATCCTTAATCATTCTGTTTGCGTGCATTTTACATTGTGCTCAAGTCCGTTGATGGAAAATAAGACAGGTTATATTAAACGTAAAATTCCTATCAATCCGAAAGTTTTTTATAATAATTATGTGTGTGTTATACAGTGTGATGGCAACGTAAGAAAATTCATCAAAGTCAATGTTAAAAGTACACAGGTACACACGCCAAAATCTACGCAATGTCCTAGAACTCGCACCATTTCTCCCATGGGAATCGTAAAGGAAAACTATGGGAAATCGTCGGGAAAATCAAGCTATCGAAAGATGGCAGTATAACAATTTAGTTTACGCCAGATGTAAAATACGATGACCAACTAAGCTGCAGCTCAGAAGTACAAGACTTCTGGTTCTGACATAGTCAATTCGTTTGGCAAGGCGATTATTACTAGAGAAATCAAAGAACTACGACAATAACTATTTACATTTTCTGACTAAAACTATTCAAGCTTCTATTTACTCGCATAATAAACCTTACAAAGGAAGAATCTGGAATAGCAAATCAGCTTTTTGATTTTTAATTAAAAAGATCCATCGTAATTTGAGTAAAGTTATATTGCAACCTATCCCTGCTTCTTATGAAAAAGTTTTACAATCCCTACTCCGGATATATGTTTTCGTAATAGAAGAATTCTTTTCGTAATAGAAGAGTTCTTTTCGTAATAGAAGAGTTCCAAGTCATTCATCACGCACATTGATTATATTTAAATTCGGAAACTAAGCAAATAGCAATTGAAAACTAAGCAGGTGAAGTTACTTCACAATCTAATTAAAGTAAATATATTTTGACTATTGTGTAGTACTAAAATTTACTTTCTTTCGATATTAATACTTGTTATTTTGATAATAAATGCTATCGTCTTTCAGCAATAAACATAAAGCTCGAACAACATTAAATAAAAGAAGTAAAAGTTAATAGAAGGAAGGAAAAAGTGATGAACAAGTCAATTACAAGTGATGTCTATCCTTTGGGATTTGGGATAATTAATTTGCGGCCCCTGACAAGCCTTTTTTGATAAGTGAAACGAGGGAACAGCTAATTTGGTGAATACTCTGTTATTTTTCATTTTGATACGTAACCGCCCATCAAATTAATTAATTATTATAAACAAAAAAAAACTCAAAACTTATTCAATATATAAAATGTGTGGTATATTAGTATTCATATAAATTTTCTTAAAATAACCTCCGATATGTTTTGTAACAATTATATACTTATAAATCTATTACTAATGTACAAATTATAAATTAAACATATGATAGTATACAAATCGAGAACGAGCTATAATATATATAAGTAAATAATAACACGCAATTTTCGTCCCACGGTGAGAGATAAATTAGTAACCTTATTAGATATCAAAACTAGCGATTTTCTTCTACTTTTCATCTTTTACAGTATGTTTAAACCCACTGCTCAGCATTTCATACTTGCCAGCTTGGCAGCGTTGACATCCGCATTTTTTATTTATTTTGGATTGTTATCTCCTCACCTCTGTCGCTTTTAAAGCACCCACGAGACGATATGGGGTAGTGAATATCCCTACGAGGCCACTAGACGGTTACACAGCCGCACTACCGTTGTTCTTAATTATGTAATATGCTGTATTTAAACATGTAAGTAATAATGTTGTGCTTATAATATATGATATAGTTGACTATCGTTTCTTTTTTTCTAAACATGTAAATAAAACGTAAAAATAATCCCACTAATGATGCAAACGTACTGATACAATATGCATGCATGCTATTTTATTAGAAAGAAAAACATATAAAATACTAAAATACTGAAAAAACCTTTCTCGTGTTCGATCTGGGAAATGACTTCGGAGAATTTTCACCACTTACCTCAACTAATGAGGCTGACGTCCGAAAAAGCTCCCTAAACAAGAACAGTTAAATCTAGTAAGAGTATTGTGCTGCCAATATTTTTTTTTTCTTACATTAATTTTGTCCTTATATCGATAAGTATATTAAAGTCTATCAATTTTGTTATTTCACCGAGTTTCATTGAGTGGAAAATATTTAAAAAAATTCTTGTGCTTACTTAAAATATTTTTCATCTTGGGAAATTCGTTATACATATGATGAATGTGAAGCATTATTACTATGATTACTTTTTTATTTCATCTTTAAAATAATCTATTGCATTTATTTAAAAAAATATCGCCAGCCAGTAAATTATGATTCAAAATTAATAAGAGTAAAAGGTGTATACAATATACTCAAAAATTTAACGCCCAGTTAATTTAGATTGTTTTAATAGCTTATTAATAAAAAGTTATAAGAAGCTCGATGAATGACTTTTTAAGCAAACTCTAATGTAGTAAGAAATAATCTAATCTAGTAAATTTAATTGTATTTTCATTTCGAAATTGACATTCTTAAGAACATGTTTTATATAATTGCACGAAAAAATCATCTCCACTGACTTTTATCCCCCAGTCACCGGGAAAGTTAACACAACAGGCCGGTGATAAACGATTGACTCAATGACTTGAAAAAGTAACGCCCCAGAACGGCAATCGCAGACTAACGACGTCTATTATCTGCCGACGAATATCTCTCAAAAGAACTCGATCGTTGCTCTCTCTCTGGATATTTCACAATTTGAAATTTTTGAACAATACTCTTAAAACTATATTTAAGGATTTTTTTATTGTTAAATATATTCTTTTTTGTCTATGAATTATTTGTTGTCGATTTTCTAATAGTACGACGGTATATTTTTAATAATTACGAATTTTAAATTTTAATAAAAAATATAATCAAAAGTTTCAATTTCTACATATAATTTTATTAGTGTGCAGTGCGAAGAGCTTCGAGATTTACATCGACATGAGAAAAACATGGTAAAAGCTCATAAGGATCTGCTTCCTCCCAATTAACTGTGCCAAAAATCCACAGTCAAAAAATTTCTGTGCTTCGATCATTATACTTCTTTTAAACATAGCTGTTTCATTACGTTTTAATAGAGAATCGCAAGTAGAAATACTTACAGCCCATGAGATTTGCCTTAACAAGTTTGGCATTTTTATACATATTGATTATATATAATCAATAGTTTTACGTACCTAAGTATATAGGGGAGTGGTAGCTCAGATGATTAACGCTCGCTGTAAATATAACAGAACGCGAGTTACCCGGGTTCGATCCCCGCCGGCGCCAATGAAATTGTTAATTGCAATTTTAGTGCTGATTTACCACGTGCTAGGCGGTGAAGGAAAATATCGTGAGGAAACCTGCGTGAATAATAAGAAAAAAATATTTCGAAGACATGTGAAGTTCGCCAACACGCATTGGGGCAGCGCGGCGGACATTTTCATGCCCTAAAACCCTCTCAGAAATGAGAGGAGGCCTGTGCCCAGCAGTGGGACGTGTATGGGCTGTAACTTTACTTTAACCTAAAGTAAAGTAAAGTTACAGTTTAAGTATAGAGCAAATTTATCAAGTTATGACACATTGGTTTAAGACTGTTGCACGTTATACTGTTGCATCAAGACGCAACGTGGAAAAAGCTTTAAGTTGCTTTAACTGGCGGAAAAAGTTGGAACATAAGGAAATATATTATTTAAAAAATCAATCAATTTTCCTAAACTGACGGGGCTGAACTCACTTATATCAATTGGACGTCTATCAATAGATTTATGAGAGTATTTGTAAATAAATAAATCACGAAAGTTGGATCATTCAACGAAATTCAATTAGATATTATATTTATAGCATGACATTATACACGGTATATTTAATTCAGAGTATGTTTAGAGGATAGGTCCAAAGCCTGATGGGGATGATACCTTAAAAAATTTAAACCATATTAAGCTAAACTTGTCTTAGGTGAAGTCTGCTCCTTTTTATAATTGAATTTCTAAGGTTTTTAACAATAAAATCCATTTTTTTCCAATTAATTGCTAATAATGTCCAGTAACAGTTGTTATGTTATTATTTTTTATTTATGTAATATGTTACTACTCAAATAAAATAATTTCCAAGCATTTACGTCATCAGGAAAACATTCTACGTATATTTAACTCTACGAAACCACTAAAAAAAAGGAAATGTGTTTAACACGGGAGATTTGCAGCTGTTATCTACTGCTTTACATAAGCCTTCCCCATAGATTTCAGCATATAGGATGGGATTTGCCATATTTGCCTCGCTTGGCAAGTGGGTTGGCAACCTCAGTTATTTTAGTTTTCGTCCTTATTAGGAAGACGCTGCTGCCCATTCACTGCTTTGTTTCCCTCTGTCGTCTCCATAGAAATATAAAAAACAGTATATCTATGGTCGCCTCTTACGACACCCACGGGGTGATATGGGGTAGTGGATATTCTCACAACGCTGCTACACGGTACCTACACTTAACCAAAAATACTTTTTTACACTTTGTTTTATAATCGAGAATAGATGTTATTTACCTTGAGCCACAACATCATAGATTGTGTGCTCGATCACGATTATATATCCACTTTAAAAAAAAGACGAAAAACATAACTGTTTAAAACTGACTTCTCAAAATTAATATTCTTAAGGCCTGTTACCAAAACCTAATTTCTCAATAGTTGAGTATGGTTGGTGAACAAACGACGAACCTCGTTAGTACGAAATTACCGCTTATTGGATTAATTAGTTCTCTTTCCAAGGAATACTCTGACATACTTTCGAAAGGGGTGTATTGCTATAAATTTCTAAAGAATTTTAATGTTCGAGACTCTTCTTAATACCACATATATCTTAAGTTTGCCTTTACGGAAAGTTGAAGTTTTATCCCTTTTACTATATAACGAGGAAAGTATTAAATCTTTCAAACTAGTAAATTAGAATTAATGATATAATAAAGTATAAGATTTTTTTATATTTTATAATTTTCCAGGAATTAATTAAAAATACAAAAATTCTTCTGCTTTATAATTTAATTAATTTTTAAATAACTATTTTGAAAGATTTATTTATACTTATTAATTTATTAAACTATTGTTACGAGCTTGAGGTTCGTGACAATAAAAATCGCCGATAAAAATACATAAATTAACACTTTAATTTCGTTTACACAAATTAAAACTTAAAACACTAATAATTAAGCACACTGGTTCACTTTATTTCGCTCCGAAGCTTCGCTTGTCTCGCCAAATCCAATACTTCCCCGATCGCGTATTGCAGCGCCTTTATATAGGGCTCTTCCACGAAAACATCCAGAATATTCCAGAATTTTCGAGTAAATACGCGTGCCAACCGAGTAAGTATCAAAAGTTCGAGTGTCTGGCTTCTAGAAGCTTAGTTCTTCGTTTAGATACTAGATGGCGCTGTCGGTTGAAAGATTATTGATGCCATTTTCTGGAAAGCTTCCCTCGCTCTCGTCCCCAACACTAGATGGCGCTAGTGCCGGGTACATGATGTCAACTTAGGCGCGCAACACTACCCCCTCCTAAGACATGCTCGTCCCGAGCATTATCGGCCCCATAATATCGCGCCAGACGATCCACATGGACGATCTTAGGAGTCCCTCTTGCGCCTTTCTGTAACGGCTCCGCAATGTCAAGGGCTGTCCTATCCCATGGTGCACCAACATTGTACAATTTCGGTGCTCCTCTACTACGTGTCTGAGGTCCCCGCACGGCCGCACAACTTGTACATGTACGACGACACCAAGCCTCGACATCGTCACGATAATGGACCCAGTAAAACTGTTCTCGGACCTTCAGCAGAGTTCGTTTTACTCCCAGATGGACTCTTCAACGACCATTATGGCACAGCTGTAGAACATTCGGCGCTTTAGCTTTAGGGACAACCACTTGCAAACGACAGCTGTCTCCTCGACCACTGTCCCATTTACGGCACAGGACTCCATTCTGAATCAGCAAGCCGTTCCACTGGGCCCAATAGCCTCTAGTGGTCGAACTTATCGCTGAGACGTCGCTCCACTTAGGCTTGGTAGCACGGGCCTTCATCCATTCCAGAATCGGCCTGATGTCCGGATCTTCCTGCTGTGCATGTCGTAGGCTGTTCTTCCACTCGTTGCTGAGGTGGTCTGTCCTGAGCATCCTCACGGATACCACTTCCTTACTCTCTTGTCTAGTACAATGTTTGCAGTCTTCAGGACAAGGTCTTCTTGACAATACATCTGTGTTACCTCGCCATTTCCCGCTGCAGTGTCTGATAGTAAAGTCGTATCCCGGCTGCTGCTGGGCGGTGATGTTAGCCGCACTTCCCTTCTGAGATCGTTCACCTTCCCTTTCTAGGGTTCGCTTAGGGCAGCTGGATCAAAGATGGACCCTTTCCCCACAGCCATAGCACCTAGGGCTGTATCCTTTATTGCGGTCGCGAACGTAGCTGCTGCAACCTCCCTAGCGTGAGGGGAACGATGTTGCTGGCCCCACCGCCAGGCAGTGCCATTAGCTGCACTACCCTCTCGAGATCGATCAACTTCCCTTTCTACAGTTCGCTTAGGGCAGCTGGATCGAAGATGGCCCCTTTCCCCACAGCCATAGCACCTAGGGCTGTATCCTTTGTTGCGGTCGCGAACTGTAGCTGCTGCAACCTCCCTGACGCGATGGGAACGATGATCCTGCCGCACGGCTTCCACCTCCAGTGCATGGGCCAAGGCGTCTTTAAGCATCTCGTGGTGCCCGAGCCTCACAGCAGCTCTGACTTCCAGGTCACGGATGCCGTCGATGAATGTCTGCACCAGGTTCCCTTCAATGAGCGCAGGTACAGACTGGTATGCTTTTCGTACCAGCTTCTCCACCTCTAGAGCCCACTGCTGCAGGTTTTAGTTGATGCGCTGCACGCGATCTTTAAGCTGCGAACGAAAGACGTGTTCCAGGTGAGCGTCGCCATATCTTGCCTCCAATGCCTCAAGGAGTTGCTCATAAGTCACTTCCTCACCGAGAGCTTCCAGAACTGTTCAGGCCTGGTCGCGCAGGCCTAGTGTGAGAGAAGTCACTGACTTTTACTCCTCGCCTCATAACAGCCTCGAACTGGATTTTGTAGGCTGACCAGGAAGAGGTACCGTCGAACGGTGGCACCTTGAACCCACGTAGCGAAAGTGTTGTATCTACTACGGGAGCTGTAGTTCCATCACCCAGTTTGAGATCGTCCAGCGTTTTCTTCACATCAGCCACCACGTTGTCTACCCGATCGTTGACTTGTCGATTTGAGTTTTAGCTTCCTTGATTTGGGTTTCAGCCTTCGCGATTTGGGTTTCAGCTTCCTTTATCTCCTTGCCGCAAGCGCTTGCGACGCGTCCACACGTGTGTCCACTCAGTCTCTTTTGTACACTGGTGGCAAAAATAATAACCTGTAACAAAATAATTTTATAATAACCTGCTAATGTTTTTACGAATTTTTGATATCTGTCATTTAATTTATTTTTTTTCGTTTTCTTTCACTTGTTTTTTTGTATTTATAATAAAAATAACTTAAACTAAATGTATTGACCGACACAACAACCTTCCGTCATGCTTGCCTCTTCAGAGTAATCTAACCCACTCGTAAGCGTGTGGATAGTAATCTTTGATTCCCAAAATCAACCTAAACGTTTGTAGAGATTTGGAGTTTGCGGCCAGTGTGTGTGGACGCGGCATAATGTTAGACAGCCGGATTGGTTGATTAGCACAGAGCCAGTACTTAACACTGGTTTTGCTGTTCTATACCAGGATATGAAATTTTAGTTTATTTTAGTTTCGTTGAATTTTTCGCCATCAGTATAATACGTCAATCACACATTACGTCTTATGGATTTGGTCATCAAGTCTTGCCTTTAATGAGTTGTGTTTGTTTTATTTAGTAATTTAACTCGCTAGAAATGTTTATTGAAAGATATAATACATAAAGAGTCTAAGAGACATTTACCATGGATGAATATATTTTTTTAATAGGAAAATCGGATTTTCTCCTCTATCGTGGAGACAGTTTACATACATAAAGGTTTATTTAAATTCTATTTTACTTCTGAACCATTACTTAATATATGACTCACAAAAAAAGCTGACACGTATACATCAGTCATTACTCATTAGTGCGACACGGACTCTTGCGATCGTAAAAACACATGCCTCCAGCTGTTATCGACAGAAAAACGCTAAAGACCAGTGGACTCGAACTGATTTGTGACCAACAAAAGATCACCGACTCTATAATCTAATAATAAATATTGATTTATCTAATAGTTAGCGTCCAGTTAATTGTAAATTTGCTACAAGTTGTCATTTGAAACGCTGTCGTATTATTTTGTAGTCATAAATGAAATAAAAAAAAGTTATTGATTATTACCACAATAATTACTCTAATGTGGCAAGGAAATGAATTTAGCTGCATTAATATGAACCACAGAAATAGTAATACATAATAAGACAATATTATTACGATTTCTGCGATCTTAAATCATAATGAAATACAAGAAGTAATCAGTCATCTGTTACGCTGAAATACGAGAAAATTGGTACAACAAAGGTAAAAAACACCTAGTAAGTGTATGTTAATAATCACTCGATTAATTTCCATAAAACTGGTATCAATAGCTTCTTTGAAATTAAGATTTCAAGTTATAGCTCTCTATTACTGTAGTAACTCTCCATATAACTGGCCTATCGTGGTCTAGTCTTCGAAGGTTCTAAATCTTGCTTAATAGTCGCTACATAGGAAATTGACTACGTGATTATACCAAACTGCACTTCTTTCTTAAATTAATTAATGTGCTTGAAACACAACAGGTATACGAGATCTTTGAATACTGTATTATGTAAAGTTTAACAGTACCTGTAGCAAGCACATTTTTATTTTGTTTACAGCCTGTGTGATGAATAATGATGTTAACAATAACATGACGAAAATACATTTGATGTCTCCGTTGTGAGTTTTTGTATCCAAATTGTCACCATATGGCTAGTGGGACAAAACAAAGAAGACAATAGTATGAAATGACAGTTGGTAGACGATTCTTATGATTGCGATCGTAAAAATCCTTTTACAAATGTATTGTTTATGTACTAGTATTAAAAAAATAATTTAATAGTCACTTATGGTTGCACGACCGAATTCAAAAGAAAGCTGTTGTCGAGGTCAATATTGCGTTATTATTATTTAGTTCAATAGGTAGGTAAATATTTATATAGGATAGGGTGACAAACGAGCACACAGTACACCTGATGTAAAGTGGTTGCTGTGGCCAATAAACATCTATAACTATCCTCGACTACGAATCAAAATTCAGATGCGTTGTCACCCGTGAGGACTAAGATGGAATGCCTCGTTTGCAGTAAAAAGGGCCTCCGGTTCTCTACAATCACCATACGAAACACAGCAGCATTAAGCCACTATTTTACGCTGGTATTCTGTGAGATCGTGGTCCTTCCCTATATCGTGTAACTATATCGTGTAACTATATCGTGTAACTATATCGTGGAACTATACTACTAATATGGTTGCAGCATGGCTAAACCACGTAACTCAAAATAATTTCCAGAGCAAAAGAAAATCTCTAGAACCGATTTTCGGACGCTTTTATTTAATATAGATACGCTATCATCAGCATCATAACTGTGCATCACTAGTTCACTGCTGAATATAGAATACGGCCCTAAGCCACCTGCATCCGGCGACATATCTTTTTATTGGCTAGAGATGGGCCGAATATGGATTTTACCGAATACAAATATTCGGCCCAACGTTCTGTAAAAATTTTACCGAACCGAATATTCGGCCGAACAATATTCGGCAGGATCATCTCTGCACCTAACCAATTTATGTCGAAACTTGTTACCACATAGCGCGGGGGATTAGCGCCAGACCTTGGTCCTTGCTTCCCGGCCATAACTGACATATTATCGCATCAACTACTACTGAGCAAATTGCCGGCACATTCTTACGTTTTGACTGTTTTTGTGAGAAAAAAGTGTTTCATTGTGTTATTCTTCGAGAGGCTGACGACCAAAGTAAAGTGACATTAGTAATGTAATGTTTTTTTTGTTTGATTCAAAAAACAATTTATCAGCTTTATACACAAACACACACACACACACACACACACACACACACACACACATATATATATATATATATATATATATATATATATATATATATATATATATATATATAGCTATAATTGGAAATAAATCAAGTGTGTCAGTGCCTGAAAAACATTACGCTGTACAAGCAGATTTAACCCATAAATAAAATATACTTTCAATAGTAAAATTAATAAAGATATGGCATTACTCAATTCGTTCATTTCAATACAGTGGACACCTTTAGTAGCACTTTAACGAATATTCGGTGATTTAACCGAATATTCGGCCGAATACGAATATTCGGTAAAGCTGCCGAATATGCCGAATACTATGAAGCGAATATTCGGCCCATCCCTAGTTGTAGCACGAATGTGTCGGCTCGACCGGGGAAGGATCAAGCTTTCACAGAATACCAGCGTAAAATTACAGCTCTATACTGTTGTGTTTTATGAGTATGGTGAGTGTAAAGATTTGGAGACCATTTTTTACTGGAAACGAGGCATTCCATTTTAGTCCTCAGGGGTGAAAACGCATCTGTATTTTGATTCATAATCGAGGATGAATGGAGATGTCTATAGTCCACAGGATGCATTTAATATGAGGTGGACTGTGTGCTCCTTTGTCACCCTTATTCTATAAAAAATCTTACTTGGCCGGTACTACACTCTACCGAACTTTCAACCGAGAGCTTTCTCCTACATCAGTTATCGGTGTCTAGTTACATTTATGAACGGCCCATTGCCACTGACACTCTGGGCTTACCGTTTATTCTAGTCCTACTACGAATTTTTTCTTTACCTATTCTTACATGTCGAAAGAAACTGAGAATTGTTCTCTCCATTGCTCACTGAGTGGCATAAGAATTAAGGTTTTTTATTAGAAGTAATGAAGCAGTAAACTTCACTACCGACTGTAATATATGCCAATGACAAACGTTATATTTAACCTCGAGGTAACGTGATAAATCCTAAATATCGAGTACTTAACTAGTCGATAATACTTAAGTTTTCGTCTGGATTTCTTAAATGGGTAAGTAGAAATTATACTTATTTTGATCACTATAACGCATGTAGCAGAGACATAATTTTTCGAAGATTTTAAAATACGAAAAAATTAATAATGTAGAGCTTAAACTAAGCTTTTTCAAGGTTTTCGAATGACTTTGTATATTTTAACATATTTCAATATTCTATGAATACAATGTGATTTTCTTATGGAAAAAAGACGATTTACTAACACACAATCCATCTGGTAAGTGGACGTAGTGGTCGATAGGCACCTGTCTACACCTATGTTCGGTTAAGAATCAAAATGTAGATTATTTGTCACTACTTACTTATGCGTTATTAAGCAATAAAACTTTTATTTATTATTATTATTTTTTTAAATATTAGTAATCTTAATAATTAACATTACTAATATTCCTTTTAACCACTCCTGGTAAGCTTGAAATGCTTATGTTAGAAGTGGTTCACGACAGTAGTCAAATGGCGGATTCGAACCCACGACCTTTTGAGTTCGCGATCCGCGCCCCGCCATTAGGCTACTGTCGCTTTTAAACTGCAGCGTCGTACTGTTTGTATGACGCTGCAGTTTAATTCTGGTATTCAGTCTGAGTGTAGACCAAGCGATACATACTGCAACATAATACGCAGTAGCAAGTCTTTACCATTTTTTTATTTATCTTCACGCACAATCCCTAACGGGGTAGCCAGAGAGAACAGATCGCCAAGTGTCACGATCCTTACATACCTCGTTCGCTTCTTTCAGGTTCATTAACTTCTTCATACATGCACGTCTAGGTATCCGAGTACTCTTGACCCTCCCCTCTTCGAGCAATTTGCTCACATGGTCTTCGAAAGTTAGTCTCGGTCTACCTCGACACCTTTTAATATTTACTTTCGCTCTATATATTTTCTTCACCATTCGGTCTTCACTCATTCGTTCAACGTGCCCAAACCATTGGAGTACGCCCCTATCAATTTTTGTGATAAGGTCATCTTTCAATCCTGCCATATTGCGAATCTCTTCGTTTCGCTTTCGGTCGGCTATGGTAACGCCACACATTTTACGAAGAGATCGCATCTCCACTGCATTTAACTTGCTTTTATGCTTCTTCTGGCATACCCAGGTTTCGCTGCCATATAACAAAGTCGGTACCAACACTGCGTTATGTATTGCAAGTCGTGCACTCTTCACCACGCCTTGCCTTTTTACTAATGCATTCAGGGCACCATTGACTTTGTTTCCGGCAGCGACACGCCTATCCACATCTAAATCACATCTTTCATCCCGGCTGAAAGCACTCCCCAAGTATACAATTTCATTTACCTGTTCTAGACATTCCTGATTTACCCATATTTCACATTTCGTTCTCTCTTCGTCCTTTTCAAATACCAGAACCTTAGTTTTATTAGCATTCAAACGGAGACCTTTAATTTCACATTCTTCTTTCATACACGTGACTAATGCCTGCAGTTCTGCTTCTGATGGTGCACTAAGCACTGCATCATCAGCATACAGCAGACAATTAACTTTTATGTCACCCAATTTCACACCCAAACAGCTATTTTTCAGCTTCTGTAAACAGCTGTCGAGATACAGTATGAACAGCCAGGAAGACATGACACAACCCTGTTTTACGCCCGTTTGGACGCTAAACATGGGTGACAGGTCATGCCCTACCCGCATACAGACTTTACAGTCATAGTAAAGTGATTGCACAGCCCTTAACAATCTTAAAAAGCCATCCACACCATATCCCAGCAACAGTTCCCACATTTTCTTCCTTATAACCTTATCAAATGCTTTCTCCAGATCCACAAAAGCACAGAAAATCCTCTGGTTAACACTCAGAAGCTTCTCCGTGATCATGCTGAGAGAAAACATTTGATCCGTGCATCCTCTTCCAGGTCTAAATCCGCATTGTGCCTCCCATAAGAATCTTTCCGATTTCTCTTGCATCCTACGTGTCAAAACCTTCGAGTAAACTTTACTTTCTAAACTGGTCAAGCTGATCGCCCGATAGCACCCGCAGTCAAAATGTGAACCTTTACCTTTATATAAAGGCAGAATGACCGCGGATCGCCAATCATCCGGGACATCTCCCGTCCGCCAGCACAAATTGCACAGCAGACGGAAGCTGTCCCAGACGCGAGGCCCACCGTACTTGACCATTTCAGCAGTAACTCTGTCTAGTCCCGAAGCCTTACCACATTTCAAACTTCGAATCGCACGTTCAATCTCTTTCATGCTGATGACCTCAGTGTCATCGAGGTCCATGTCTGGCGTGCCAGTCACGGCGTCACCCCCGGATCCTTCACTAAGATCATGACACGCATACATTTCTTTATAAAATTCACTCCATCGCTGCATGACGTCCGATTTTTCTGAGAGGACGTCATTGGTTCTCGAAAGCACTTTGTTCATTCTTAAGGCTGTCGCACCACTCCGGGACCTTCCAACCTCTTTCCAGAAGAGTTTGGAGTTTTTCCTAAAGTTGTGCGACAACCTCTCGTCCGCTTCTATTCTTCACCTTTCACGTACTTCCTCAATCAATGTTTTCGCATGAACTTTCTGCAGCTTATATCTTTCTTTCATCTTCTCTCTTATATGCTCATCGTTACTAGAGGCCAAGTAGTCTAACCATGCTTTTTTCTTCTTTTTTTACAGCTTCTCTCACTTCATCATTCCACCATGCATCTCTTCTTTTACTACCACCTCTATTTGTCGTACCACATACTTCTTCCGCTGCACTTACCATTCCATCCCTAAGGTTCTGCCATGTTCTCTCCACACATTCTTTCCTGCCATCGATGGTGTCAAGCTTTTCGGCTACCCTCGTGTGATATTTGTCCCTAGTATCCGCTTTCTGAAGCTTCCAGCTTCGGATGCGACAGACCGACTCGACGGTTCTGTTACTGCCGTCCGGTAGCGCCAACCCGCGAACAAACTCCTAAATCTAGTAATTACTAGATAATGATCCGTTCCCAGGTCAGCACCCCCGAACACTCGTGTATCATCACTGTTTTCGCAGTCGGTCACCCACCAGGAACAAATCAATCATACTTCTCTCATTCTTTCTTTCTCTAGTGTACATATGGATTTTCCTGTGATTAAACATAGTGTTTGTCACAAGATGACCCTTTTCCTTGCATACAGCCAGTATAAGCTTGCCAGCATCATTAACCCTTTTATCGCCAAACTTTCCAAGCACCGACTCGTATCCTGGTCGAGCGATACCTACCCATCCATTCAAATCACCACATACAACAGTTCTTTCGTTTCCCTTAACCAAATCTAGAACTTCTCCTACATTCTCCCAAAACTCCTCCAGCCCAGCCCTGGACGGCGAAGCTACCGGCGCATAAACAGCCAAAAGGAATAACTTCGTTTTAGTTTTTAATTAACGTAGTAAGAGAAGTCTTGAGTTCACAACCTTGTATTCAGTCATAAGATCGACCAACCGGGACGACAACAGCATCCCCACTCCCTGGCAGGCGTTCTCGCTTTCCGGGACTCCGGACCATATAGCTAACGTCCCGCCAGGGAGCTCTTCAGTACCACTGCCTTTCCGTTTGGTCTGCGACATACACACGACATCTAATTCTCTTTCTTTCATTATTTCGATCAACTCACTCGTCTTATCTCTCATGCCCCCTCTAACATTCCACGTGCCAACTCTGCACTCCGTCCTCCACCTTCCGCCGTGTCGGGCTGTGCGTGACGGGTGGCGGTCCCTATCGCCGCTTTGCGCGCTGCATTCCACACCAACGGGGACGAGCTGGTGTGCGTCGCCTTGGGGGGACGCCCTAACCCTCGTTTGCATGGGTGCGCAGCTGTGTAGAATTGCAGCCCTGAAAAGGGCTGGCAGGGGTCGCGACGAGCACGCTTCTACAATGACCCCCAAGTCTTTACCATGAGAAGGTTATTACTTCTAATTCTAATTATTATAAAATATTTCATAACAAAAATATTTGATCCTGAAAATAATTACAACTCTTTTGACAGGAATACTCAAAGATCCAAATCAAAATTATTTGATGGCAGGGGCGATCGCCTGCAGCGTCCTCGCTTCTTTCACTTTAAACACGAAATCCTGATTCCGCTAATCGAAATATTATGTTCAGATTCTGTTTTGTGCAAAATAAGAAGAAAATCTGTCTGGAAAAACTTATTCGATATCTTAATTTATGTACTTAAAAAATTAAATTTAATAATTTCACAAAAAACCAACTCGTTTTCTTTGTATTTTTTACTAAGAGAAAACACAATCAATAACTCTATCCAAAGTGTACTGCTGACATAGGCCTTCCCCATAGATCGCCTAATTAGGGAGATATTTGCAATAGTTAGCGCGCTTAGCAGGTGGATTGGCAATCGCTGTTTTTTTGTTGCATATCTTCTGATTTGTTTCCGTCTTTGGCCGCATACATCCACGGGACGACATGGAGTAGTGGATATTTTTACACCGCCACTACACGGTACAAAACACGTTACAGTACAGTACAGTAAAATACACCACATTATTCAATGACCTAGATGTTGTCATCCTCAGTCGATTGAAATCAATTTGTACACATGGATTTCGTAGATGGGGTCGGAGATAATCGCCACGCTTGATAGGTTTCGGTAGGTTAGGTTCGGTTTAGATCGCATCACCAGACGTCTCCCACCTTTGAGACTTCTGGCCATTGCCAGCTTAAGTAATTTACGTCTGGTCTAATCACAATAGTCATATTACCTTACTTTTATAAATATAGTACGTGAGGGTAATATGCTCATCCGGTTAATATCGTCAATGTCTTGTAACTCAAAAACGGCCTTGTTTGCACAGATAGTGGCTTTGTGAAGCAATAGCTCTTCATTTTTTCAATTACAAGGCGCAGGTTCGGCCACACATGGAGTACTGTTCCCATCTCTAGACTTGAGCTCCCAGCGCCAACTCTTACACACTACGCGGTAAGCCTCCGATACCATTATCTGGATGCTATGGCGATCTACCACTGTACGTGTTACTAGGAACTTTTCTCCCTCCCAAGCCCTGAGGTACTACTGCTAGGGCTAGGAAGACGACGAAAAAATGATGGTAGTAGCGGGTTTCTCATGTAATTTCGCTTTAATTAATTTACTCCAACAGCTCAATTCATATATTATTACTAATTTTTTTTGTAACTTTTGATTATTAGGTATTAATTATTCTCCCTTGCCGTACATATCTATGCCATTAATTTTCAACTGGTTTGATGACTATTACTCAAATTATTTTAAACATTGCACAATACAGGTAGATTAATCGTTAATTCTTTTATTTATTTTTTATTTCCTGATATTTGTTTTTACGTTTCATTAACTTTACCAGTAACCACAGAGGCAATTTTTGTTTCGTTTCTTTTTTAGTTTATTAGTTTGGAAAAGGTATCTAAACCGACCCATAATGCCTAGTCTGATGTGTATAATATCTTCTTACAATTTATTGGTGTCAGACTGTAAGTTTTTGGGAAGTTTCACTACTAAACTGATTGTTTTATTTCGTTAAGTTGTTGTATTGTTATATGCTTTCTCTTTTATGCTGCTGGTGGTTGTAATAGTGTAGCTACCGTTCGATCTAGCATTTTAATTTATATTTTATTTTTAAGTTTATATAAGAATTTATTGTATATTTTAATATAGCATTCATTTTATCCTCAAACATTTGTAACGACAGTGATTTGTTTCTGTCGTTATCTTCGGATGATGAGTTACTTAGTGATGTTAGTTATAACAGTACAACTGCTTCTCCTTCACTCAACATTACCTTAAATTCTTGTTTCTCAGACTGTGTGAATAAATTCAATGCTATTCATAATAACGCCCAAAGCATTCCAGCTCATTATCCTGACATGCTTGCGTCATTTGAATCCCTATGCTACTTTGGTTTCAGAATCTTGGCTAAAACTCTGTCTGCCTTCTACTTCTTACTCTTTGCACGGGTTTAATTTAATTAGAAATGATCGCACTAATAGGAGTGGTGGGAGCGTGGCGATCTATCTTAGATCCTACTTTCCATTTAAAATTGTTAGTTCGTCATGTCAACCACCTCCTGTTGATTCTGCTGAGCATTTGCTGGTTGAGATCTCCCTGTCTAAGAATAAAATCCTTCTTGGAGTATTCTACAGTCCCTCTCTTTCAGTAAACTATTTTACTTCTTTCGAACCTCTTTTGGAATCACTAGTCCCTACGTATATATATATATATATATATAAGTTTACAGACAGAGAGGGACTGTAGAATACTCCAAGAAGGATTTTATTCTTAGACAGGGAGATCTCAACCAGCAAATGCTCAGCAGAATCAACAGGAGGTGGTTGATATGACGAACTAACAATTTTAAATGGAAAGTAGGATCTAAGATAGATCGCCACGCCCCCACCACTCCTATTAGTGCGATCATTTCTAATTAAATTAAACCCGTGCAAAGAGTGAGAAGTAAAAGGCAGACAGAGTTTTAGCCAAGATTCTGAAACCAAAATAGCATAGGGATTCAAATGACGCAAGCATGTCAGGATAATGAGCTGGAATGTTGCAGTAAGTCATACTATTTTGATGGGAGACTTTAACACCCGTTTGCTTAAAAGCGACAATCGAGCTATAAAACTTAAGTCTATAATCGAAGCGTGTAATAGGCAAATCCTACCCCTTTCTGCTACTCATAACTTTTCAAACTATTCACCTTCCCTTCTTGACTTAATAATAGTGTCATCTTCAACACTACTTTTCAAACACGGACAGTGGAAGTTTTTGAAAACAGTTGGAGTTGGAAGAAAATCCCTAAATGCTTCACCTCCTAGTGTCGATGTTGAAATATTAAATCAACATTTTTCTAATCTTTCTGACTCTTTTGATAGTGAACATAAACTGCAAACACTTCGTTCTCTTTCTGTAAGTCAGACTCCTAATTATCCTCTGTCCTTTTTTAGGTAAAATGGTTATTCCTCTCCTTGATGTTATCGCTCCTTTATCCTCAAGCCTGGAAGAGTGCACATGTTATACCCCTTCCGAAGAGATCCAAACCTGTCAACCTTTCTGAATTCCATGCCATCTCGATCTTTCTTTCCTTTCTAAAGTCCTTGAAAAACTTATTTGCCAACAGCTGACCCTTTTCCTTAGTAAGCACAATTTGTTGAATCCTATATAATCCAGTTTTCGTCCTGGTCATAGTACGACTACTTCCTTAATCAAAGTTACTGATGACATATGGTGGGGTATGGATAGTAAACAACTCACAGTCATGACTTTGCTGGATTTCAGTAATGTGTTCAATACTGTTGATTTCAACATACTGTTGAGTCCATTGTGTTTTCTTAACATATCGTCATCAGTAATTAACTCAAAGTTATAGCCGCCAGCAGTGTATAAAACGCGTGTCGATGAAACTCTCTTGGTGTAATATTACTGCAGGCGTGCCGCTCTTTGTCTTGTTGTTATAAAGGAGAAGTTTAATTTTGTAGGGCTTCCAGGAGAACCTCTACGCTCTTCAAGAAAATTCATTTTAGGGGTACCAACTCACAATACTTCCTTTTTTAATAAATCTTTTGCTGTCCAATCTATCAAGCTCTGGAATGTCCTACCGTTGCGTATACGTGAAGCACAAGCTATTGTTATGTTTAAGCGACTATATATATATATATATATATATATATATATATTTGTGTGTGTATTATATGTTTTACTTTATTTTTATTATATTTTAGCAATTTATATAATTTCATGTCCTACATATTTATATGTTATTTTATTGCATGTAAAAAAAATCGCATGTATTGATATTATATTATATATATATATATAGATATATATATATATATATTACATAAATTATATTATGTATATTTATATTGCACCACTTACCTAGTGTTCTAATCCTTTAGACCTTTGGTTGCCTGGAAGAGATCGCTATGTAGCGATAAGGCCGCCAAATTGTACTTACATATATAATAATCTGCTTTTGTTTTGTTATCTGTATATTTGTTTGTGGTGTACAATAAAAGTATATTCATTCATTCATTCATAGTGTAGTATACGAAGTTTTTAAGTAGATTTTTCGAAGTGTTCCTAATTATTGGCAGAGCTTGTTTATTATTTTATTCTTATTATAATAGTTATCGTACACGACTTTGTGTTTCCTTCTCCTAGTTTTGCTTTTATAGGGCGGCAAAGCTTAAGGTGACCATATTACCCTCACACACCTTAGTTTAATGGTTTCCCTGTCCACGAAACAGACACAACAGTTAAACAATTAAAATGTGCATATATGATTCATGGGACAGGAAAATGGTTAAAAAAGTGAAGTTCAATTTGTAAATACAAGGAACAGACTAGCAGTACTAGTTACTCGATTCCACAGAGTCAGTAACTAATATTTGGGGAAAATATACGCTTTTACAAAAAATCCCAGAAAATTAAAAAAAAGTTCCACTGCCGAGCTTAAAACTTTAATAAACAAAAAGGTTTATCACAATATTAAGGACAGGAGATGGAGGATAAATATAGATGTCTATAGGTTACAGCATCGACTTACCAGAGAGTGGTTTGTGTGTTTGTCACCCTTATCTATAAAAATGAAGAATTTACTGATGATAATAGCCCCTGGGAATCAGGTGAAGCAAATGTTTTAAATAATATATGATTATAAATGCTTAACATTATTTAAAAAAAAAGGAACGTTAATCGTAACGCAACGCGTAACGCAGCAACGTTACTCTTCCCAGGAAGGAGTTATTTTTCAAACCAGTGGTAAATTGAACATAAGAATGATTTTCAATAAACATTGTTTATAATCTATATTGAATAAAATAATTCTATTTTTATTTTAAATGCTGTCATTTTACATAACCGCCTCATAATATAACACCAACGGCGCGATATGGGATGAAAGTATGTCTTATGCCGCCGTCCCGCAACGACTGCATTTAATTCGTTTGTATCGGATATAGTAGATAAGAAAAAATCTCCAATCCTATGTAAAGTAAAGTAAAGTTACAGCCTATATACGTCCCACTGCTGGGCACAGGCCTCCCCTCATTTCTGAGAGGGTTTTAGGGCAAGGAAGTGTCCGCCGCGCTGCCCCAATGCGTGTTGGCGAACTTCACTTGTCTTCGAAATATTTTTTTTCTTATTCCTCGGATATGCAGGTTTCCTTACGATGTTTTCCTTCACCGCCGAGCACGTGGTAAATCAGTACTTAAAACTGCAATTAACAATTTCATTGGTGCCGGCGGGGATCGAACCCGGGTTACTCGCGTTCTGTTATATTTTCAGCGAGCGTTAACCGTCTGAGCTACCACCGCTCAATCTCCAATCTTATGGTGCTAAGGAAATTTAAAAAACTAAAAGACCATAAAGTAAATAAATTAGTCGATAAAGTGTCCATGACCTGACAATCCGATTCCAAAACATTTATCGGTTTATTTGCTCAGTTGTTTAGTAGCAAAGCATTGTGTTATCTCGATACGAACTGCAGCTTCGATTTACGTATAGCATGTCTCTACGCGTTGCTTAAATAATGAGCATTTTATAAGTGTAAAAAGCTTTCACAATGCAGGAGAATTCTATTTCAGGAGTAACATGTTTACAGAAAAGAAAGAAAAGTAAAAAAAAAATAATACAACTTTTGTAGTTTTGGTATTGAAAACCCTAACCTCATATTATGAATGACATTTAGAAAGCGAGTAATATATCCCTGATTTTACTATATGTTTTTCTAATTTTACGTATTTACGTATTCTAATAAATCGGCAGAGATAGAATGACACGTTTTATTATCTTCGTGTGTTTGGTTAGACATTTTCCATTAGTTACCGATTAAACAATCGTACCCATTATAAGATATTGCCTAGCAACTTCTTTATGAGATGTGTGTAAAGTTAAGATGTAAACTTCCTATTTGCTTTGACATAAGTCAACAGTTTCTGAAGCTTTGTAAATTATCTTGCGGCTTATGTGAACACAGAAGGAACGCGTATTCTATTTAGATAGACTCCTGTTACGCAAACCTTGAAGGCACGAACCTAATTACGTCCGTAATAAATTTCCACTAGCGATAAACTTGGTGAATAATTTACGGTCTTGTAAACGTTTAATTTTGTTATAGATTCTAAATTTTGTACATGTAGGAGAAGTTCGTACAGTAGAATCTAAATTAGTGACAAAATAATCAGGTTGGGTAAGTACCTAATTGTAGTAAAAGTTCTCATAACTTTTATACAGCTCTCTTAAAAAACTTGGTGTACTCGCATACATGACTTTCTCAAACTATTTAAGAGACGCGTCTCTTATATTACTCACGAATGGTCTAAGACCATCACGTTTGGTAAACCCTAGCGACGCTCGCGGTGTGCTCTTAACATAGCGTGAGTGCAAAGTTTGATCAAACTTGTATAATTATTTGTACGCATAATTAAGTCTCGTGTTTTAGTTACCGCACACTTGGAGGCTCACGTTTGGCTTAAATAGCTACTTTGTGGTCCCTAAGATTTAATTTTCTTTGGTCCCATTAAAAACTTTGTTTAACATGTAAACTTACGTAATCTAATAGCGAGATTTTTTTAAGAAAGGTACCTAACCTACCGAACTTATAAGGAATATATTCTACCTTAAAGGAATAAATACTAGTTATTAACATACTTACTTATTGGAAACAAAAATTTAAATAAAAAATAACCGTTTCCAATCTGAAGCCATTTATCGAAAGCTAATAATATTTTCTTGGTTTATCCTTATCATAACAGTTTAAGATTGAGAATGGTAAAATTTAAAAAAAAATATAAAATTTTTGTTTTATATCTATGAAGTGATGAAAAAACTGTAGATCATGTTTCATTAGGAATTGTACCAGTATCACAAAAAATGTCTAACTTGGTAAAATAAAACTATTTTTTAAATCAATAAATATAAGTTACATTCAACCTGCAACATTCGCATGAACGTTAGAAATGATTACAATATTATGGTAGTTTAAGTTAGTAGCTGTATTAATTTGCATTCAAACATAAACTTGTGACGTAAATCTAAATGAGCGCTATCAAACTCGTAAATCATAGGGCAAGAATAAATTTTAACAAATTCAAACGCAAATGAACGCAATTTCAAAGTCTCAACTTGATCCAACTCAACCGCGGTATACCTACCGAGAACTTTCTCAAAACACGTCTCTAATATTAAATACAAGTTAAATAAAGACAGTTCTCTCAAGTATTGTTGGCTCACGTGAATCGTATTTGAGAAACAAGTATAATTTCAACAAGTTGTAAGCGAAATTCTTAGGAAATTAATTTAATAAATTAGTTCTGAAACAACAGTATAAAGTTTTGCTTTTACATCTGACGCAAGAAAGAATTTCTGACATACATTATCATAACCTTCGTTTTCTATGTTTTAGTATTATTTCCTTTTTAATATGGATTATATGTGATAAAAAACTATTACATTAAAAGGAAACAGAAAAACGTTAATTTGTACGAGTAAAAATATAACAATCAACATGAAGAGGATAAGATTTCGTTGTAAAATGGGCAGTAAGTATGTGTATTATAATCGGTTTTTACCTACAAAATTGCCATTCTGCAGTAACGGCCAATGGCAAATCAAAACAAAATTATTTTTTATAGAATAAGTGTGACAAACAAGCACACAGTCCAACGGATGGTGTAAGTCCAGTGAATGCTGTGGCCCATAGACGTCTACATTTATCTTGACTAAAAATCTAAATGCAGATGCGTTGTCACCCCTGAGGACTGAGATGGAATGCCTCGTTTCCAGCAAAAAGGGACTCCGCTTTTCTACACTCACGATACGAAACACAGCAGCATTAAGTTATTATTTTACGCTGGTATTCTATAAGAGCTAGGTCCTACCCCGGTCTAGCCAAACCATTCGTGCTGCAATCACAATATAGTCGCTGGAGCCATACGACATGGTAAAATTTTTGTTTGGCTCTTAGCCAACGTCTAATTTAAAAATAAATTTAGTTCAAAGAACCTGGATTTTTTTTTTCAAATAATAGTCATTTGTTTATTAATAAGCGTAATGTTTTCATCGTATTTAATATATTTTTAGTCAGGACGTTAAATAATCGAGTAATTATGGAATATGAGTACCGGCAGCAACGCGGCATAAGTGGCACCCAACAACAACGACGTTTATGGAGTGAATACAATGAACGCACCAACTGTTATTGATTTGCCCGCTTCCGTTCTGGAAATTTCATACTAAAAAATGAACGCCATGGTCGTCCGAAAACTTTGGACGGCAATAACGAATTAAAGGCGATTGTGGAAGCTGATTATACTCATCAATTTACTAATTAATTAGCAGCAGCTTTCGACGTTAGCATCAAAGCAATTTTGGTTCATTTGCTTCTAATTGGCAAGGTAAAAAGTTATGATTAATAGGTGCCTCACGAATTACGTCGAGTACTAGAGTCGGAACGCATCAAGACGTAGCTTTAACTGCTCAACAGGCACACAAACGAAAGAATTTTGTTACCTGCGACGAAAAATGCATTCGTTTGAGATTCGAAAGCGCTCAGTAAGTTGGTTGGATCCTGGTTCAGCACTTAAACAATGCCCTAAACGAAAACTTACTCCTAGAAAATAATATTCACTGTTCGGTGGTCTAGCTTTGGTGTGATTCATCACAGCTTCTTGCCAAACAGATGACTGTGAAGAACTGAACACAATAATGAAGAAGCTTGCACGTCCCCAACCGTCTATGGTCAATTAGTCGTCTCTGCTGCTTATGCACGACAACGCGGGACCTCATACTGCACAAAAGACGGTCTCCAAGTCACAAGAGCTGGGGTTGGCAGCTCTCTGTAATCCGCCATACTCATCAGACTTTTCGTCTACAGATTTCTACTTATTTCAGAATTTGGATTACTTTTTGGTGGGCAATAATTCAACACCGGAGAGGTAGTATAAAATGCCATTGAAGAATTTGTTTCCTCCCGTCCAGCTGATTTCTTTAAGAAGGACATCAATGAACTGCCACTTTGATTAATATAATTTAAATATATATATATATATATATTTAAATTATATTACGAATTAATACTTTACTAATCGGCAGCATCAGGTAAAGTATTATTGCGTAAAATCTGAAAAGAAATATGTGTGAAAAAGAATATATTAAGTCCATCAATGTTGGTAATTTCTCCTTCCATATCGTATACTCTCGGTAGCTATCAATAGCGTACAATTAACAGTGCCCCGAGTGTACTCATACATATCAACAGAGACACTTGCTTATTCCTTTCAACATTGAAGTGTCAAGTAAAAACCATTACATAATTCTGAAAAGTAAATATGTTCCAACAGATTTTATGGTTCATTAAAAATAATAACGGTATTAATTATATCCAACAAACCACACTCCATTAACGCTGTTTATTCTTTCCAATTACATTAAATAAATTTTATTGGATATTCATTAGCCATTAACTTGTTTTACATAATCTTATACTCTCTTGCAATTTATATGTTATTATGCTATATTTTTATAGCCATGGTAGCTAGTATAGGGGCTAAACGCTCACTGTAAATATCACAGTAAAAATCTGCATGTCTTAGAACTTAAAATAAAATATTTCAAAGAAATGTGAGGTCCAACATGTATTGAAGCAACGCTGTGGACTTTTCCCAGTCCTAACAACTCCTCAGAAATGAGAGTTAGAGAGAAGTAGTAGGTTCTAAATTTTACCTTTTTCTTGTGACTTATGTTAAATGTAATTAAAAATAAGTCTTTTTTTATCTAAAATATATAATTAATATAGACAAAAATATTTGATAAATCTTATATTTCGTCGACACCAGCAAGGATGAGTATTTATCAACGTCAACTTGGTCTGCTTTACCTCGACGAGAGTTACAAATGTGTTACAGATTAAAACTCAACTTTGGTCAAGCGATATCTGAAATTGACCACATTTAACTTTTAGCTTTAATTAAATCCTATTAAAAGACTGATAATTTAAAATTTTATGTTACAGATAGGCAACTAATAGAGGTACGTGGGTTGTTGAAATGTTTAATCAGGATTTTAACTCCCTAAACTTAAACGATTCGCTTTTTATTGACTTTTTATAAATCTGCTGAATAAATACTTGTTTATATACAATGATAAAATGATATTGTTAATACAATGATGAAATGATATTGTTTATATACAAGTATTTATTCAGCAGATTTATAAAAAGTCAATAAAAAGCGAATCGTTTAAGTTTAGGGAGTTAAATTCCTGATTAAACATTTCAACAACTTTATGCTCCAAATGATATGTAAAAAAATATTTGTTGACACCATAATCTAAACGCTGGGTTTGGTATTTTGTCTCAAAAATCTAAAGTCTAGGAGTCTAGGCTGTTACCACCGTATCGTCAATAGTGGCAGTCTGTTGATCATAGAGATTTTTATTCCTGCTAATGACGAAATTTCCTGCAACTAGCTGGTGTTGCAGTAGTTTATAGACGGTGGTCGTCATTTACTATCAGACGAGACGAACGCTTGTTTGCCCCGTTTCAATGATGAACAATTTACAAACAGTATTATGTATATGCAAAAGCCTTAGATATATTATTTTTAAATTTAGACATTGATAATTAATACATATTTTCTTTTTCGCATTATAACGATCATTATATGAAAGTTTATTGCACAATTTCACTGGTATGCATAAAATGCGAAATCTTGTTTCGTTGAAAATACATTGAGGTTAATTCAACGGAACACCTCAAAGGAAAACTTTGGGTACGTCCAACGAAGAGCAGTTTTAAAATCCAAATCGGCGAAGTTGTATCCTGATTAGTTCGGGTCTTGTTTTGTCTCAGATCAAACAGTCTGCCAGCTAATGCCGGCGCCTATACAAACAAGCTTCCTAATGTGTTTACCCCTAACTCCAAACAAAAGTTGCGAGAAAGTATTTTCTCTCTGCGTATTTGTCTGTTTATACTTGTTCTGTTATTTTTCATGTGGTTTTTTAAATATTTAGAAAGAAAATGACCAAGAGACACCATTGCTTTTCTTAAGGGACTCTTGCGTTCAAACCTCAGACTTGACAAACTTTTTAAACTAATTTTAGTGCTTTCGGAGCCAGATTTATAGTAATTTTCACATAAGGTATTTACTTAAAAATTATCAAATGTCAGATAAGTTAACCGAAACGATTATCTGTTAATTGACATATACTTTTGCGTTTGTTGTTATATAGTAGCAAATAGATCTCATTTGGCCCGACATTGTCTTTCTTACATAATAGCACCATCTCATATTCTAGCAATGTTGTAGCCAATAACCGTAGCCTGTTATTATACTGAAGGAATAGTGAATTTAATGATGAATTTTAAAGCTTATTTTAAATAAAAAAAATAATAAGAAACTAACCAATTTCTGATGTTAGAAATAACCCTCAAAATTCTTTAAATAAAATAATATTAATCGGTAACAACTTCATGCTATATCACAAATGGAACTTATGTTTATAACACAGTTATCAGTTATACGTAAATACAAGACAACATTAAATATATGAAGTATGCAAATCATTAGCAATACTGCCATCCTATCACGATGTGATACAGGACAGCATCTACGAATTATAACTTCTTTTACATTTACAAAAGGTGTACCCAACGGAAATAATAACGACAGTGAGACTTAGAGAATTATTGACTGATCCCTCTTAATCGCCTGCGCGATCTTTTATACTCCTAGAACCTGGAGATTACGGTTCTACCCTCACTTATTCGTATTTTCTTTTATTTATTTTTTATCCTTATTATTAACAATACGTTATGTTTATTTTTGTCTATTCTGACAAGAAGTAATAAATTATGTGTAAACTTTGAAAGAAAAAACACCCAAAATGTAAGTAATTACCGTAGTATGATGTTAAAGTCAAGTTAAAGTTACAGCCTATATACGTCCCACAGCTGGGCTTCCTTCTCTTTTCTGAGAGGATTTTTAGGGCAAGGAAGTGTCCACCGCGTTGCTCCAATACGTGGTGGCGGATTTCACATGCCTTCGAAATATTGTTTTTTTATTTCTTGACGAGACATGCAGGTTTCCTCACGATGTTTTCCTTCACCGTCGAGTACGTGGTAAATCAGCACATAAAATATTTCATTGGTGCCAGCGGGTATCGAACGCGGACCGCTCGCGTACTGTGAAATTTACAGCGAGCTCTAAACCGCTGAGCTATCACGGCTCCATTGATCTACGGCAGTATATAATATATGATCAAGCTTTTATCTGTCAGCACTTTTATAATCCTTTGACATTTAATTCACCAGCGAATCAAAATAAGCTAACCTGCTTTTGAGAAAGACAAACTAGCATAAATCGAAGGTTATTGACTAGTCATTTTTCATTTTTATTTTATCAAGTTGATAAAATAATATGTTAATTATTACTCTTCCTGTTTTCCAAAATTCAGTCAATGATTTAACAGCCTATGATTTTCGATGATCTTTTTTCAGAAACCGAGTGCCAAACACTGTCGTATTCTTCGAGCGAAATATGTATTACACGTATATAGTTTTCTTTTGCAATTTTAAGTTCTGATTTACCACGTGCTCGGCGGTGAAGAAAAACATCGTGAGGAAACAGCCGCCGTAATTATTTAATTGAGCGGAGGGTTGCAAAATAACTATTAATATCTTTACTATGGGTGAGGAGAAACCGTATTGATAGCAATACTTTCTGGGTGAAGCCTATGTTCAGCAGTGAACTTTCTTAGTGAACAAACAAGTGCCAAACTACTTCACGCAATCAGGCTAAACTTCTTTTGTCACATTTTTTCTCATTTGTTTTGTCATATCTTACTAGGCTTAGTACTCGTTCTGTTAAGGAGTGTCTGGTTCAGTACCAACAACTTGCTATTTATAACGCTAAATATCAGGGATTTGGTCTGAAGGGTATAGAGACCTGTTAGGCGTTGGATCTTAGTCCTCAGATGTGACAACACATTTTTAAGACTCATTCATTCGAAGTTGATTGCAGTTGTTTACATTACGAGAGTATATCGTAAAAATGCCTAACTGTAACGTATGAACGCTTATAATGGGTTTTATAATTTTAATTGTGGCTTTTCACAGTGCGTATATCAACTTGCAACACAGTCCGTAAATTCAAAGGCTTGTAGCGACTCGGTTGCGGGGGTGAACATATCGTTACGTTAATTTCGTTTCAACTCATGCGATCGTGAAGTGTTCTTTTTTACGTAAATATGGAGTAAATAATGAATTTAGAATTTTTATTTTTATAAGAAAATAAACCAGCTTTATAAATCTTGAGTGCTTTGGCATGTTATGGTGTTACGCCATTAAACAGGGAGCGTGGTATCGGGCTCGCTCGTACAAATCTTTGCAAATCACGCACCGTAAGAAGTCACCTTAATAAGGCATTTATATTGAAATAACATTATTAAAACCTTTGTGTTACGTCAACAATTCACTCAGAAACAGATGTAAGTTTTAGGTATTGTCAATAGAAAATTCTGTAGAAATGCTAAAAAGTTGTGCATTTTTGAGTAAGGCTATAAAACTGCTGGATCACGCAGCCCCCCAAGCCGCCCTAAGAGTAAAGTTTGATCAAGTGGGAAACGTTCAAAAGTTTATACTTCCCGCAAGGAAGCGAGATAAATATTCATGAGTTTTAACTCGGCGAAAACTTATTTCCATGTCAGTATCTGGCCGTCTGTACAGCAGCTGTAATGAAACTCTTTATTGTAATCAAACGAATGTCTTCCTCCATTACGGTCTCCAGAAAACTCTAATTGTATGAGAAAGCAGATGCGAGGTACAAATTTAGAATGAATTACTTTTATTCGTCTTGTAGGAATGGAACATTCTTTATTTGGTTAATGTGATATAAGGAAAGGAAATAAAATAGCACCATTTATTAAAATTGTTTTGGTTGCTTGTATTATTTTTATATTACTAATATCAAGAAGCAACTTAGATTTAGATATATAAAAATAATTAAATTATTTAATTTTCATATCAATTACAATATACACAAATACAAAATATATACTGTCTGGCTATAATTATATACTATGTAAGTTACTCTTGTACTTCTGCGGTAATATTATGACATAAACACTTTTATATAATAAGAGTCCTCTACTAATTTCCGATATACCGCTAAAATAGATTTTATTCACAAAGTGAAACTTATATAAACATAATATTGATGGTATTATGTCGTTTTAGCAGTATTTATAGCAAGGTGAATGTCTTTTATATGTATCTTGGCATTATTACACGATGTCGAGACTAATCTGTCATAAAATAATTTTTTAGCAAACAATTCAGCAAAGAAGAAGTTTTTATGTCTAATACTTCTTCATCATCTTCATTCACCACCATTACAGCCTGTCGAAAGTTCACTGTTGAATATTCTGAATAAATTGTTACATAACAAGATCAGCAAGCGGGTTACAACCGCAGTTCTATATTATTTTGTGTTGATATCAGCAAGATGTTGCTACTTATCACCTGTTTCAATTTCTTACCTTATACGATATCGATCGATATGGGTTAGTATTGCCACTACACCATACACGTCCTATGTTTAGCAAACAAACACTATTATGAAAATACATATAATACTCCTAAGTAACTGCCTCGTTGGTCTAGTGGTTGTAGTAGTGCGACCGTTAATCATGAGGTCCTGGGTTCGAATCCCGGGTCGGGCCAAATATTCAATTATTGAGTTTTTTGTCAGTAGCTGCCCGGAGTCAGGAAGTTGGCGGTGTCTCACCCCCGTGCCTCGGAAAGCACGTAAAGCCGTTGGTCCTGCGCCTCATCTCTCTCCGGTTGTATCGGTTTACCCTCCCATCGGATTATGAGAGTAAAAGAAGTGCACCTGTGCTTGCGCATACACTTGGGCACTATAATCCAGTCCTGCGCCGACGGCTAGCCTCCGATGAGGCAGGCCGCCGTGGCTGAAATTCGGTCTAGAGGATATTATTATTTTTATTATTATTATTACTCCTAAGTATTATTTATATTATTACAGAATCATCGTTATTATAGGATTCTAGTAAGTAACACGTATTTTTCAATATGTAATTAATAATATATAAGTGATCAAGCATTTTAGACCCTGTGTAATTCTCTTCAAAGTCGCCCAATTTTTCAATCAAAAAATTGTATCCTGTGTATCCTGAAGTAATCACTTGAGGATTTTTTGGCCCCAGTCCAAGTTTTCAATAAATATCGTCTATTCGAACAATATTTTCTATTATACCTAGTTTATTTCCGTATTATTTTTGACCAGGTTTTTATACAATTCAAAAAAAATCCAAATTTTCACTCGAAAATCGAATGTAAATTAAAAATGTTTATAAAACTATTAATATGCTTTTCTTTGCAGTATGAGTTAACATTGTTGGAAAAAATATAGCAAAAAAAAAAATGCAGATTTATATTCTTTTTTCTGCGTGGACTGGTCATTGTTTGGTCTACTTGGAAGAGGAAATCTCCTCTCCCAGTTCCTTCAAACTTGGTAGGTATGATCACAAGACGACCTTTCTACATGGTCTACACTTCTACCTTCGTTATCATCTTACTCTTCCATCATGCGAAGGACTTAGGGTCATTAAAACGAGCACACGGAAGCCCCTAAGTTCCAGCGGCATTTTAATTCATGTCTCGGCTATCAAATTTTGCAGGGCAACTGATGCTTGTGTTGTCACTTCTGCGGACTGAGATGGAATACTCTTGATCTAAAGGATTTTTGATTCTCTCTCATGATACGGAACACAATAGGCATGGTTTTGCTGTTTAAGGCTGGCATTCAGTGAGAGCTCAAACGCATTTTAATTCTTACTGGAGGATAGATGACAATAATATTAGCAATTGGGACTTACACTTACTCTTGGGGAGACCGTGTCCTCTCTTATCATCCTTATTCTATAAAAAATATGTTTCTTGTACATTTAATATGCATATTTACATTTAAAATTTTAAAGCGAAATCGTTTTGTAATAAGGATATTAAAATACCATTTTAGTATATGTATTAATAAAATAGTAGAAATACTAACGATTTCATATGCTTTTTTCTTGTTTTTTTTTTATGGAAGAGGTGGCAAACGAGCACGCGGATCACCTAAAGGTAAGCGAGTATCGCAGCTCGTGAACAAATGCAACACAAGGGGAATTGCATGTGCGCTGCCAGCCTTTATATAATACTTGTATCACACAGTAAAATCACACTATTGGCGTGCAAGAAACTCATGTCCAGATTAGCGCCATGTAAAAATGTATCACATTTGCGTCTTTACGTCGTATGTCCCGCTCAATGATTTCCACTGAATGAGCGTTCGGTGGAGCTTGCGACGTGGCAACGTATTTTCCATTTAGTCCGAGATGTCACCACTCAAGCCATTGCATCAAAACAGTGTGTGTTTGTCGTGGCTCTAAGTTTCACATTTACAATAAATAATCACTACTAAAACTTTACCACTAGCCTTGGAAAATTTGCGATAAATGTAGATCGTCGCAATATGATGTAATAAAACAAATCAATTTAATAATAATAATTTGGGTAGGTATGAATATTAATATCGCTTCGGATTTAAAACCTGGGTTTAGTTTGAGAGGTGCATGTATGCTGACCACTGAATTACACAAGTTTAAGTCTTTAATGAATCCTAAACAGAACTTAAAACTGTAATAAAACGTCGCAGTCTCAGACATTTTCTCTTTCACAATTTTTTAATGTTGATCCAATGTTAAGGGTCTTAAATGGGGCTCTTGAGCTCTTTAGAGTTTTAATGCCGTAGTTGTAGATAACATACATATTTTTTTAAAGTTTTATGACAGGAGATATAACGTTCAAATACAATTGAAGAGACATTTTAATAAAACTGAAGTGTGAATAACTTTTTATTAAGCTGAGGAGTTTATTTGCATAATCTATTCATATAATAAACCTGAAGAAAAGTCGTGTCTGTAATTTTAATACTTTCTGGAAAAACAAGTCCAGGGAACTTCAAAGGGCAATGAAGCCAAATTAGTGGTTTTTAGAATTTTTGTCTGTCTGTATATGTATTGAAGATTCACACAAAAACTACTGAACAGATTTTCATGAAATTGTGTGTAGGTAGTTAGGAACCAGGGGCTACTTATAAGCTTATACTTTTTATCCGATTACGGTACTTCAAAATAGGAGGGTTAAGTATTTTCATTCCTTTAGATATTAGTTCCTATTTTATATGACGATTGAGGTGTTCTTATTAAAATAAATAAAATAAAATAAAATATTTGTAAATAACACCCGAAATTAGTTTTAATTATTGCGTCATAAATAAAGTTGAGATAAGTTTTATAGTAACTAATTACTACTTAAATAGATAATAGTGACGTCTATCGAAAATCATAAAATTTATGTTTCTGAGTTTAATTTCTAATCTATAAAAGTTTTAGTACGTATTTGTTTTTTATCTATAAATAAACTAATAAAAATTGCAACTAGTACAAAACTCTTATTATCCTTATAGTTTACAAAAAATTAAATAAATGTATTGGTCAGAATTTATAATGTAATATCATGATATAACTTGACCAAATCAATGAATAGAGATTGTTTGGCGATATTAACAACTAAACACGACATTCCTATTTCTAGATGTTATTATTATATCGTAAAATAGTTACATTTTACACCGCTTGCAGTGCTGATTGCGTGTATTTGATAAAAGCAGAATTTATAACAGATTGTACATCACTTTATGCCAAATTTATGTGTTATATAAATGTAAGCGGCTTTGTTGTGCGATAGAGCCACTCTGGTCGCACTTCAACATATTATATCTGAGTACTTTTGATTGTATTAGTTTTTATTCAATAATAGTGCCATCTACTTACTGCTAAATAATCTAGTAATAAGTACTGGTAATAACTGGTCAATTTAAGCACAATTTGATTAAATATGTACTTATTGCTGCAGCATCAAAAAATAAATAAATTTTTGCAAAACTATTAACTAAACTGTGTACACAAAATTTTGATTAAGAAAGAAGGACTTTAGTTGAATATGTTATGTGTCTATCGGCATAGCAATATTTCAACAAATTTTTTTTTGTATCAAGTCCGATATAAGTCATTAAAAATTAAATAAGTACACTGTGATATTTTATCCATAATTGATAGTATAGTTCGTGATACCGTTGACGCAGCCTTTTTTAAATTTAATGAGTTTTTTTAAACAGGTCATATATTAAGATAGATTTCATATTATGTAGTGTTATGCTACTTACAATTTATTTTTCCATTGTTTTTGATTTTCTACATTCGCCTCAAAACTGGATATTTTGCATCACCTTTATTTCCATAGGATCCTGTAACGTTTTTAAAACATAAGAACACAATAACAAATAATTTTCACGTCGTATTTTCACGTTATCATCACTACAGCCCATCATCACCCTCATACCTTTTTTTTTATATAAAAAAGCTGTAAATATCTTTACAAATTTTAAATAAATTATTTTCTTTTTTGGTTGTTTCGTTGTTAGGTTAGGTTCTATAGTTTTTAATTGTGGCTTTACATTTTATAAAAGAAACTGTAAATATCTTTACAAATTTTAAATAAATTATTTTCTTTTTGGTTGTTTCGTTGTTAGGTTAGGTTCTTTAGTTTTTAACTGTCGCTTTACGACATTTTGGCGCCCGACGTAAAAGTTCTTCTCTCTTAATTTTTCTTTTTTTCTCTTTTCTTCACCTTAACTACGCCTTATCCATTTCCTTTTGATTTAATTGCTTTCTCTTTCATTCTTAACTCTTTATTTACTCATCCTTATCATATCTTCCAAATTCTAAAACAAAACTTTATCTAGTTTTTCAACTTATCTGGATTATATTTAGACCTACATATAACACTTACATTCATCACCTTAATATTTTTATTCTAGAGAACTTAAAGAGGTACTATCTTCCAAATTCTAAAACAAAACTTCATCAAGTTTTTCTACTTATCTGGATTATATTTAGACCTACATATAACACTTACATTCATCACCTTAATATTTTTATTCTAGAGAACTTAAAGAGGTACTATCTTCCAAATTCTAAAACAAAACTTCATCTAGGATGACAACTCCTTAAATAAGCCTGAAGGTCCTTTCGAAAACACACTTTTAGAGTGGTAGTCATTGAATGTGAACTCCACCCTTACCTGAATGCAGATGATGAATGTAAGAGATAGTATATCTGATTTTGCCTGGTGATGTCTGTTACTGCAAAGCTGTGTTTTTATGGCTTATTTTAGAATGTACATGTCAAAATTTTTGCTGAGTCAAAAATTTTCCAGGGTCGGGGGGGAAAATGTAGTGTTATGCTACTTACAATTTATTTTTCCATTGTTTTTGATTTTCTACATTCGCCTCAAAACTGGATATTTTGCATCACCTTTATTTCCATAGGATCCTGTAACGTTTTTTAAAACATAAGAACACAATAACAAATAATTTTCACGTCGTATTTTCACGTTATCATCACTACAGCCCATCATCACCCTCATACCTTTTTTTTATATAAAAAAAGCTGTAAATATCTTTACAAATTTTAAATAAATTATTTTCTTTTTGGTTGTTTCGTTGTTAGGTTAGGTTCTATAGTTTTTAATTGTGGCTTTACATTTTATAAAAGAAACTGTAAATATCTTTACAAATTTTAAATAAATTATTTTCTTTTTGGTTGTTTCGTTGTTAGGTTAGGTTCTTTAGTTTTTAAAAATGTAGTGTTATGCTACTTAAAATTTATTTTTCCATTGTTTTTGATTTTCTACATTCGCCTCAAAACTGGATATTTTGCATCACCTTTATTTCCATAGGATCCAGTAACGTTTTGAAAAACTAAAGAACCTAACCTAACAACGAAACAACCAAAAAAGAAAATAATTTATTTAAAATTTGTAAAGATATTTACAGTTTCTTTTATAAAATGTAAAGCCACAATTAAAAACTATAGAACCTAACCTAATAACGAAACAACCAAAAAAGAAAATAATTTATTTAAAATTTGTAAAGATATTTACAGCTTTTTTTATATAAAAAAAAGGTATGAGGGTGATGATGGGCTGTAGTGATGATAACGTGAAAATACGACGTGAAAATTATTTGTTATTGTGTTCTTATGTTTTAAAAACGTTACAGGATCCTATGGAAATAAAGGTGATGCAAAATATCCAGTTTTGAGGCGAATGTAGAAAATCAAAAACAATGGAAAAATAAATTGTAAGTAGCATAACACTACTGTAGTGTTATGCTACTTACAATTTATTTTTAAAAAAAAGGTATGAGGGTGATGATGGGCTGTAGTGATGATAACGTGAAAATACGACGTGAAAATTATTTGTTATTGTGTTCTTTTGTTTTAAAAACGTTACAGGATCCTATGGAAATAAAGGTGATGCAAAATATCCAGTTTTGAGGCGAATGTAGAAAATCAAAAACAATGGAAAAATAAATTGTAAGTAGCATAAAACTACAGTAGTGTTTTAAAAAACGTTACAGGATCCTATGGAAATAAAGGTGATGCAAAATATCCAGTTTTGAGGCGAATGTAGAAAATCAAAAACAATGGAAAAATAAATTGTAAGTAGCATAACACTACAGTAGTGTTATGCTACTACAGCTTTTTTTATATAAAAAAAAGGTATGAGGGTGATGATGGGCTGTAGTGATGATAACGTTTTGTAAGTAGCATAACACTACAGTAGTGTTATGCTACTTACAATTTATTTTACCATTGTTTTTGATTTTCTACATTCGCCTCAAAACTGGATATTTTGCATCACCTTTATTTCCATAGGATCCTGTAACGTTTTTAAAACATAAGAACACAATAACAAATAATTTTCACGTCGTATTTTCACGTTATCATCACTACAGCCCATCATCACCCTCATACCTTTTTTTATATAAAAAAAAGCTGTAAATATCTTTACAAATTTTAAATAAATTATTTTTCTTTTTGGTTGTTTCGTTGTTAGGTTAGGTTCTATAGTTTTTAATTGTGGCTTTACATTTTATAAAAAGAAACTGTAAATATCTTTACAAATTTTAAATAAATTATTTTCTTTTTGGTTGTTTCGTGGTTAGGTTAGGTTCTGTAGTTTTTAACTGTCGCTTCACGACAATTATCAGACATAAGTATTAAAAAATTTATGAAAGTCCCGGTTTCATAGCTCAGATGAGTAAATGAATAGGCTCTTGTGAAAAAATACTACATATATCAATATCAAAGAAAGAAAATGGTGGTAGAGCCACGTGGCAGTTTTTGCTGTTGCACGTATGGGCCGGTTCAAACCGGGGTGGTACCACGACCGCACCCACGACCAAGCCACTCCATTCCTGAGCGTGGGTGCTCAGGCTGCCCCGCGTACTCTGGGGGAGGGGAGGCGAAATTACGCTTGAGACTAAACCTGCTCGGGGCAAATGGAGCATTAAGTCAAAGGCGCTCCCAACAACGCTATCCGTGAATTTCTGCAACATCAAACCTTAATGCCATCCACTACCATCTGGAAACGGCGAAGCCGGCCTTGCTCTTTATAACCGAGACGCAGGTGTCCTCTCTGGCTGATACTGCGTATCTCTCCTAATTAGAACACTACTATATGCGTCGGGCTAGAGTTTGCGTGTACATCTGAGAGGACATCTGTTTTCGACGCCTCGGCAGCCCTGAATGTACGGGCCTTTTCATATTATGGCTGCGCGTAGACAGCGACGACCATCCTCGCGGCTACGGGTGCCTCTATGGGTCCCATAGCGGTAACGCCGCTCCTCGACCACGTCCAGATGGCTGCAGACTCCGTGCTACAACAGATCCCATTCGCAGAGATCGTAATGCTAGGTGACTTTAACGCCCACCACGCTGAATGGCTTCGTTCTCGTTTAATCGATCAAGCGGGTAGATTTGTTTACGACTTTCTGTCGGTCTGACACAACTGGTTACCTCGCCTACGCGGATCCCAGATGTGGAAGGCCATGTACCTTCCCTGTAGAACTTTCTGCTGACCTCTCATCCGGAAGGATATCAGGTCTCCGTCGATGCCCCTCTTGGCTCCTGGGACCATTGTCTGATCCGGAGTACGGTGCCACTCACGCTCCCATCGTGGTTGCGTATTGCAGGTTGCCACCGTGTTTGGTGTTATAGGTCAGCACATTGGGACGGGATGCGATCTTTTCTGCATCATACCCTTGGAGGCGGGTTTGCTTCTCGCCGGATGATCCCAGTGTTGTTGCTGATGTGGAAAACATGAAATTGAACTTTTTATTCCATCGTCTGTGAAATGCATCGGACAATGTATCGGAGGCAGAACCCGGCCTTGGTTTGATCGCTCCTGCAAAACTGCACTACGCCAAAAGCAAGAGTGCTACCAGGCCTGGGCTCGCGCATCAACGTCTTGAGATGCAAATACTATCATTCCTCAAAAGAAGTACAATTATTCCTCCAGGTCCTTCAAAAGTGTCATTGTCAAGGCAAAGTCAGAGTATATCGGCAGAATTGGCGAGAAACTAGTTGGTCTTCCTTCGGAAACAAGTGCATTCTGGTCTATCGCCAAGGATGTCTAAGGAAATTTATGTCAGCACTGTCTGTGACAGGACGACTCACTTGCCCATGCCGCAAAGGACAAAGTCGATCTGCTGGGCTCTCTCTTTGCGTCCAACTCGACTCTTGATAACGGGGGGAACACATTGTCGATCATCCCGTGGAGTGAGTGCTCCATGCAGGATGTCATGTTTACCCAACCCGCAAAGCATTCCTCGCCCTGGACGTGAACAAGTCGAGTGAGCTGGATGGCGTACCTCCTATTATGCTGAAGACGTGTGCTCTGGAGAAAGCACCGGTTTTAACGCGTCTTTTCCGGTACTTCTAATCTCTCGGCGTAGTCCCGAAATCATGGAAGAAAGCCTTCCTGCATCCGATTCCTAAAAACGCTCTGACCCGTCTAACTATAGGCCTACCGCCATCACCTCCCTAAATAATGGAATCCATTATTAACAGCCGGCTCATGCCTCAAGGTACCCTTGAGGATCACCAGCTGATTAGTGACTGCCAGTACGGTTTCTGTCACGGTCGCTTGGATGGTGATTTTCTGGGTTACCTAACTCATAAATGGGTGGAGGATTATTTTATCAAAACTATATCAACTTTAATAATGCATATTATATAAATAACGCATTTCCGACTCCAGACAATTTTCCCTTCATAAAGACACATTGGAAGACGGGCCCGATATAAAAAAGGTATTGTATGATATTTATGCGATTCTGATAAACTAACTTATGTAATAATTTCTTAAATTTACGCGAACACTACACATTGAATAAAACTAAATTTACGAATTTTATGGCGTTTAATTAACTACTTTTACTTATTTTTAATTCCCGACGTTTCGGGTGCTTTACAACACCCATGGTCACGGGGGACTGAGATGTTTGACGTTCTAATGTCATAGTTAGCCCGGCTACCTTTAGTTTTTTTAATATTAATTGTTCGGTCCGACCTATGCCAAAAATATTCAACTAACTTATGTGTTTCTATAGCCTCTAATATTGCCAATATAGACACAGATACTGATGTGTCTCTACAAGTAATCCCAGTTTTGCTAACTTTATTACGAAATAGTATTATCGATGTTTCTAAATTAAAGCCAACACGAGCGAAGTCACGAGTAAAAAGCTAACAATTAATATGTATTTAATAATACAATATTCCACAAAAAATGCTTTTCTCAAAAACTGACGTAAAGGGAAAACAACTAATACACTAAAATAATCGAAATTAGAATTTTCAAAGTTTTTTTGTCTTTGGGTAGGAAACATATATTTTAGAATTAATAGGTAGGAATGATTATGGGTATGTTTTTTTATAGGATTGGGTGACAAACCGGCACACAGTCCACCTGATGGTAAGTGGTTGCTGTGGCCCATAGACATCTACATCTATCCTCGATTACGAATCAAAATGCAGATGCGTTGTCACTCGTTAGGACTAAGATAGAATGCTTCGTTTCCAGTTAAAAAGATCTCCGGTTCTCTATACTCATCATACGAAACACAACAGCATTACGCTGCTATTTTACACTGGTATTCTTTGAGTAACGTGGGCCTTACCCAGTGAAGCCAACTTATTCGTGTCACAACTATACTACTAACATAACTGCAGAGTGGTTCTTCCTCGTATAATGGTAGGAAGATCTAAGGGTATCCAACAGGCTCCGAGACATCACATCGCTTACTCCAGACACACAATACTCAGACCGGGGACGAGGAGCAGCGTCAAAGGTAGGTGACGTCTGATAATTCGATGATTAATCCATCTGCCAAGCGTAACGGTTATGGAAAATCCTTACTACAATATGTGAGGCATTTGTTCACCGGTTGAATTTAACGGACTGCTGCAGAAGAAGACTTATTTAGCTTTCGAAATTAATTTCAACTACGTAAGAAGTTGACCGTGAAGTGACGGTTTAAATTATTTCACGTGGTAGAGGCATGCCGCAGCTACATATATTATGGTTGTAGCTCGAATGGGTTGGCTGGAATGGAGAAGTACCTCGCTCTGTCACAGAATATCAGCGTAAAATATCAGCTCAATGCTGCTGTGTTTCGTATGGTGAGTGTAGACGAACTTTTTACTGGATACGAGGCTTCCATCATAAGCTTTGGTCTCTTGATCGTAACGCCCAACGCTGCGGTATGCGGCACGCGGTACCAGACACATAATCGTATGAAAAACGTCTATAATGGTCTCTTGTTCCGTCGCAGTATGCGTCAGCGGCGAGGGGCAAGCGGGGTGAAGTGGGGAGCGGATAGTCCGCACTGCGCGACGTCCTTCTCATTGATACGCTGCGGTGTGCGTCACGCGTTGAAAACTTGAAAATGGATTTGTTTGAAGATAATTTAATATAATTAATCCGCAATTATCCCTCTTTACATATAAAAAGAAAGACAAACTTCTTTCTTCCTCCTCCTCAAACAAAGCACAAATTTCAAAAGTTCTGTTCATGTTGACACGTCAGCTTTAGTAGCTGCGGCAAAATCATCTGACCACTTCTCCGCAGAGATGCTAAACGCTGCTGAGCCACATACCGCAGCGTTGTGCGTTACGATCAAGAGACCAAAGCTTTAGTCCTCAGGGGTGACATCGCATCTACATATCGATACTTTATCGACCGTAATGTAGATGTCTATGGGTCACAGTTTCTACCTTTTTTTAGGAGAGGAGGCAAACGAGCATGTGACTCACCTGATGGTAAGCGACAACCGCTACTCATTAACAACTGCAATACCAGGGGAATCGCAGATGCGTTGTCGGTATTTTAAAAAATGGTAGGCACTTTTCTCTAAGGTCCTTAAGTGTAATCAATCCAGAACTTATCACTTACCATTAGGTAGACTGTGTGCTGGTTTGTCACCATTATTCCATAAAAAAACTCCACTAGCCTATATAGCCTTACGTGTGTCGTAACAGGGACCGAGGAAAACAAACCGGGAGATTGCAAGAGCGTCTTCCTGATAACAGCTGAAAATGAAAACTGCTCCATACGAGACAATCTGTGGGGCAACGGTAACGTAATCAGTACATAAACATTGACCCAAATTTAAACTAATCCTATACTTTTGACAGAATAAATTCAGTCTTTTGAATTATTTTAAAATAAGTGGGAACGCATAACTTATAGACCTAAAACTATATTCTAAATTGAACTCTATCGTCACTCCAATTGTAACGTTGATCGTTACACAGTAAACGTTTGTATAACGTGATGATATAAGTGCATGTATTTTGCAATGTTCTTTTGAATAAATAATGAACTTGTTTTCTTTACTGTATTACAGTTTTATTCTCACCTGCGATATAGAAGAAATACGTAGTTTTCAAAGTCATCTGGCGTAAACTGGCTCTCTTAAACTAAACAGACACTAAAGTTTCACTGTTTGAGCGGCTAAAGCGGGAAAGTTTAAAATTTGCGGGTAGCATGATGGCTCTACTCCATATAATGCGAGTTTATCTCGGCGTTATCTAAAATAGAAGCTCTTTGTACTTTATGTGTAACAGCGCTCATAGACTAGCAGTTTAAGATTTTTGCATGCTATTAATGCTCGTATATTGAGGGCGTTACGGATTACTTTCGTATGCAATTTTGGTTGTTAAATACATGGACGACTTTACGATAAATGTAACGTTTCTTTAGCTCTATTTTCTAGGTTATTGATGTAGTGGCTCTTAGATCTTTAATGATAAGATAAGACAGACTAATTTAAGAGGTGATGCGTATTGATTATTATTTTTAGACTTTTTAAATTTCAGGCCTAATTACATTTTTATTTTCACCTAATAAAACCGCATACTTTATACGTGGTAGAGCCATGCTGCAGTTATATTAGTAGTCTATACACTAGCAGCTTGTAGCTCTATTCTGCTACAACTATTTAACACGAATGGGTCGGCTCGAACGGGGGAAGGACGACGCTCTCACAGAATACCAGCGTGAAATAGTAGCTTAATGCTGCTGTATTTCGTATGGTGAGTGTAGAGAACCGGAGACCCTTTTTACTGGAAACGAGGCATTCTATCTCAGTCCTCACGGGTGACAACGCATCTGCATTTTGATTTTTAATAGAGGATAGATGTAGATGTCTATGGGCCGCAGCAACCACTTACCATCAGGTGGACTGTGTACTCGTTTGTCACCCTATTCTATAAAAAAAAACACTTTACTGTTTATTACTCTTTACTTATAATTATATTTTTGATTTCAGCTAATTCTATCAATGTTTATGTTATAAGTTCAGCCCCCCCCCACTCAATAAATTACTTGGTAAAACTTGCTTTTGCAAAAAGGGGTACGGGAAACAAACAACTGCAATTATCCATTTCGGCTTAGTGTTTCTTGGTTTCTTGTCATGTTAGTAAATTTTACATTTGTAATGTAAATTGTACATGTAACTCACTAACTCTTCCAATCACAACAACGTAGTAGAAACCACATAATACAGTATATTTAAAAAGTGCAAATATTGAATAAAACTATTATTTACGGATTTTATCGCGTTTAATTACTTTAATTTATTTTTATTATTATCCCGACGTTTCGGGTGCTTTACAGCGCCCATGGTCACGGGGGGGACTGAGATGTTTGACGTCCCAATGTCATAGTTAGTCCGGCTACCTTCAGTTTTTTAATATTAATTTTTGGTCCGATTTACGCAAAACGAGCTTATAGTATCATGAAGTCTTGCAGTGGTATGCTTGGGTTTGGGTTTAATTTTGTTGATTATAGGATCCCAAGCAGATGGTAGCACCCAACCATCTTCTCTATTGAAATTTGGATGTTTTTTAATTTCAATAGCCTCGCGTATCATCCTTGGTAGGAATCGGTGTTCTTTTGCGAGAATTTGTGGTTTATCAAATCTAATGTAATGGTGGGGACGATCTTGAACATGTTCGCAGACTGCAGACTTCCCGGAGCGTCGGTGCTTCACATCAGCTATATGTTCCTTCACGCGGGTTTTTATAGATCTCTTTGTTTGACCTATGTAAGAGAGACCACATTCACAATCTAGCTTGTACACACCTGCATCTTGTAGAGGAATATTACATTTGATGGATGGTAAAAATTGACTAATCTTCTTCAGCGGCTTGTAGTATGTCTTAATGGACGCTCGCTTCAAGATGTAGCCAATCTTGTCCGTGACTCCTCCAACATATGGTAGTAGAGCAGGTGCGCGCTCGACTGTTGCCGGCTTCACTCGTTCACTGTGACGTAGGCGCGGGACCCGAAGCTTGTTGTCTTGCAATACTTGCTTGACGTGCTGAAGCTCCGCGGCCAGATGTTTTCTGTCACAGATCCCTCGTGCTCTCTGAAACAAAGATTTACCCACGGTAGCTAACTGTGAAGGATGATGGTGAGATTCACCATTTAGATATCGGTTGGTATGGGTCTTTTTCCTATACACAGTGTGACCAATAGTGTTATCAGGATTTCGGATGACTAAAACATCTAGGAAAGCTAAAGAATTATTTGCCTCTAACTCCATTGTGAATTGTATTTTAGAGTTTATGGAGTTAAGGTGGTCTAAAAATGCAGTTACTTTGTCAGATGGTAAAATTGTGAAAGTGTCGTCTACGTACCGCTTGTAGAACCTTGGATTTACAGGAGCAGTAAGAAGGGCTTTCTCCTCAAAGTCCTCCATGAATATGTCGGCGACTATGGGAGACACAGGTGAGCCCATCGCCACACCATCTACTTGCTTGTAGAACTCCTCCTTCCACAATAGATAGCCAGATGTGAGGCAATGTTCAAGTAGTATTGCATATTCTTGAGGCATGTTATTTTCTTCTAGCTTCCTAGTTACAATTGAGATGCAGTCCATAATAGGTAGGCATGTAAATAGTGACTGAACATCAAAACTGACCATAGTTTCATTGTTAGCGAGATGTAGGTCTTTTATCTCACTCACAAAATGGTATGAATCCTTTGTGTGTGCTCTGGTATGTCCTCTCAGTGGTGATAGTAGTTGCGTATAGTATGAGCGCACCTGCTCTACTACCATATGTTGGAGGAGTCACGGACAAGATTGGCTACATCTTGAAGCGAGCGTCCATTAAGACATACTACAAGCCGCTGAAGAAGATTAGTCAATTTTTACCATCCATCAAATGTAATATTCCTCTACAAGATGCAGGTGTGTACAAGCTAGATTGTGAATGTGGTCTCTCTTACATAGGTCAAACAAAGAGATCTATAAAAACCCGCGTGAAGGAACATATAGCTGATGTGAAGCACCGACGCTCCGGGAAGTCTGCAGTCTGCGAACATGTTCAAGATCGTCCCCACCATTACATTAGATTTGATAAACCACAAATTCTCGCAAAAGAACACCGATTCCTACCAAGGATGATACGCGAGGCTATTGAAATTAAAAAACATCCAAATTTCAATAGAGAAGATGGTTGGGTGCTACCATCTGCTTGGGATCCTATAATCAACAAAATTAAACCCAAACCCAAGCATACCACTGCAAGACTTCATGATACTATAAGCTCGTTTTGCGTAAATCGGACCAAAAATTAATATTAAAAAACTGAAGGTAGCCGGACTAACTATGACATTGGGACGTCAAACATCTCAGTCCCCCCGTGACCATGGGCGCTGTAAAGCACCCGAAACGTCGGGATAATAATAAAAATAAATTAAAGTAATTAAACGCGATAAAATCCGTAAATAATAGTTTTATTCAATGTGTAGTGTTCGCGTAAATTTAAGAAATCATTAAGTGCAAATATGTTGGACACTGTCTTGAACAAAACAACATAAAACTTTATATCTACATCAAAGCACAAAAGATTTTCCCACGGTAAGCACTATTTATTAACAGCATAAAATAACAATAGAAGAACACCGTTTTGGTGAATATTAAATAAAAATGTATCGTTTTATATACCTCTTTAGAACTTTATACAAAGTATGATAACGGTATTTTCGGAACGCTTCGTATAATTTTCTTTTCACTAAGAGATTTCCTTTTAACGTAACTCCTGCCATACCTTAACATATCGCGCAAAAAGAAACATTGAACTAAGAAGTGGTTTTCGCTGTCATTATAGCTCATTTCGCTGAAAAGCTTTTATGGGAGAGATGTTAAGCGTCCGCGAGCTCTCAACTATCATTATCTTGAGATCACCTGAAAAATTATACATAAGCGACCAAACGCGATCTTAAACTGCTGTTGGAATCATTGGTGACTTTATGGACCACTTTATATAGTTTATAAATACATTGTTTGTACCTCTAATATGGTCGTTCGCGTTATTAATTTAAATATATAACGTTACTATTACGCAAGTTTGCAATGTAAAAATGTCCGAGGTACCAACAGATTAACAGTGCTGCGGCAAATTCGCTGCAAACTAATGCTAATATTATGAGCTGTGGTAGCTCATGTGGGTTCGATCCCCGCCGGCACCAATGAAATTGTTAATTGCAACTTTAAGTGCTGATTACCACGTGCTCGGCGGTGAAGGAAAACATCGTAAGGGGACATGCATGTCTGAAAAATAAGAAAAAAATTTCGAAGATATGTAAAGTTCACCAACACGCATTGGGGCAGCGCGGTGGACACTTCCTTTCTCTAAAATCCCTCTCAGAAATGAGAGGAGGCCTATGATTAGCAGTGGAACGTATATAGGCTGTAACTAATGTTGAGTTGGTGACCGTTACATTCCTGCAGTACAATACTTTTTTTTAAAATGTGTATTTATTTTTTCTCTTTGTGGAAACTTTATTATTATGTGTTGTGGCCAGGAATAAATTTTCTTTTCTTTTCATTCCTTCGATTCAATAAATACAGTTGTTGCCGGAAATCATACATTTGGCGTTACCTAAATTACTTTTTCAAATCTTAACAATTTATATTGACTATGAAAAATATCAGAAAGATCCAATGGTTCCTAATATTTGCAGGCATAACAATCTCTTTTATTAAAGGCGAGTCAAGTTATGGCAAATTCTTCTTATGATGGATGAAGTATGTGTCCCAATGTGAACTTTTATAAGTTGGCTATAACTATTTTAAGTATTAATTAACATTATCATTCAGAGGTATATAATCGTTGCGCAGTTGCACATAAAAAGGATTTAATCATTCAGGTAATAGTAGCTTCCTGCAGAGAATATTTCACATATTTGAATCTCTCTACTAATATATTTAACTGAATATTAGTACGCATAAGTAATTTTAACATACATAAATAATTTATTGAGATATAATTGATGATGATATTATTAATACTATTTATTTTATAAACCTACTTATTTTATGTATAAAATTGTTTATTTTACGATTATAATTATTTAATTATATATTAAAAGCTACCACACATTAATGTAGGGACTAACAGAGCATTATGAATTACCATACGTGCCTTTTTGACACATTCTGATTTTTCATAATAGAGTGTAGTGCCCCATTCACTCTATTCCCTGCATATACTCGTCGTTCTATATCCTTATCATATCTACCATCCCTGCTAAATACGCATTCCAAATACACAAACTCATCCACTTGCTCAGTTAACTCTCCTATTCTTATTTGAAATAACGTTTTGCTTTCTTCTCTTTCAAAAACCATCACTTTCGTCTTCCATTTGCGTTCACTTTCATTCCCCTTTTTTTGGTAGTGAAAGCTGAGTGTAGCAGAAGAAGCACAAAAGTAGAATAAATGCTGTGGAAATGCGGTCTTTAAGGAGTATGTTAGGGTTGAATCTGAATGACAGGGTGAGAAATTGCGTGATAAGAGATAAATGTGGTATGCAAGATGATGTTGTGACCAGGATTAAGAAAGGAATGCTTCGGTGGTTTGGTCACGTAGAAAGAATGAATGAGGAAAGAGTGACAAAGCAAATTTATATGGCAGATGTGAACGGTAGAGTCGGAAAGGGACGCCCTAGGCGAAAATTTATAGACCAAATTGGCGATTTATTGAAAACGGGCCAAATTAGGAGCACCCTTAACCGACGAGCATGTATGCATAGATATATGGATGTAAAGAAGGCGAAAGGGGTATGTCAGGATCGTGACAAATGGAAGTCCGTAGTCTCTGCCTACCCCTCTGGGTGACAGGCGTGAGTGTTTATGTTTTATTATGTTTTTATGTTATTAAAAGCTACCAAAAAAGTTGAAAAAATTATTATTGGGATCGAACCGCATATTGCCGCTGCTTGGGAAAAAATTCTCATATAAATTAGAATATAAAGTAAATTCGAACTTTAAAGGCTTTTTTCTCCTAACCGAGAAGCAAATGGGTCTTCCATCACCTATTTCGTCCCGTGGGTGTCGTTTACTACGACTACGAATAATGCCAAGATCTTAATATGGCTTCCGATAAATGGATCCTTCGATCGACGTCTAGTATTACGATCGTTAAGCCAAACAAAGCCTATTATTATCTGAGGTCTCTTAGTGATTGATGATGAAGACTTGTCTTAAAATATTTTCGTCAAAGCATTTTGTGTTTGTGTATCACTTGTGTACCATATACAATGTTGGGCTAGCTTCCAGCACCTTGTAGCCGGCGGTATGCTGGGCACACATTTAATTTATAACCGCTTTTGTATAAATGTGTCGTAGATGTAATGATAAAGAGCCCGATGCTTAGCGCCCCGTGTGCGCTAAATTGCCCAGACGACGGTTGTGTATTAAAATAATTAATTAAGTAGAAGTAGAGTCTGGTTCATTATGCCATGACATTGTTCCCTTCTATTGTTATATGGCACGGGCAAAACATAAATGTGAATTTTCTTATTACCGCATTGTTTTAGTGTAAAATAATTTTGCATACAGTCAGGATGCCGTTTGTTTTAAGATATTCCTAAAATCAAAATCTATTTTTGAAATATAACTTATTTTTAAGAAATGTTATTTTTTAAGTTAATGTGAACATTCTAGAAACTTTGTTGCACATATAAATAAAAGTTTGCAAGGTGATGGTGAAATAACTCACCACCTATTTTCAAGCGAGTGAAAATGCTACTGTGCACTACAAGAAAACTGTGATTTTATGCAGATGATATCCGCGTATATGCATTATTCCTTTACAACATGTGCTTTAATATCATTTGAACTCAATTCATTCCAAAATATTAAGAGATTAAGAGTAAATTCCCAGCTATATAAGATGAAATCTTCATGATCACATTCATCGCTTTTGGCCATAGGACGAGGGCGCACTGAAAGTTTTTAGAACTGGCCAATTGTAAACGATATAATAAAAAAAATAAGTTCAATTTTGAAAATGAAACTGTATACCAATATTATTGTGTATATATTGTTACGAGCTTGAGGTTCGTGACAATAAAAATTGCCGATAGGATTACCTAAATTAACACTTTAATTTTCTTTACACAAATTAAAACTTAAAACACCAATAATTAAGCACACTAATTCACTTTATTCCACTCCGAAGCTTCGCTTGTCTCGCCAAATTCAATACTTCCCCGATCGCGTATTGCAGCGCCTTTATATAGGGCTCTTCCACGAAAACAATCCAGAATATTCGAGTAAATACGCGCGCCAACCGACCAAGCGCAGAAAGTTCGAGTGTGGGGCTTCCAGAAAGCTTAGTTCTTCAATTCGATACTAGATGGCGCTGTCGGTTGAAAGATGAGTGATGTCATTTTCTGGAAAGCTCCCCTCGCTCTCGTCTCTGACACTAGATGGCGCTAGTGTCGTCGACTTAGGCGCGTAACACTGCCCCCTCCTAAGACATGCTCGTCCCGAGCATTATCGGACCCATAATAACGCGCCAAGCGATCCACATGGACGATCTTAGGAGTCCCTCTTGCGCCTTTCTGTAACGGCTCCGCAATGTGAAGGGCTGTCCTATCCCGTGGTGCACCAACATTGTATAATTTCGATGCTCCTCTACTACGTGTCTGAGGTTCCCTCTCAGCCGCACAACTTGTACATGTACGACACCAATCCTCGACATCGTCACGATAATGGACCCAGTAAAACGTTCGACCTTCAGTAGAGTTCGTTTAACTCAAAGATGGACCTGAACGACCATTGGCACAGCTGTAGAACATTCGGCACTTTAGCTTTAGGGACAACCATTTGCAAACGACAGCTATCTCCTCGACCATTATCCCATTTACGGCACAGGACTCCATCCTGAATCAGCAAGCTGTCCCATTGGGCCCAATAGCTTTTCGTGATTGAACTCATCGCTGAGACGTCGCTCCACTTAGGCTTGGTAGCACGGGCCTTCATCCATTCCAGAATCGGCTTGATGTCCGGATCTTCCTGCTGTGCATGTCGTAAGCTATCCTTCCACTCGTTGCTGAGGTGGTCTGTCCTGAGTATCCTCACGGATACCACTTCCTTACTCTCTTGCCTAGTACAATGTTTGCAATCTTCAGGACAAGGTCTTCTTGACAATGCATCTGCGTTGCCATGAGATTTCCCACTGATATATCTGATATTTAAGTCGTATTCCTTCTGCTGCTGGGCGGTGATGTTAGCCGCCCTTCCCTTCTGAGATCGTTCACCTTCCCTTTTCAGGGTTCGCTTAGGGCAGCTGGATCGAAGATGGCCCCTTTCCCCACAGCCATAGCACCTAGGGCTGTATCCTTTATCGTGGCCGCGAACCGTAACTGCTGCAACCTCCCTAGCGTGAGGGGAACGATGATCCATCCGCCGCCAGGCGGTGCCGTTAGCTGCACTACCCTCTCGAGATCAATCAACTTCCCCTTCTAGGGTTCGCTTAGGGCAGCTGAATCGAAGATTGCCCTTTTCCCCACAGCCATAGCACCTAGGGCTGTATCCTTTGTTGCGGTCGCGAACTGTAGCTGCTGCAGCCTCCCTGACGCGATGGAAACGATGATCCTGCTGCACGGATTCCACCTCCAGTGCAAGGGCTAAGGCGTCCTTAAGCGTCTCGTGGTGCCCGAGCCTCACAGCAGCTCTGACTTCCAGGTCGCGGATGCCGTCGATGAATGTCTGCACCAGGTTCCCTTCAATGATCGCAGGTACAGACCGGTATGCTTATCGCACCAGCTTCTCTAGAGCCTCTAGTCCACCTCTAGAGCCCACTGCTGCAGGTTTTCGTTGATGCGCTGCACGCGATCTTTAAGCTGCGCACGAAAGACGTGTTCCAAATGAGCGTCGCCATATCTCGCCTCCAATGCTTCAAGGAGTTGCTCATAAGTCACTTCCTCACCGAGAGCTTCCAGAACTGTTAAGGCCTGGTCGCGCAGGCCTAGTGTGAGAGCAGTCATGGCCTGACTTTTATTCCAGCCGTTCGCTTTCATAACAGCCTCGAACTGGATTTTGTAGGCTGACCAGGAAGAAGTCCCGTCGAACGGTGGCACCTTGAACCCACGTAGCGAAGGTGTAGTAGCTACCACGGGAGCTGTAGTTCCATCCCCAAGTTTGAGTTCGTCCAGTGATTTCTTCATGTCAGCCATTACGTTGTCAACCCGATTGTTCACTTGGTCGATTCGGGGGTTCGGCTTTCTGGATTCGGGTTTTAGCTTTTGCGATTTGGGTTTCAGTTTCTGACAGGCGGTTGTCATGCTGAGCAACCCTATCCTTCACCTCCTTGATCTCCTTCCCGAAGGTAGCGTGAAGGTCCTTCATGAGGAGCATCTGCTCTTCCAACCGACGGGCCTGTTCCTCTTGTCCGTCCCGCAGCTGCTCTTCCAAATGCCGGACCTGTTCCTCTTGTCCGCCCCGCAGCTGCTCTTCCAACCGACGGGCCTGTTCCTCCTGTCAGCGAGCCTGCTCCTCCTGCTGCTCTCTCAACCAACGGGCCTGCTCCTCCTGTAGGCGAGCCTGCTCCTGCAGCATCACCATCAGAGCACCTAAATCAGGTGCTGCAGATGTAGGAGCTACTGACGGGCCTGCAGCCGGCGGCTGGCCCTCCGACGTCTGCGGCGTTGCACCACTAAATCTTCTTTGGTCCATCTCCTGCTGGCGTTGACTTCGGGTACGGACACCCTCCGTTTCCTCCTTAGGTAAAATCGGCATGATTTTATCTCACTTCTGACACCAATTGTTACGAGCTTGAGGTTCGTGACAATAAAAATTGCCGATAGGATTACCTAAATTAACACTTTAATTTTCTTTACACAAATTAAAACTTAAAACACCAATAATTAAGCACACTAATTCACTTTATTCCGCTCCGAAGCTTCGCTTGTCTCGCGAAATTCAATACTTCCCCGATCGCGTATTGCAGCGCCTTTATGTAGGGCTCTTCCACGAAAACATCCAGAATATTCGAGTAAATACGCGCGCCAACCGACCAAGAGCAGAAGGTTCGAGTGTGGGGCTTCCAGAAAGCTTAGTTCTTCAATTCGATACTAGATGGCGCTGTCGGTTGGAAGATGAGTGATGTCATTTTCTGAAAAGCTCCCCTCGCTCTCGTCTCTGACACTAGATGGCGCTAGTGTCGTCGATTTAGGCGCGTAACAATAATTTAATATTTTGTCATTTGTTTACGATTTTGGGGGCAAATTGAAAATTTTCTGTGTCACGTCAGCATGAATTTAACGTGCGAAAATTTACGTACAATGATTTTTTATGACTTTCGATGTCCAATGAAGTCAACAAGAAAGTTATGATAGACTTCAGTTGACCTTTCACGATGAAGCCCCATCTCGTGTTGTTTTATGAGTTTTAAGTGACTGTTTACAACTGGTTTAATGAGTTTAAACGTGGTCGCACTAATCTCACTGATGATCTGCGCGAGGGACTGTCTTTTACGGCGATTACTGAAGATAACATCAGTGTTGTGTGGCGAGTGATAGAGACTGACAAAAGAGTGACTCAGCAGATTCCAACAAGCTTAGGCGAGAGTTTGAGTCAAGTGCACAAAATGCTTCATAAAAATTTAGCGGTCAGGAATCTTTGTGCCCGGTGGATACCTCATAATTATTTGACAGGGGCCCAAAAACTCTGTCGTCTAGATTGGTCGAAGATTTAACGAAGTCGAATCAAATGCTGTGCTCCACATACTAACGGGTGATGAAAGTTGGATCTATTGTTATAATCCTAAGAGAAACTAAGAGACAGTCTGCTGTCTGGGTATTTCCTTCCGAGGAGTTGCCAACTAAAGTGGAGAGAAATGGAAGCGTGGGAAAGAAGATGTTGGTCTCGTACTTCGGAAGAACAGGTCATTACGCCACAATTGTTTTAGAGGATCGAAAAACAGTTACTGCAGGGTTGTATACTAACAATTGTCTGCCACCTGTTTTATAAAAAATTGCGGGAGAAACGACCTCGCAGTAGGATCCTCCTTCACCATGACAACGCCACGTCGCACACCGCGAAGCAAACAATCGACTACTTGGCGACGTCATACGTAGAATTACTGGGTCACCCGACATATAGCCCCGACCTTGCACTCGCACGAAAAACTTCGAGGAAAACGTTTTATGCACGCCGAGGAAGCAGTGGCTGCGTTTTAAAAGCTGCTTTTCTCAGTGGTTCCATCGGAGCCAGCGAAATAAATGGACTCTATTTTGAAAAGATATAATAAAAATAATAACTTGCTAGTTTTTTCAGTTTTTGATACTCTAAGAACTTTCAGTGTCACTCTTGTACGAGCACACTACCATTTCTGAGATTGCACACGTTGTACCAGTGCACGTTGGCGGACTTCACAACATGTCAAATTATTTTATTACTCAGACATGCAATTTTTTTCACGTGGTTAAGCAGTCAAAACTACAATTAACAATTTCATTGGTTTGGCTTGGATGGGACTCATGTTGCTCGCGTGCTACGAAATTTACGACGAGTTCTAAGCCTGTGCTATTACGCCTCAATTTAACTACAATATTACAATAATTTTGGACATTATATTTTTTTAAATAAAATTACATTATTTACGTTATCTTATTTTTTACACAATAACCTAACAAGCCGGCTGTAAAATGGAGAAGTTTTCTGTTAATAACCCAATTACTATGTTATCATTTACTATGATAGGTTTAGATAATTATTGTAACTAAATCTAGATATTAGTTTGTGTACTGTATGTACTGTTTAACATTAGTTGATCGATAAAAATACTTAATTATGAGATTATTATTACTTTTATTATATTTCTTTCAATGATTAAGAACAAATATTGCATGCCTTAAGCGCAAAGCGCGTAGGTATGTTCTACTATGCCTAAAAATTAAGAATCCAACATTTTGTCGCATGAAATCGTATCTACCAGTCATATTGACCATATAAATGATGTAAAAAGCACATTGTCGGAAATTAAAATGATTGTTGAATTTAATATTATTTTTTTAAAATTTTCCTCCATGCGAACTTGATAAATCTATAACATAAGGTTTTGGTGGCTTATGTTATATATTTATCAAGTTCGTATGGAGGGGTAAACATGATAGCTTTTAAAAATATATATAAGTTGATTTCTGGTCGTTTTAAGATAATTATGCTAAAAGCTTTTTCAATAAACAACAATAAAAAAATTGAATCTCAATAATAATAACACGGTAAAAAAAATCTATTATTGATTGAGAATTTTTCTATACATTTTATCACACTCATATGAGCATTAGGTGTCGTGCACTTTTGAATTTTCCAAACTTTTTTTATTGATATTTGATATGAAATTAGAAGTAATAGTAATAAGGTTATTTGTGAAAACTTGTGTGTATTTAAAATACTTTAAAAAGTTGACGTATAACATGAGTGCTTAAGGCATGCACATTTGGATTTACCAAAAGTTTTATTATGATATATTATTTTATTTTTAATGCATTTATTTTTATTTTTCAATTATTTAAATAATGGATCAATTGATTGAATTATTTGTGCAGCTTTTAAGAAAAATATCTGTCGTATCTAGAAGCTCATTTTATGATTTACCGGCCAGTGATTGCGTAAATTTTTTCTTTATTATATTTTATTTTCATTTCTATATATATATATATATATATATATATATATATATATATATAAAGAAAAATCGAAAAAAAAAATTGAAAGAAAGGCGTTCGGCGCCGAAATTCGGTCAGACGTTTACGTCAGAGCAACAATGTGGAGCAGCATCAAAGGCGGTGGGTACTGCGATACAGCTGCTAAACGTGAAAATCCTTCCTGCAACGGGAGATACCTATGTCTAATAATAATATTAATGACAGAAAGAACGGATCTAGCCAGTTGCATTGCTAATATGAACTGGTTAAAGCGGAGCAGTTTTTTAGTGTCAGATGCCTGGTTATGGAGGTTATGAAAAATCCTGGGATGGCTCCACAATGAGGGCCTAGTGGCGATTTCCCGGGAGGTTTAGGCATCCTCGCGATCTTTATGCCAGGTACCAACAATGCTATGACTCTATTTGCATCCCTAGGTTATATGTGTAACGCCACGTCCAACTGTCATTCTTTCGACTTATTCACTCCATCAATAATTAAAAAAGGTGAATAGAAGTAGTAAGTCATAACAACGATTGCACTCCCTCACCCTCAAAGTGCAGCTCACAAATATCCGAGGTCTGCACTGTAATCTCAATGCTGTCCACTACCACCTTGAGGCTTACTTACTTACTCTTCTTGACAGAAACGCAGATCAGATGTCCTCTGGATGCGGTGAACCTTGACTACCCTGGGTAAACATTGGAGTATAAATTCCACTAACGTCCGAGCCTGTGTGTTATAGCGGTTGTAACTGCAATGACATCTGCTGCAAGCATCTCCGCTTCCTTGAAGACCCTAACTTATCCACGATCTGAGTATTGGTAAACATAGGAATGGATAAAATAATTTATTCTTTACTGATCGCACAGCGGTGAGCGGCAGGAGACAACTAGGCTTTTGAATACCTCAGTGTAGACTCTGATGTGGTCCTGAATCGGTACCCTACTGCACAATTGGTTTTTCTGGGTGACTTTAACACCTGTCATCAGGACTGGCTGTTACCATACCAGAAGACCACGCAGGGAGAGAGGCGTGGAATTTTGCCTTGTCGCTGGGATCTCCCAGCTTGTACAACATGGGCATACAGGCATCTGACTCGACCTCCTGCTGACGACTGGTTCGGACAGGTACGATCTCCAGGTTACCTCACCCTTGGAAAATTTTGACCACTGTCTGGTGAAATCTGTGTCGGTATATTCACCACCTAAGTGCGATTTGTAAGGTATGCGGCGAATTTGGCGATACAAATCAGCAGATTGGGTTGAGACGCGGAATTTATTGGATCTTATCCTTAGCAGCTAGTCTGCTTCTCGTTTGAAGTTCCGTTGACCTGCGCGGATGGCATAACTGATGTGATACGTAATGCGATGGAGCATTTCACTCTCTTTTGATACCGAGCCCATTGGTGGTAAGGCTCGCCCATGGTTTAACTCAGAGTGCCTCGTGCTGAACAAGCATATGGCGTACTTATCCTGGGTCTGTGCTCGAGACCACAACGTTCCATATGTTGGTTATAAGAAAAGAGCTTTTAACCAAGCTGACAATTTCCACAAGAAGTTATTACGGAAAAAGCATTTGCACATGCGGCTAAGGAGAAAGCAGACTTATCTGCTTCTCCTTTTGCTTGCAAGTCGCGTCTGGACAGTAGCAATAACACACCACCTTAAATACCTCTATACTCTCTGCGTTTTCAGAGGTCCGTATCACCAACAAGGAGGTTCTTAGAACCTTGCAAATACTAGACGTGTATAAAGATAGTGGACCTCATGATATACCATATATAGTGCTAAAGATCTAATTATAACTCAGACAGAATTGTCTCCGGTGTTGATGCGCTTATTCCGTCTATCATAGAGGATTGGAATAGTACCCTAATATTGAAAGCTAGCCAATGTGCAACCTGTGCCTAAAAAAGACAGCCGTGCCGACCCTGACAACTGTCGAGGAATTTCGATTACTTCCATTTTCTGTAAGATTATGGAGCGCATATTGAATGTCCACCCCATGGCAAGCCTGGATTATAATGATCTTCTCAGTTACTTCCAGTACGGGTTTCTACTAGGGACCTTCTAGCGTATGCCACTCACATATGTGGCGAAGCTCTTGAGAACAATAGTATTTGCTGTTTTCCTTGATCTTGAAGAGCTTTGGCAGGGTTTGGCACTCTTGTTTTCTGAGAAAGCTTCCAGCGTGCGGTTTATACCTTGGCACGTTTGACTGGGTGACTTTTTGAGTGAACGATCTCTACAAGTTGTCAGCGATGGCTGCTCATCTAATCCTATCGCGAGAAACGCTGGTGTCGCTCAGAGTTCGGTTCTCTCCGCAACTTTCTTCCTGCTGCATATTAATGGTTGTCCCCGGTATCTATAGGTAGGCAGACGATAGCACAGTTGTGGAGGAGTATCAGAAGAATACTCAGGCCAGTCGAGGTCAAAAACAGCCCGAAAGAGAAGCTATGGTTGAACGTGTGAATCTCTCACTGCACACAGTCTCCAAATGGGAAGTCGCCAATCTTGTGAGATTCAATAACTCTAAAACACAAGCGTGTCTTTTCACTGTTGGGAGCCCTCTCACCCTGGCTCCTACTTTCTTGAAATACACTGACCAACTTCAGTTGTTAGGGGCTGATTTTCCCCCCCGAACGGGTTCCCGCCTTGTCGTGGCGGGGGGCTTAGAAGCCGTGGCTTGGTCACCCACGGCGAAACAAAGAGGAACCCATATGGCTGGTCCAAGGTGGAGGGCCGGCCCGAGGTGGCCACTCCGAAGACACATCCGAAGTGGGCTTGGGAAGCCCACTTCGGATGTGTGTTGGTGGACTGCGGTGAGAGGTGTGTCCTCCCCACCTACCGCTGCAGCCGAGGTGGAGTCGCGGAGGAAGAGGAGTGTTGGTATGGCGATGCGCCACTCGCCCTATCCTCCGCGACTCAAACGGGGCCGCACCGTTGATGCGGTGGTGATGGGGCTGCGGGGGGGAGAGGATTGTCGGTATTGCGAGGCGCCGCTCTCCCTATCCTCCGCAGCCGAATCTTGGTTGGCGGCGGAGCCATAGACCAGATCCGCCGCTGGGGTCGGGAAGGCTAGTGCTTCTAAGTGCTCGTTTTTTCTGGCCCCATGGCCTTCGCGCATCGGACGCGGGGGCGTCTGTTGCTCAGATGTAATTGGAGGCCGTGGAGGAGGGCGTGCCATGTGTTCTGGTGCGCCTTACTTGGGAAGGAGAACGGGGAGGAATATTCCTCTCCCGATGAGGTGCTGCCATGGGGCGGCGGTCGCTGGTGGGGCCGCGGATGTGTGCGAAAGCGTTCCCGTAGCCCTGCCAATATGCGACGAAGGTGGAACACCATGGGGTTTTAGTCGGTGCGAGTCCGACATAACCCGTCCTTGCCCCCGCGAGGCGGGTATGCGTAGGCATTTCCCCATGTAAAAAAAAGGGGCTGATTTTACTCCGAGCCTCAACTATGGGCAGTTTATTGAGTCCAGAGGCATTTATAAGGAAAATGGTATCCTTGCAAGAGTGTGGCGGTACTTCAAGCCGGAGTAACTTCTTACCTTATATAAGGCACAAGTCCGATCGTGCATGGAGTACTGTTGTCACATATGGGCTGGTGCTGCAAAACGCCACCTGGCAGCGTTAGATTCAGTAGAGGGACGTGCTTAGAGGCTCATTGGTAACAGTGCTTTGGTTGAAATCAAGACGGAAAGCTGACAATCCTCAAGCACAGATGCAGAGTAGCCAGCCTCTCAGTATTCTATAGGATGCATTTCGGTGAGTGTGCGCACGAATTACATGCTTTAATTCCTTCCCCTCTTTTCCACGATCAAACAACCAGACCAAGTCAGCGGGACTTCACCAATTTCATTTCGATATTCCACGCATTAGAATCAAATAGTTTGCTTCTTCTTTTGTAATATGTACAGCAAGGGAGTGGAATAATTCGCGCACATTTATTTGTTCGTATGAATATAATCTGGGCGTCTTCAAAACAAGAATGACTAGCCTTTTGTTACGCTAGGACAGTGCGACAGAGTATAAGCACTACATCACCACTCACTACCAGGTGGGATTGTGGACACTTAGTTTCCGTTGGCTTGAAATCCTACAGATTGGAGATTAAAAAGTAATGCATTACTACTTCTTTCTCTTACTTTTATGTTACCATTACCATTACAGCCTATCAAAGACCACAGCTGAACATAGGCCTCCACCATAGTTTGCCTCAAAGGGGTCCTCCCCTATTAGCCATATGTTTGACATATATGATACACTTAGGTGGCGGGTAAGTAATCGTAATTTTATTACATCATATTGTAGCGGCGCTGTCGTTGCGCCACAAACGAAATAAACCGAATCTTAAATCACGCTATCAACATTCCGAATCAGAAACAGTATATATAGAACATCTCCGAACTATCACTCGGAATGTTGGCCGCTCCTCGGGCAGAACACCTTGCTCGGCGGGAGATCTCCCCTTTTCCTACCACGGCCACAGTGGTGACTAATCGACGTGATATGAACACGCAACCAAACCACCTTCGGAAACTTCAAGCTGCAGTCTTCATATCCTGCAAGCCATCTAGCTTCACAAGGTTCATCGCAGCACTGGAATAATAATGCTTCCTGTTCCTTCAAGCTACTCTCTGCGCTATACAGTGTTCGGCACGGCTCTGAGCCTTACTGCTCGCCTCTGCTTCACGGCACTCTCGCAGATTACTTGCCTTCTTCTCGACTCACCGCAGACTACAAGGCAATCTCCTGGCACTTGCACATTCGTCGGCAACGAGGCTGCACTATCGACCTCCGGTCTGAGCAGGGGGGTGATGTAGCGGCGCTGTCGTCGCGCCACAAACGTAATAAACCGAAGCTTAAATCACGCTATCAACATTCCGAATCAGAAACAGTATATATAGAACATCTCCGAACTATCACTCGGAGTGTTGGCCGCTCCTCGGGCAGAACACCTTGCTCGGCGGGAGATCTCCCCTTTTCCTACCACGGCCACAATATCATCGTATAATCTATCACGTTAAGATGGGATATATTAGTGGATATTCTTACACCACCACTACACGGTACTTTTTCATTAGTTAAGTCCTTCACGACATTTATGAGTACAGATAGCATACCTATGTGTAGGATAACGACACTTTTATATCACTAAACATTATCCCCTTGAATAAAACCTGCAAAAACTTATAGTTATTAAAAATAATTAGTATACTGAACATTTGTATTTTTTAGTTATTTAAAAAATAATATTACTTTAAAAACTCCCATTTAAATTAAACGTTAAACGATTACGATTACACGAACACGAATACACAAAAGATAGTGTTTCACGCGTTAAAACTTTTATACTTAGAATTACAGGGTCGACAGGTGGTTTTTACGAGTGCTCTGATTTAGCGCTCTGTGATTTGCCATTAATCTCATTTAGGAGGACATGAATAGAAGTGGCAAAGCAAACATTACGTTAACAAGAGTTTTATGATAGTTTGATTTCTAAACCAGCAGACTAATTTCTCATTTTTAATTTTGACACCTATTTTATAACTACATTCTTAAACTCGCTTTCTTGTATGTCTATTCGGACCTAAATTAGTAGATAAATGATTTTAAACTAACTTACTATTTAACTTGAAATTTTGGCCGTAACGTAGACTTGAAACATAATGCAAAAAGAAAAAAAAAATCCATTATTTTCCATTATGTTTCGATTTGACTAAGATATCATCTGATATTAAAAGCGATAAAACCCTGAATGGTAAACCCGATAACCTAAGGAATAAATAGAACATGTATTTCCTCTTATAATACTGATGGACGTAATGATTTTAACCCAGAATTACACCTTCACAATGTACACTGTTTTCATTATTTGAGACACGTGTAAAAATATTCTTAATTTTATTAACTTTTAGCTTTAGTGGTAAAATATTAAATAAATTTCCATATTCATCTTGTAGAATGTTAAGAATGAACCAAACATAAAGAAAAAGTTTTTATTAAATTAGTTAAATGTTTACTCGTCGTGACTGGAACTCACACTTCGAATTTATTTTTTGCACAACCGTTTTGACTTATTCATTTCTTAACACGTTTAACCTACGTACGATGTACGACCGACATTATGGAATCAGCACATCAGAACATGGAGGTGCTTGGAACAAGTTTCTGCGTAATTGAATATACTGAATTCGACAGACTTCGGTAACTGCTCAATATTACTACCAAATATTCTTTCTTATTATACGAGTACTGTTGACGCAAAAAGTTATATTATTATCACCAAATGTAACTTGCAAACACCTAAAGTATTTTCAAAGTACATACCTAAATGAGAACGATTTTAAATAAAAACATAAAACCATTTATTTACATTAGTCGGCAGGTACAAAAATCTTTTAATGTCGTTTTTGAAACGACTGTTTTATTTTAAATCTGCGTTGCACGCGCTTCTGAATTGCCTGACATTTCTAACGAGGCGGCATTCGTGCCTTTAAAACTGACGGAACACAAAAAGTTGGGATCGGAAATTTCGCGCCTCGATACACCAACGTGTCGTTAGTATGTATCAAAAAAGAACTTTTCAACAAATAAGGAGAATGTTAATAAAAGTCAGCGACGCGAGTCGAGACAATCACATTTCGTATTTCCTTCATTGTTAAAACGGTAGAACGATTGACGTTCGAAAACAATGGCCGATTTAAAAAAATCTAACTTTTATCCAATAATCTTATAATACTCATAATAAATACAGATTTACACCCAGTCAACTCTTGAGAATTTGCCAAATGCAATCGCTACATTAAACAATGACTTAAATATGATTCATGAGTGGAGTCAATCATATGGCCTAAATGTCAATCCTAAAAAGTCACAGGCTATCATTTTTGGTAGTCAGAGCTTTATCTCAAGAATTGACTGGTTTTCCATACCACCTGTTGTATTCGATGGGGTTGTGATCCCTTACTTTGACAATGTCAAAAATCTTGGTGTTTACCTTGATAGTTCCTTAAATTGGAAACGCCAACTGAATGAGGTAAGTAAGAAAACCTTTGTCGCTCTTAGTTCACTGCGTCGCCTTCGATCATTTCTTCCCATTCCTACAAAAATTATGCTCGCACAGTCTCTTCTCCTTCCGATTCTCGACTATGCCGACGCAAGCTATGTAGACATAACTAAAGACCAGCTAACTAAGCTTGAGAGACTTCAAAATACTAGTATTCGGTTCATATTTGGATTGCGCAAATTTGACCACATTTCCCAATTTCGCTCACGTCTCAAGTGGTTACCTATCCAATTTCGCCGGAACATGCATATTCTTTCTATTCTGTACTGTGTCTTATTTCACCCTTCTACTCCTCCTTATCTTAAGGAGAAATTTAGTTTTGTTGGGCTTCCAGGGGAACCTTTACGCTCTTCAAGAAAACTCATTCTAAGGGTACCAACTCACAATACATCTTTCTTTAATAAATCTTTTACTGTACAGTCTATTAAGCTCTGGAATGCCCTACCTTTGTATTTACGCGAAGCTCAGACTATTGTAGTCTTTAAGCGACTTCTTAAAGAGCATTACTTGTCTCAATCGTTCGAAAATCATTAGGATAAATTATGTGATTATGTAGTTTTGTATTTATTTGTTTATGTTATTGTTAGTGGTATATATTTGAGGATATATGTATGTATATATGTGTATGTGTGTATATGTATGTATGTATATGTATGTATATGTATATATATGTATATATGTGTGTGTGTATGTTTATGTATATACCTATGTATATGCGTATCATATTTTTTTTTAATATATTAATTATTTACTTATATGTTATTTTATTGCATGTATTGATATTATATTAGGTATATTTATATTGCACCACCTACCTAGTACTCACTGTTTTATTCCTTTACACCTTTGGTTGCCTGGAAGAGATCGCTATGTAGCGATAAGGCCGCCAAATTGTACATGTAATCTGCTCTCTGTTATGTTCTTTGTAAATTTGTTTGTGGTGTGCAATAAAGTATATTCATTCATTCATTCATTCATACTCTCTTGCAATACCGTTTGGTAGTAGCACAAGAAAATCCATCATCCGATTTCATTCGGTAATTACGACACCCACAAAGGTGTGATTATGAGAAATTATTAAAAAAAAAGTATAGCTTTTGTCCTCGTAAATAGTATTATAACCATTTCGTTTACTTCAGACATGACAGAATAATCTCTAAAATCAGAAAGTCTTGTCTTCATTCTTAATTTTCTAAAGTAGACCTTCGCCAGATCGACGAGCATAATTGTTAGTATTGCAGTAATCACGCGTATTTCAAAAACCTACCAAGTGCGTTGATCAGAAATATAATAAATAAAAATTTTGCATATAATATTTAAATTAATACACAATTAGCTTATTTTATGACGTCACATAAAATGTTAAATTCGCATCGTCTGAATAATACTTAGTTATTTGAAAATGGCATGGAAGTTGTCTTTTCTATTATTAATTTTTTAATCAGAGTTCCCAAAAAATTAAAGCATGCTTCTTTAAATATTTTTAAATGTAGGTTAATTTATTGCAACTTTTTATTATACAGTTCGCAAAATTTACGACCTATTATTAGTTTATTTTAGTGTCTTTACATTGTAATACACAATTGACTGTAAGCAACTTATATTTTGTTGTTACATTGCTCCCTGTTTCACCCAGGTTCCATTGAAAAAGAGTCATGAATATTAAGATATTTAGAAAATATATTTAATAAAAATGGTTCCCTGGATTCTCCTAAAAGAAAAATATCATTATTAGTGTTATTTTATTTCATTTATTATTTAAATTTTTTGTTCGGAACCCAAATTCTTTTTCTAAAATGAAAATATCCTTATAACAGACAGACAGACAAAAATTATTTTTTTTTGTTAAAGGCCGTATGGACAAATAATGGTATTAGATATGGTGACTCATAGAGCCCGTACCGATATATCGTTATAATGTTGTATTATTCGGTTAATTACAATTTTTCTAATAATGGGAAAATATGTGAAAAAACTATACACGCAAGTAGGTACGTTAATTTATTTATTTATTTCCATTTTTTTCCAGACTGTAAAAAAGATCATCCAATATATCTGCCCTACTGCGAGATCTAGCCTATCCTAGACCCAGGCTATCACGGCATGTAATATTTTTTTCTGTCGAGAAGTAAAAAAATATTGTATTTCTAATTAATTACTTTCTTTTTAACAGTGGTAGAGCCACGCGGCAGCTTTTGCTGTCGCACGGATGGGCCGGCTCAAACCGGGGTGGTACCACGACCTCACAGAATACCAGCGTGAAGTAGAGATTCTCTGCATTTCGCTTGGTGAATGCAGGTGATTTGATTATTGCTTCTCGCCAGACGATTTTAGCGTTGTTGCTGATTTTGTTGCCGATGCGGTACTTCGGGGTATGAAACTTTATATTTCGTCCTCAGTGGTGCCCACTGGAGGCAAATCCTATCCATAATTTGGCTGCTGCTGCATAATGGCATCACGCTATAAACGTGAGAGCTACCGGTCCGTCCGGTACGTACCGGTCGGTAAATTCCGCCTCCAAGTCCCTCAAAAGAGTAATTGCCAAGGCAAGGTCTGAGCACATTGGCAGAATTGGCGAGGAGCTAGTTTGCCTTAATTCGGGAACCCGCGCATTCTGGTCTCTCGCCAAGGATGTTCAAGGAAACTTCTGATAGGCAACTTTTCCATCTCTGCACAGAGAGGACGACTCACTGGCCTATGCCGCAAAGGATAAAGCCGATCTGTTAGGCTCTCGCGTTGCATCCAACTCGACTCTCGATGACGAGGGAAACACATTGCCGCCTTTTAGCTACCAAGCAGTCAAATTTGACCGCGGCGATATTCCGTCATATTCCAAGCGGTCAAATTTGACCGCACCCACCCACAGCACTTTAAACCATTAATAATTATATTTAGAGACTACTTTTCTGTGAAGTAGTTTGACATTATAGAATTTATATAAAGTTCTCTATCCTGTGGTCTAAACAAAAGTCAGTTACTCTATGTATTTTTATTTTTACTCTACTGTCAATTTACGACAATTGCCAATCATACGAAAATGGCGCAATTTTACGATAGATTAAAAATAAAGATCCATAGAGTAACTGATTTTTTTATCCACAGGATAAAGAATTTTATATAGATCTATAATTCCAAACTTCTTTATAGAAAAGTAGTCTATAAATATAAGTTTTAATGGTTTAAAGTGCTGTGTTTTATGTTTTAATATGTCAAATGACGGTATGACTGTATAAAATGTTGTGAGTTTGCAGGTTAATGTTACGTATCTCCTCAGTTTGAAGGCACTCCCCTTGCTGCCTCAGCGTCGGAATCCTCGGCCTCTATAAAGCTTGGCGTACTCAGCAGAGCGAGACAGTATTTCATGCCGGCACATCGCTTGCAACTTTACAAAGCGCAAGTTCGGCCGCACATGGAATACTATTCTCATCTCTGGGCGGGGGCACCCCAGTGCCAGCTCCTTCCACTTGACCGCATCCAGCGCAGAGCGATTCGAATCGTCAACGACCGAGGTCTATCTGATCGACTCGATTCACTGGCGCTGCGTAGGGATGTTGCATCCTTTTGCGTTTTCTATCGTATCTACCATGGGGAGTGTTCTGAGGAATTGGTCGGATCAGTTCCAGCCACCAAATTTCACGAAAGCACATCGCGTCAAAATTCAAGATACCATCCTCACCATTTGGATGCTTGGCGGTCCACCACTGTGGGTTTTACTAGGAGTTTTATTCCCCGTACAACTTCTCTGTGGAATTGTTTACCACCGACGACTTTTCTGGACTTAGGACTTAGGAACCACCAAGAAAAGAGCTTACTCCTTTCTAAAAGGCCGGCAACGCACCTGTAATTCCCCTGTTGTTGCGGTTGTTCATGCTGCGGCAGTATTCACTTACTATCAGGTAAGCCGCATGCTCGTTTGCTCTCTCTTCTATAAAAAAAAACTTTCAGTAATTGCATATTTTCGTTGTTGTAGGGTTAAGATCCAACCCTTAATACTCGCGTTACCAACTCTCATTTACGGTGACAATTTAACCTCATAAGTTAATTTTTGGATACGATAGATTTGACCACAAGCATAATTAATATTACATCTATAATAAATAATAACCTTAAAATAATATAAAGAAAATGATTTTAAATGATTTAAAATAAAGTTCTGATTGTTTTTAAAAAGAATTCTTAAATATAAACAATTCTGATATTTGTTTTATATTAGAATCATATTGATTCTATGTACGTAAACGACATATTAAACATGCCTAAGAACAGAGATATAAATGTTAAGTTAATATAAAAATAAAACAAATGTTTCAACAAAAAAATACGAGTGTATCTGGCCACTTGTAAATTTCAGTTTAACAAGGTATCTTTTTAAGGTAAACAAGGTGCAGTTAAACGTCAACAAAATACATAATTATGGAGTATCTCGTTGGTGTTTACTGGTGTCGTCGTATTGGAAATGTATTGACATAAAATACAAAAAGCTTAATGTAGTTTTGGTGGCGTGCAAAAACTATTGTAGTTTTAAGACAATTATTAAATATTTGTTCTAAAACAATGAATCGCTATGACTGCAATACCACAAGCCTGTCAAAAGAATTTCTTCCTCTTTTAAGTCCGGTTATAAAATAGTTAATCTATTATTAGTTAGATAATTTTATGTAACTAATTGCAGCTCGTCATTGAACATTTACTACTGAATAGATGCCTCCTTCACAGGTTGTCAGCAAAGTCTGAAACCTGCATCTAGTGATTACGCTCGAGAGGTGCAATTATCGATAGAAATAAATTTAATTTCATTGTACTGAGAATTTCTTGACAGAAAAATTAAATAAATTTTTAGCTTGATCAATGTTTCAACTGCGCCTACATAATCAGCAATCGCACATACCTCTACGCCAGCGGCGCAGTCAGAACATTATAAGAATAGGATTCAATATCATCGATAGCCCAAAAATTTAATATTAAAATAAAAATCAAAATTGTACCGATAGAGTTGACATCCCTAAAGAGTTCAGTATCGAGCTTATCGATAAATCTATCGATCTCCCAATCTAATATAGATCCATAACAAAACCATAAATACTGAATCGTTATAATTATTGAACTTAGATTATTTAGAACTTAGATTAGAATTATTTTTATAACAAACAGACAAAATTATCCTTAGAAATATTTTTAATGTTTACGTCACTTAAGAAAAACATCATCGTTTTTAATTTTACATCGTTTTAACACTGTAAGTTGATATAAATTTATAGTGCTATATTAATGTCTGTCAAGCAAGTACCTACGTGACCCCAAGGCACAGATTAAGGAGGGATCTTACTCATGTGGTCAAGGGCATTAATAACTACTTTGACTCGGCATTACAAGTGAATACAAGGTGTAAGTACAAATAACATTACCGAAACAGCATTATTTAAACTACACAATGGTACATCGATAAATAATTATTGGTAAGTAAATTAAAGGATTGTGAAACACTGGTTTGTGCCTTTTATTTAGGACTTTTGAACATTACCCTACCCTGTTAGCTATCCCACGAAATTGTGGAAAAGATTTTTCTCAATGAAATTGGCTATTGATATGAATAGTTGAGTAGATTTGTCTTCCTCTAAACTAAATAATAGGAACAGCTGTTTTTATAAATGTAAAAAAGAAGTTAATTTAAATTTAAATTCAATAAGGATAACCAGTCCATTTTTAGTATTAATACACGACAAAGTTTTAATATACTAAATAAATTTTACAAAACTATGATTTCACAACTCACTTGTTAATTCTCTCTCCGCTGGTAGGATTTTCTGAAGCCACCGCATATGGAAATTTATTATTGATACCCTGCACCTTAAATGTAGCACTATGCCATTATTAAATATCCTACGCATTTTAACCGCGTTCTCGAAAACAGCTGTAACGATTTCGATGAAATTTAAAATACAGTGATTTACGGGTCAATAAATTTGTTTTCTACGGGTTTTCACATTTAAAGCATAAAATACCTTATGGGATTATTATTACCTTATAATATTAATAATAACAGTTCTGCTGTTTAACAATCCCACGAAATTCCAATCAAACGATTTTTTTTTAATTAATTTGGCTATTGAAATGAATTGTTGAGTGAAGAAGGACAATTTCTTTCTCTAAAATAATTGAAAGGAACAGATGTTTTTATAAACGTAAAAGAGAAAATTTAATAAAGACAAATATACCATTTTTGGTAATAATATGTGGTTTATTATTACCAAAAATTGAATAGTTAGAAAAGCAATAGTAATAGTTAAAATAGTACGAAAAAGAGCCGTGGTAACTCGGAGGCTAAAACGCTCGCTGTAAATTTCACAGTACACGAGCAACTCGAGTTTGATCCCCGCCGGCCGAATGGAATTGTTAATTGCAATTTTAAGTGCTGTTTACCACGTGCTCAACGGTGCAGGAAAATATCATGGGGAAACCCGCATGTCTGAAAAATAAAAAAATATATTTCGAAGACATGTGAAGTTCGCTAACATGCATTGGGGCAGCGCGGCGGACATTTCCTTGCCTCAGAAATGAGAGGAGGTCAGTGCCTTGCAGTAGGACGTAGATAGGCTGTAACTTTTATACCACAAAATAGGTACTTTTAATGTCTTTATGAAATTTTATAAAATTTTGATTCCAATTCGGAATCTTTCTTCACTGGGAGGATTTGCTGAAGCCATCGCACATGGAAGTTTATTATGGATACCTTGTATCTTAAATGTAGCGCTACACTATTACCAAATAACCTATGCTGTTATACGAGCAACATTCCCATATTTGTTTATTTGTAATCGCTCTCTCGAAAACAGATGTACGGATTTCGATGAAATTTACAGTATAGATGGTTTACGGGCCAATAAATCGGTCTAGTTGTATAACGCTGTAATAGTGGCATAACGCTGCTATGTTTTTGCTACATTCCATCTTAGTCCTCAAGTTAGACTAACATGGAATGTAGCAAAAACATAGCAGCGTTATGCCACTATTCTGTGAGAGCGGGATTCTTCTTAGACTTAGCTGAGGTGTTTTTACTGCAGTCTAAATACAAATGTAGCGTGGCTCCCACTCGTAGAAAATTTAAGGTATAGCACATTTAGGACAGTTGAAATGGATTTTGAATACGGGCCGTGAAAAATTGCCTGAAATTTTACTTTACGAGCAACTCAACTTTGATCTTTCCCAGTATGAGTGGATTTATTTATCTTAATTTCAAGTGCCACGTATTCGAAGATACAGAAAATCATCCTCATTATTAATTTTCATCTTGTTTTAGTTTTGTATTTTTAACAAAAGTATTAATTTTATTTTAATTTCTTTTAGTTTTAAAACCATTTTCAACAAGTTTTCAGCAAATTATAAGTTCAATATATGTCGTTGTCTATAGTTTTTTTATAGGACAAGGGTGACAAACGAGGACACACTCAACATGATGGTAACTAGATGCTGTGGCCTAAAGACAGCTAGATACATCTATCCTCGACTACGAATCAAAATGCAGATGCGTTGTCAACCATGAGGACTGAGTCTGAGGAACTCCGACTTTCTCCGGTTCTCAACACTCACCATGCGAAACAAAAGCAGCGTTAAGGCTCTATTTTATGCTGGTATTCGTGTTACAACTATACCACTAATATATCTGCAGCGTGGCTCTACCACGTAAAAGTACCACGTCAGTTTAGTATGATATTACAATGGATGGTATATAACCATGTGTCAGTAATATTTTGGACATCGTTAGTTTATAATCTATCTCGATAGATTGTAAACTGTCGAAATATTGTGAAACACTTACAATTAATAAGTTAGTAGTACTAGTCCAGTACGCAGTACATATTATTTCAAGGAGCCGGGGCATATGAAGTTCAACATAATTGCATTGCAAACTTGATGCTAGATCACAATTTTTCGGTTTGTTATGGATAGATTGGAAACTATCAAAAAATATTGCGTTAAGTTGGAAACGGTTTGGTACAGTTCACAATTTTCCGATAGTTTAGAATGTTGCGAGACATCATACTCTAACGGAGTTTACAATCATATCGTGACATATAAATTATAATGGTAATGTATTTTTAAAATTTTTATGTGCGAATGTTGTAAGAAATGTGTGATAAATATATGTGGATATCTGATTGTAAAGTTTGATAACAGTTCTGGAGCGAAAAACGATATTATAAAGCCTATGTCCAGCGTTGCGACATAATTAGATATAGGTTCCACTTCTACTGCAACTTTGCTTATTTAATTACTACTAGCGATCCGCCGCGGCTTTGCACGGATGATTTCTGGATCTCGACAACAGCGCCACCTACCGGATCCAATAGTTAATCTAAATCAACCAGGGATCCATTCAAACATACACAAAAAGTTAAATCAGAACCGGTCGAGCCAGTTTCGAGTTTTAGCGATATTAACGGACAGCTGTTAATTTTTGTATGTATGTGCAGATAATATAAAACTAAAAACAATTTATCTTATAAGTAGAGTAACATTTTTATTAAAGTATGTTAAAGAAGGTATTTGACCCAACAATATCAGCAAAGTGGATAAAACTGCAAATACTTCCGTTGTGTCTCAGGTTTTACTTGCAGTGAGACGCGGAAAAGCTGCAAACCATTATTATGAACGATAAGCATCTTTTATCTGACATACATTTTCCACAAAAGCTTAACAAAACCTCGACGCTACAGAACTGCTTAAGATTGAGCACATAACTAAACCTGCATTGTTCCGGATCTGAAAACGGTTACGTTCGGATAAAAAATTGAAGTTAATTTTAATTTTTATATTTTAATTTTATTCGGCTGGTGATTTGACGACCAAAGTACTAGTCGTCACACATACTTGACACTGCTGCCCGTTGCCGGCCTGAGTATTATTCTCGTGGCCTAAAGAAGATGGTTATATTTCCGTCTATCTGAAGACTAAAACGGGTATAGAGAGCCAGAACAATTGGATGGAATTAACAAGATGTGAGACATTCCATCTTTGTCCTAATACGTGACAGTGTATTTGTAGCCTTTTTGTTTACCAATGATACCCGACCAACCCGCTTGCCAGGTATGGCAACTATGGCAAATATCCCCCCTATGAGGTAATCTATGGGGAGGCCTGTGTTCAGTAGTGAACTTTAGTAGGCTGTTACGGTAACGGTAATATGTACAGGGCACATTTCTGTGTCGACAGACAGCTTATCTGAACAGCCAGCATTTAGATCGATCCACTTTACTAAGTGACAACGACTAATTTAGGGCATGTCCTGTGTATCGGCGGTAAGCACCAAGCTTCAGATCTTTTTTTAATAATAAGCGACAAGGTCTTGGCGGATATCTTCATTTCTCGCGATAATAATTTTATTCCTCTGGCTTTGACTGCTTTCACAGCTCGTCTTGTCCAAACAGAAATTGTTAGTGTATCTGTCTATAGTACGATACAAAAACATAATTTCTTTAACTTCCCAGTCTATATTCACCTCTGAAACTACTGAAATGTATCACTTTATGTACATTATACTTATTATATTATTGTTACTTTTACATAATATCATCAGAATTTTTGATAAGTTTCTATATTATCTCTATTTTTTTATAGAATAGAGGGCAAACGAACATGCGGCTCACCCAATGATATTCCTATTTTTATTTATAATATCATTCGGCTCACCTGATGTAAATGTCGACCGCCGCCCATGAACAACAGTAACAGAATCGCTTGTATGTTGCCAACCTTTTAAAAAGAGTAGGCTCCCCTTTTTTAAAGGTCCCTAAGTCCTATCGGTCCGGAAAGATCGCTTATGTTAGTCGATATTACGTAAATTATACAAATATAAATATTGCTAATACTGTGATCTTGATGTCATCAGAATTTTAGAAAGGTTATTAGAAACGATCAATTATAGTATCACGTCTTCGCTATATTGTTATCAAGACATATTACTACGTATTCAAAACTCAATAACCCAAATATCGTCCAATATAGGCTAACTGAGATTATACCATCTCGCTGGGCCATTCAAGCTAACTGTACCCGAGTGATTGATGAATGGTATGACAGTCGAAACAATGCGGACCGAACATCAATACAAGAGCCGATGACCTAAAGTTATGTAAAGTTGTGTATAAATCACAGCGTGGTGATGATAGTTTAAGTTTACACGTAAATTTCTGACTTTGGAAACAAATATTTTTAGTGAGATTATTATGTTTTTTTCTATCTAACGATTAAACAGAACTTTTGTTATTCCGTGATATAAATCGTGGTTTAAAAATAAAAGTATAAACGATATGATGAAATTTTAAGTGATAAAAATTTTAACGATCCCTTGAATTTCTATCAACAGCAAAACAATATCAGATCAGTTAAATATTATAAATTAATTTAAAAATAGAGTTACGATTGGTCGTTTTATTGGAAAATTTATATTAATTTGAATTTTATAACACAAGGCATAAATAAGAAAACGTTTTATTCGTCACCTGGTATACCTCATGATACCTGGTGGTATACCTCATGTATGAACTAATACTTTATTTATTTATAAATTAAAATATTTATACTTTTTTAATATTAGTAATATTATTAATTAACATTACTAATATTCCTTTTAACCACTCTTGGTAAACTTAAAACGTTTGTGTTAGGAGTGGTTCACGACAGTAGTCAAATGGCGGATTCGAACCCACGAGTTCGCGATCCGCGCCCTGCCATTAGGCTACTGTTACCTAAATTAATACGAAAGTAAGTTGTTTAAATAACAAGAAAATTAAACCAATTATAAAGGTAACATGAAATTTAGCAGGGGAATATTACTAATCGATTAAACTAAATTATATTCAAAAAAAGAAGTCCCAATCAATATATTCGAACTTAAATCCAATCCACAGTATCTACTTAACATTCGGTAAACTGTGTGGTCATATGTCACATCTACTTCTGAAAAAATCATTAAAAGTAACGAAAAAGTGATAAATAATGTTCGTAAAGTAATATTTATAGAGGGAATATGATTAGCAAACCAGCAAAGGACATAACATAAACACTCACGCCTGTCTCCCAGAGGGGTAGGCTGAGACTACAGACTTCAATTTGGCACGATCCTGACACACATCTCTCGCCTCCTTTACATCCATATACCTACTCATACATGCTCGTCGGTTAAGGGTGCTCCTAATTTGGCTCGTTTTCAATAAATCGCCAATTTGGTCGATAAATTTTCGCCTAGGACGTCCATTTCCGACTCTGCCAATCACTTCTGCAACATAAATTTTCTTTGTTATTCTTTCCTCATACATTCTTTCCACATGACGAAACCACCGAAGCATTCCTTTCTTAATCCTGGTAACATCATCTTGCAATCCACACTCTTCTCTTATCACACAATTTCTCACCCTGTCATTCAGATTCAGCCCTAACATAGTCCCTAACGACCGCATTTCTACTGCGTTCATTCTGCTCTCGTAATTCTTCTGCCACACCGAACTTTCACTACCATACGTTAAAGTAAGGACTAACACAGCATTGTGAATTGCCATACGTGCCTTTTTTGCCACATTTTGACTCTTCACAATAGAGTGTAGGGCCCCATTTACTCTATTGCCTGCATTCATTCATCGTTCTGTATCCTTATCACATCTACCATCCCTGCTAAATACGCTACCCAAATATACAAACTCATCTACTGGCTCAATCAACTACCCTTCTATTCTTATTTCACATATCGTTTTACTTTCTTCTCTTTCAAAAACCATAACTTTCGTCTTACTTGCGTTCACCTTCATACCCCTCTCTTTTAGTGATTTGTTTATTAATGTAACCATCATTTGCAACTCGGACGCCGACGATGCAAGAATAACTTGATCATCGGCGTACAAAAGGCATTTGACGGTTAACTCACCCATTCTTAATCCGCATTCTTTAAATTTCAAATTTTGCAAACAACTGTCCATAAATAGGTTGAACAGCCACGAGGAAGCCACACAGCCCTGTCTGACACCTTTATGGATGCCAAACCAGTCCGAGTAGACCCCGTTGATCCTAACACAAGCACTAGAGTCTCTATAAAGAGACTCCAATGCCTGTATCAAGCCAGCGCTCAACCCGAATGACTTCAGTGTTTGCCATAGCACATCCCTATTCACTCTGTCATAGGCCTTTTCCAAGTCCATGAACGCACAAAAAACCTTCTGGTTTTTGGCCAAAAACTTCTCCGCGACCATGCGCATGAAAAAGACTTGATCTGTACATCCCATTCCCTTTCTAAATCCCGCTTGCACATCCCAATTTTTTTCATCAGTTTCTTTCATGACCCTTTTATTCAGTACCTTAGCATGCAGTTTTCCCACAATGCTAAGAAGGCCGATACCACGGTAGTTTTTACAGTCCTGCTGCGATCCTTTTCCTTTATATACTGGGATTATCACGGCTTTGCACCAGTCTACCGGAACCCATTTAAGTTCCCAGCATAAATTAAACAAGGTGTGCAGCAGCCCTGCCACCACTTCCTGACCAGCCCTTAGCATTTCAAGTGAAACTCTATCATATCCGGCAGCCTTACCTGCTTCCATGCTTTTCATTGCTTTCATTATTTCATCTATACTTATCTCGCTACCTATTTCCTCTTCTTTCGGAGTTTCTACTTCATTTAATTCATACGTTGTCTCCACACTCATAAACACGCTTTCAAAATATTCCTTCCATCTCTTTACACTCAAAACTTCATAATTCAGAATAAATGCATTCTCGTCTCTTATAGCATTCATTATAGGTTGTTTTGAATGTCCCCTGGCAGTTCTTACGAGTTTCAAGAACATTTTAATATTCGCCTGGAAGTTATCCGATATTCTTCTATCATTCTTATCTGTTCTTTCTTGCTTTTTTCTTTCAACTGCTTCTTTTACTCTCTTATTTAGATGTCTAAAGACTGCCTTTTCTCTTTCAATATCATCATTCGTACCGCTAGAATTACCAGCTGCCTATGTTGCTAGTAAATCTAGCCATACTCTCTTCTTTGCTTTAACTTCCATACGTATCTTATCATCCCACCATAACGTATTATTTTTCCTTTCATTCTTTCTCTTACTAACACCACATACTTCGGTAGCTGCATCCACTAAACCTTTCTTAACATTTTGCCATACATTCTCCAAGTCTAACTCATTCATACATAATTCATCCAAATTACTTCTATTTTCTTTCAGTCTACATTTGAACTTGTTTTTCTTACCTTCTTCTTGTAGCCTTTCTGTTCTAATACGCTGTAACGCAGTGGTAGACATAGATGACCGATGGCGTCAACGCCTGAATAGACCAATAATTCGGCATAAAACCAAATAATGATCCGTTCCTACGTTAGACCCCCGGTAGACCCTTGTATCTACCACTGCGCCCCTCATTCTTTCATCCACAGTTATAAAATCTATCATGCTTCTATCATCACCTCTTACCTAAGTATACATGTGAATCCTCTTGTGGCGAAAGCAAGTGTTCGTCACAAAAAGATTCTTTTCCATACATACGGTGAGCAGGTTTTCACCATTCTCGTTTATGCTTTCATCACCAAACGTTCCCAATATCCCTTCATAACCAAGCCTCCTCACCCCAACCCTTCCATTAAAATCTCCTAGCATAATAATATTTTCATTTTCCTACCACGGCGAAGAGCCGAGTCTGTGCCATCGGCTTGTCGCTCATTTAGCACCACCCGGGGGACACGTGTAGGGTGGGCCTAGGATAAGGTGGTCAAAGCCTACGGACGCGAGAGACTTATCCCCCAAAGTAAACGTAATATATAATCTTTATAATATAATGTGTTTAACGGTGTTGTTATTATATAATATATGTGGTAGAGCCACGCTGAATCTCATATCAGATCGTCACTCTCATGCAGGTTTATTTTTCAAAGAGTAGTCAAATTTTAAACTTAAGTCGAAATATGTATATATATATACCGATATACCGTTATTTCAGTTTTTGAAAACACGTGTAAATAAGGCTTCTACTTTTATATGAAACTATACCAAATTGAATGTGATTAATGGGCAACAAAGTTTTTGCTTACCACTCGACTCTTACGAATGTGCAAGCGCGCAGAAAAATGAGTGAAAATAATGCATTCCCACGCATTTTGAATTTAAAAGACAAAAAGAACAGAATGTTCGAGTTTTTTTTTAAATTTTTATTTACCATTTGCTTATATTACTTATCCCACCTTCTCTGCAAATTTGGTCGATTATTGCAAACTAACCATATTGTATATTGGAAGGCGGCCCTACACTTTGTTTGCCGGTACGAGGCTCGGGAAACTTTTTCCAAATGTCAATATTAAATAAAAAGCATTCCTCGTGAGTTTCACTATTCCCATCGACCTTATTTACAATAAAATTCAATAGAAACTTTAAAATACTATATAGTAGAACATAAAATTGTACCTACCAGAGAATTCCATCGCGGGCGACATATTGACAATTGTTATTTTCTGTGATGCTCTTGTAAAACCTGGTGATCTTATCATGTTCAATAACGTTTGGATAAAATACGTTCTGAACGGAGATCTTAAAACGTATCAGAAAGCAGTTATTTCTCTGTCGAACATTATTTTAGTTTTATCATAATTTGTTTTAAAGATAATGTGGGACACGTTCAAATAAAAAGGATTTATTAAGAAAGTTATAAATGATATCTTTATTGGAATTTCGGCCTATTCATTCAACCGTTTAAAATTTTCAAACTATTTGCTTGATAAAGTAATTGATTTTGTGTAAAGTTTTTTTTAATGAAATACTTTGAAATTTTATGGTTCAGTAAATTTGACGGTTTTAATTTACTATAATTAAATTTCAAGTATAAGTGTACTAGAAGCATGATTTGTTTAAAATGAAATAAATACATGTGAATAAAGGCTTCACTTATTATAACTTTTATTCTTCTTTTTTGCCTTCCTTTACTTTGGAAGGAAGCTGATCACAGAGAGAATTAAAAAAAAACATAATGTCACGCTTTGCAGATTGCAAGAAACTATTTTTTCTAATTTTAATGTGATAAATTCACATTTTATGTATGTATATTCGAGACGTTTCGAGAGCTATACAGCACCCATGATCACGGAGAAGGATAGGATGTTCAACGTCCAGGTAGCTTAATTGGGCTACCTTCAGATTCAATTAATAATTTTTGGTCTGATCTACACAACATTCAATTCAATTTATTGCACTCTTCACAACTTACTGGCTAGAACCTAAAGTATCTTTAATTTCTGTAGTAGTATGCTTGGGTTTGAATTTAGCCAATACATCCAGCCATTAAAATTGGGCCTATTTATGCCTACTGTGGCCTAATAATAAATTTGAAAGTTTTATTTATTTTTATTTTATTAGCCTCAAAAATTTTCCTTCATAGGATTTGACGTTGTTTTGCAAGGATTTGTGTTCTATCAAAACTGGTGTAATGACGGTATCGCTTTTTGCATCTTGATCCGTCAAATATATATAAATTCTGGTGGCCTTTCAAAGAAACACAATGATGTTTAGTCAGTCACATCCCCGTCCTGCCCTTGGGAAAGAGACACGACACAACATTTCACGACGGAAAAAAGAATACACGAATTAATATGACTATTAGTTTTCAAGAAACTTTAACAAATAAATAAAGTTTGACCCCTATATACGATCCAAAAATGTTTATTTAGGATTTGAATTTATGGAGAAAAATTAAATACCTATTATCTTATAAAATTTTATTTTTGAATTATAATACGCAAGCGGTAATGTATTTTTCCTCCGAGTTGTGATATTCATTATATATTCTTATTCGGAAAATGCCTGAAATTAAAAATACAATAGACGTTGCAGACGTTGATTGATCTTGGCTGGGCCTTATCTTTATAATTTTACCATATTTTACGTAGTCAGGTTAAAGAAGGATCGGGGTCCTCTCGAGCGGAAATCAACTATTCGAGAAATGATATCGATCAGAATCTCAAGACTTTATGTCGACAATATATTATACGGACTGCTGACACATATGTTTGTTATACTGATAATAAGGCAAGATTCCAATAATATTACTTTAATTATACATGATATTAATCTATATTAGTCCATAATTGCTTTTTTAATAATGAATAAATACATGTCGATGGCGAAATAGTTCTCTTATTGGTGGGAAATGTTATCAATATTAGGCTTGTTGTTTTAGAATTGAGTGTTCTTTTATTACTTTTTATCCTTTATTGCAATCACGTTCAACTAGAGGCAAAGGACGGACCTAATACCTTATCGCAATCCTTATAATTTTTTCAAATAATTTGAAGTTCTTTTTGTTGATATAGCAGCTATGCGACAAACCATTGTCGAGGGCAGAATACTCAACTCAAAGTGATTGCGATACAAATGTCGCATTTACATCTAATGCAAAAACGATGTTAAACTATTCTGTTATTATAATAAACATTATATTTGTACGTAGTAATTCCTTTCTAAGTATAGATGAATTTTATTGCAAACATAAACAAGTAATTACAACTTGCTCTTACTTAATGTAACTTTTTAATAATGTCGACAAATCAAAAAATGTGCGCGGTACTGCGCGCTATCGACGTCGGTAAGCCTTCGATAAGGCGGACGATGCATCGATATCTTACCGACATATCGAAAATTTTTATGGTATATTATGACAGGCACTAGTTTTGTTTAATCCTTAAACCTTACAGCTTTTCTAAATTAGGCCAATTTTCTTCTTTATTAGCTACAAGTTACGTACATATATTATGTAATATTGTATTTATATTCGCCCGTATTATATTATAGGTATTGCAACATTATACTGGGGAGAAGCCGTAAAGATGTCATGGTCTGCGACGCATAGCATAAACAACAATCTTGTATACGTAAACTACCCAGACCGTCGACGAAGAGCAGCGCCCGTTGCGAAGCGACTTGCGTAGATTACAATCGTTAAACGCATACCAAGAGATTAAGACGAATCCTTCCTCGTTCCTTTCTTTTCTCCTGACTCATGTCCAACTGAAGGATTCTTTACCGATATGTGAATAATAATTTGAATAAAATAATTGACTGGTTAAGTACTAAGGTGCCAGTACCAAGACTTGCTTGATATTTTGATTTGCTTAAATATATTTGTGAACTGCGATATTTTACATATGTTGTGCACCAAGTGATTAATCAGGCCATTATTTATAATACCCGGGCAATATGAATAATGACAAGTGAAATAAGACTACGAAATTAATACTCATTTAAACTTTATTATTTATCATCCGGTCGTAGCCTCTTTTTTATTGCGGGGGCTAGGACAGGTTATGTCGGTCTTGCACCGACTAAAACCCCAATGTGTTCCACCTACACTGCCATATTGGCTGAGCCACGAGAAAGCTATTATACACATCCGCGGCCCCACCAGCGCCGACCGCTCCATGGCGGCCCCTCCTCGGAAGAAAACTACTCCTTCCCATCTTATTCTCAAGTAAGGTGCCCCCCCCCCCCAATGCCGGTACGTGGAAGCTACGGGGCCAGGAAAGTCATGCTCTCGTAAGCACAAACCTTCGTGACTCTAGCGGAGAAGCTTCCTTTGCCCTGCCGCATACAAAGATTCGGCTGTGGAGGGTAGGGAGAGCGATACCACGTAATGCCGACGCTTCTCCTTCCCCAGCAGCCTCACCACCACCACAGCAACGGTAAGGTTCAGCCAGAGTCGCAGAGGATAGGGTGAGTGGCATATCACCATAACAACATACATTTTCACCTGCGACTCCATCTCAGATGCGGCGGGAAGGAAGAGAGAACACCCCTACTGCCAAAGTTCACCAGCGCGCAGTCGGTGTAAGATAGACATGACCAATTGGAGCGGTCACCTCAGGATGGCCTTACACATTGGGCCATCTATGTGGGTTCCTCTTTATTTACCGTGGGTAACCAAGCCACGGCCACTAAGCTCCCTTACCACGACCCAGCGAGAACCCGTTCGTATGGGTTCCTGGTAGGGAACCTAACCTAACCTATCGTTTTATCCTATTATTTAAAACACTCCGTTTCGTAGCAGATTCTAACACTATTAAATCTGTCTATTTTGCTCTATGCCAATCTTTAATAATATATTGTATTACGTGCTGGGGTGGGGCTACCAAATCATCTCTTCTACCCCTCGAAAGATCACAAAGGTTAATCTTAAAAGTAAGTAACTCTCTTCCATTTAAATTTTCCAACCAATCAACTTTATAAAATTTCCAAAGTTCTTACAGTCCGGCAACTGTTTATATATACACAGTACTAAAAAAACATGCACAATTAAAATATGACCAAAAAAATACACAGCACACGAGACGCAAAGACCGAGTGTGTACTTCTCATTATGACCATTGTACCTACTTTTCCAGAAGATTTTTTTTGCTATCTTGGCGGATACCTATATAATATAGTTAACAAGGAACTTAATATTCACTTTCTACCTAAAATAAAAGCTAAAAAATGTATCCATGAATGGTTACTGAAGACGGACTATAAATATACGGAAGATCTTTTTACATCACATGTGTAAATGTTGTAATTTTTGCATTCACTCAGCACACGCACACGCACACGCACACGCACACACGCACACACACACAAACACACACAACACACACACACACACACACACACACACACACACACACACACACACACACACACACACACACACACACACACACGTAGCATTATTGTTAAATTATGTATATACGCGCAAATGGATTATAACGTATCATTATTGTTAAAATATGTATTCCAAGATAACATACTTTTGTATTTGTTTAACTGGGAGGGAGACCTGATGACCTGAAATACAGGTTCGTCGCCTAGTTTAGGCATCAGTCTCTCACATTAATTTGTGCCTTTTTTTTTGTTAAAATTCGATATTGTTAATTTAATGTGGAGAGAAAAATAAATTATTATTATTATTATTATTATCCAGCCCAATAACTAACGGACTTCGTTCATAAAGCCCTGTCAATTTAATTATTTAAATAGTTTTTATCATATCTCTAGACCAGATACGGCTTGCCGCTTATGAACAACTGCAACAACCAGGCGAATTGCAGGTTTTTTCCGTATATATAAGAAGGGGCAAATGAACATGCGACTCACCTGATGGTAAGTCACTGCTGCCGCCCATGCCCACCTGCAGCACCAGGGTAATTGAAGTTGCGTTGCCGGCCTTTTAGTAAGAGGTAACCTTTTTCTTGAAGGGCCGTAGGTCGTATCGGTCTGAAAAAAAATCGCTGGTGTTAAAAAATTCCACAAAGAGGTCGTACGCGGAAGAAAACTCCTAGTAAAACGCACTGTGGTTGACCGCCAAGCAACCAGAATTTATGGATGGTATCGTAACTTTTGTCGCGATGTACGTTTGTGAAATTTGGTATCTGGAATTAATCTAAACAATTCCTCAGAGCATTCCCCGTGGTAAATGCGATAGAATATGCAAAGGGAGCAACATCCCTTCGCAACCCCGGTGAACTGAGGTGCGTTACCTATCTTTTGAACAGTTCTTTACTCAAAGTTTCTTAAGTCGTCATATCTTACACAACTGTGTATTTCATTATTAACTATAAATCTATTATTTTTAAAGGAATCCATCTTATTATCAAGCGTCTATTTTTGAGATTGCCGCATTAGCCCGTTTTCTAATAGCGAAAGCGGGCTAGTAGTTCATTAAAAAGATAAATGCGGTCATTACGAGGACATATCGCGTATTACAATAATGCTGGTCGTCTAGCAACAGTTAAAATAATGTTTCAATGTTTCACATTTGACTGATGATAATTTGTAACTGATTTTAAAATAGAATTAATTTAATGATTTTATGAGAATCCTCGAGACCAAATATCTATTACGGTGGCTACTCTCATCAAAGGCATCTGAGTAGGGATTATAGTGTACGATTGTGTGCCCAATCCCCGATGCGCTCCATTGAGGTATTAATTAGTTCGATGATGCACTCTCTATTTCCTCACTCAATTAGAAATCTCCAATAGACCGTTGGACATCAATTTATTTAAAAAAAAGATACGAAAAAATATTTAGGGTGACTATATTTACTGTGATGGTTTACTAAAAGGAAAATAATAAATATTATTATATCAAAGGCAGCTTAGTTACAGTTTTAATGCATTGGCAATTAAGGCTCGATAAAAAAAAACTGTTGTAAACTGTAAACATATGTCTTAGATTAACCCTAAATGCTTAGTTACTATTCTTAAGAAACGCTTAATTTTTCATTATTGTCCGTTTTTTGGATATAAAGGTCAAGTGTGAACCGATAATTGAACTAACCTGATCTGCAATGCATATATGTCTAAAAGTCGTTTGGCTTCAAGTCGCCAAAACTCACCGAAACAGATTTTAGTATGTTGTGTAACATATTTTAATAGAAAATAAATGTTTCTTTAATATATAAATCAGGAATAAGTTATAAGGTATATCAGAAACACGTTTCGGAGTAATGATTGGGAGAATTTCAAATTCAACATAGGACTTACGAAGCAATGATGAAAATGAATGAATATGTTACGCTCGAATCTTGATTTCATTGATTTTTCCACCCTAACTCAGTTCATCTCATCAAAAAAAACTGCAACGTCTTATGTGTGAAATGATATTGCTTCCGGGACACTAAAAAATAAAACAGGTATTAAGAGTAACTAACATATCATTTGGCTAGAAGCCAGAGGTAACGTTGTAGAGAAAGTCGGGCAGATGGCCAGGTAAAAGTAGACTTTTGATGTCAGCGCTTTCCAACTTTGTCTGCTAAAATATTATATAAAAATATCTTTATCAAAAATCGTTTTATATGAATTCGATTGATTCATAAGTAAAAAGCCTTTATTGCAAAAATGACTTGTTTAAAGAAATTTCTTCTACTGGTTTTCTTTTTGTCCTGGTTGACATATTTTCTGCGATTATGTGGGGGCGACGAAAGAAAATTCATAATCCCATTCCAGTTCATTACGTCATATATGTGTCGTATGATGAGGCCATAGAAAATGCTAGAAAGACCGCATAAATTTTGATAGACTGCATCGTTTCCTTTATGCCAGACATAAAATACCGAGACAGACGACGGCGAGCAGTATCAAAGATGCGAGATATATGATACTACTATTACAAATCCACTTAATGGTCTTAACAGGTCATCACTTCATTAAATGCATCAGCGCATAAACTGAATAAATGACTTTTGCTCCGACATCGTATCATTTTTGACAACAATAATGCAAATTTTTGATCATATCAATAATTATTTTTATACATTTATAATTATATTAATATCTCATACTTAATAATATAGATTGTGTGTAGTTTGTACAGTATTTCATGGTCAATAATTGTTCATACTCGTCAACAACTTAGAGCTTAGTGCTCCCAAGAACTACCAGCAAAGGTGAGACATGGATCTTTGTTTTTCCATGATCATCTTAAGATCTTTCCGTTGGGAGCCACTGTTGAGGTCATTGAACATAGTGCTTAGGTCCTCCAGCGATTCTGCCATAAGGGATCTATCGTCGGCAAATCGAAGGTGAGTGATGTAATCGCCATTGGTGTCAATACCGTATTCTTTCCGATCCAGTAGCTTGAAAACGTCTTCCAATGCAGCGGTGAAGAGTTTTGGGGATATAACGTCACCCTGTATTACATCTCTCTGCGGTTGGATAGGTTTCGTACTCTGGTTCTGTACTCGGATAGCCAACATAGCCGTGCTGTAAAAAACAGAGGATTATGTGTAGGTATATCATAACAAATTTGTAAAACGCTCATCTCTTCGCTTCATACGAGTACGAGTACTCGTATTTGTAGATATTCATTTTTGTATGTATCTTGTTTGAAATTAATTAGAATTTTTATAACCAATTCTTTTTCGTGACGTCAGAACAATTTGGTTAAGAATCGATTACAAATTTTATTACTGTTTAAGCTATGATTATGACTTCTCACTTACGTTTGCTGCAGCTTAGGGAGTGGAAGGAGACGAATACTTTTTCTATATTACTTTTATTTTCTAATTTACAAGTTAAACTACTGTGACAATGTTACTACACAGGAATACTAGAATAGTTAACTTACAAACTTAACTTTTATACCTTTGCTTTTATAGTAATGAATATTCTGACGTCACGTAAGTAAAGTGCTGGTTTTTTGCTTAACCGGTGGTAGGTGACTTCCTAATGGCACTATTTTGATTATTTTTAAGTCACGCGCTGTTATTTGCTTAGCTTGCGATGATATATTGTAGGTGATTTTCTTCTTGCTTGCAAGGTCTCGGTAGACATAATATGTAACTTCTCATATAGAGTGCGTGTTTTTGTCATTACTAATATATTATTTCAGTAAAATAACTTACCGTTGCACCGTTACCGTTCCAACCTACTAGAGTGCACTGCTAAATATAGGCCTCCCCCATAGATAACCTTATAGGCAGAATATTTGCCATAGTTGCCATTCTTGGCTAGCAGGTTGACAGCTGCAGTTTTTTGTAGTGTAAAATTCTTTAGATGCGTTGAGCGATTTTTGGAAGGTAAAAAACTTATTGCGCTTGCGCTTAACTAGCGACGCGTAGTATAGCGGCCTGTGTATATATGTGTACGCATATATACACTAAAACGTTGTATATACTTCACTGTATCATATTCGTTTGACATTTTGGATGGGTAAAATCTTGTGATTTCGTGTAACGGACATACTGTAATAGCAGTAAGTGAAATTATGTTGACCACCTGAAAACGTTATTTATATTGACTTTTTTAAGCTCTAGTCCCGCTAATTTCAAATGCAAAGCGCTCCAAATTGCGACTATAGCTCTCACTAGCTATAGTTGCAATTTGGAGCGCTTTGCATTTGAAATTAGCGGGAAGTTCCAAGAATGGCCTTTTTTATATAGAACAATATGATAAATGAGTACACAGTCCACCTGATAGTAAATGGATACTAGAGCCCATAGTGAAGCCCATAGATATAGATAAAAATCAAAATGCACTGGGGACTAAGATGACCTCTTCTCGATAAAAATGGTCTACGGTTCTCTATACTCATCTACTCACCACATGAGGTGATTCTAATGGTACATTTTAGTTAGTAAATTTAGTTACTAAATGTCACAAACTTTTCACTAAATCTTGACATAATAAAATTCAGGATATTGTGAATTCAGAGTTGAAGGGCGCAGAAATATGAGATTGATTTTGACTTGTTTGTCGAGCGTCTATTGCATCGTTTTCTGATGATGACTATTTTTCATTTTTATTCGTTGTTATGAAGACGCTTCTGCCCATCTCCTGATGTGTTTCCTTATGTTACCTCTCGTGACATCCACGGGATGATATGGCATAGCGGATATTCTTACACCGTAACTACACGTCATTAAGAACTTAACTTTATATTATAGTTATTTTGGGATATTTTAGTAGTAATACTCTGTAATGTCTGGTTGGGATACAAAAACTTTGTTATTTATTATTTTTATTATTACGATAAGTATCTATTGTAAAATCGCTATTCCAACAAAAACAACCTTGTTTGTAATGTTATAATATCTATATATGTTTGCTTCGGCAAAATGGTATCTCGTTAAAGTCAAAGTGCTTGTTCATATCCAAACCTTTCAGGCTGTCAAAGAAGCGTCTAATATTAAGCTTTAGGAGTGGGCATTAAACACACAATTTCCTACGTGTTGAAAGTAAGACAAGCGCCTCAAGGTAGTTTCGTCAGTAATGCTTTTTGCGCTCTACCTATATTTATACATGGCCACCTCCACCTTATCTCTCATTTGTAAGTAGTAGCATGCAAGTTGAAAAAAATTGAGAAATTTAGATAATCTTTGAAACATATTAATATAAGAGTTCAGCTATCTTTCGTGATATTCTAATTAGTAATTTAGCGGTAAAGCTCTTTTGGTATGATTTCGATTAAAATTTTTGGCGGTATGTAATATAGAAATAATTGGTTTCTATTAAGCTATTTTCTTGCTACTACAAGCATATAGTACAAGCTAGTGGTACCATATACTCAACTTTACAATGTAAGTAATTTATTCAAAGGTAAATGTTATACGCTATTACAGCAAAGTCCCAGGAAATGTCTATATTAACAAGTTTAAATTTTTTATTAAATAAAGACTGTTTAAAAAGTTTTTATTATAATATAAATGAACACATGGTTAATAATAACCCCTACAAGGAGGTGGTCGCTTCCAAGCTCTTTCTAAAATATACTTTGTAAATAGTTTGTACAACCTTTCTTATTACATAACTTTAAAAAAATCTCGCTGGTTTTCTCGTTGGTTCTTCCCAGGACAAAGGTATTTTTCAAACTTTCATTAGGAATAACATGGATTCTATACTTAATAAAAAATATTCTAAATTATACTAATTATTCCATTCTATTCTGTGAGATATTCGATCGTTGTGCTATGTGGTGACGACGTATCAGTAGCCATATTTGTTTAAAGTTGATTGTATGTGCTTATGGGCTGCCACAGTCATTTTTTATCAGGTGGTCTGTGAGTTGTTTTGTCATTTAGATCATCAAAGATATGAGACATAATATTGTACTGTAATCACGAATGCGAAACCGAGTACCTATGGAGGAGCTCCATGTTCCAGCTGTGGACTGTGACTGACTAATTAAAGAGTTTAAGAATATAATATGTACCAACTTTTCATTACAACTTATATGTGGATGATAAATAAATATTTTTGTTGAAGTAAAACTTCTTAAGGCATTACTTTAAGGTAACTCAGATCTTTTTTTTGTAATAGTAACGTTCAGTAAATATACGTAGCTCACTCAATAAGTGTTGAGATGCTCGAAATTTAAAAACGGAACGCACCCGTGTTTTATGTTTCTAAAAAGCAAATTTATTTAAAAATAGAACTCCATAAGCCAATTGCTCAATATTTAAAAAAAATAAAGTTCTATTTATTTTCTTGCGACGCTTCCCGCGCTTTTCATTTAAAACGATGGATCTTAATAATTATGATTTTTAATTTGGTTTAACCGAATAATTAAGTTTACAACGGTTACAATCAGCATTAAGGGACTCAGATCCATCAAGAGCAATAATTCTTAGGTGGTTTGCTGAATTCAAAAAGGGTAAAATTAACGTTGAAATGACCAAATAACCGGGGCCCCGCAAACAGCACTAACGGCAGAAAATGTATGAACTACTGAAATCTTTGTGCGAGAAGACCCACGAATCATATATACGGACATCGAAAAGATTGTAGGCATTAGTTCGGGGAGCATTCATACCATCCTACATCACCATCTTGGAGTGAGGAAGTTTTGTTGTCGATGGATCCTTCGTTAGTTCTCCGAAAGCGAAAAACAGACTCGTGTGGATTGGTGCCATAAAATGCGTCTACTGCGTTTTGAAAACGGCTACAGCCCTGACTTAGCTCCTTGTGATTTCTTTTTTTCCCGAGAGTCAAAGAAAAAATAAAAGGTGAGTTTTTTCAAGCGCCGAAGAAGCCGTGGCTGCCTACGAACGATTTCCGACCTATCAGATCAAGACTGGCATAAGTGTTTTCAGAGTTGGCTTAGGCGAATAGAACTTTGTATAGAGAATGATGAAAAATATTTTAAAAAGATATAAAATAAATATTAATAGTATCTTGAATACTTTTTGTATATCTCAACACTTATTGAGTGTCCCACGTAATAAAAAATAATAATTAAAAAAAATAAAAATTGTTTATTTTAGATAATATAAAATCCATATGTGGGTTAGAAGTACAAAAATATAATAATAAATAACAACAAGGGTTAGTAAAATCAAGGTTTGCTTAAGTCTAGAGAAATTAAAGTGCTGTGACTTTTTTTCCCTAGACTTAATTAATTAAAAATTAGTCACTGCACAAGACATTTCCACAGCGGTGACATTTTTAAAAGTATTTAACAGACACATACTATTATATATATGTTATTTTTATTCTATTTTATAAATATCAATACTGACAATCATTATGAATATTTTATGAAATTAAAATAATAACAACAAAATAAATATATAACAGAATTAATTAATAATATTTATTAATATTATTAAGTTTTACTACAATTACGCATAAAGGTTAAAAGCACAATATTTTTTGTCTTATGCCTACGAAATAATACATGTATCAAAATAAACATGTAGGTATAATAATATATATAACATTTGCTCATAACATCTATTTTACTGCTTTGATGATACAAAAAGCAAAGGCTTGATTAAGAATAACTAATTTATCATCTGGCTCGAAGCCAGAGGTAGCATCGCGAGAAATTGGGCGACAAGCCAGGTAATAGTCGACGTTCAATATCAGCACTTCTGTTGTATTAATATTATACAAATACGATTTCAAATTAAAATCATTTTGTTTTTAAACATAATTTGGTGCATAATTGCCAATTTTATGCTCTACGTGTTTTATGCTATCTAAAAGCAGAAGTTGTAATTATTAAAATAACTAAATTCATACCTCTTGAAATTTGTTATACGGCTTTACGATTGGGTAAAATGCTCTAAGCTTAACTGATATACTCAATTCTCAAAAGTTTATTTAAGTGTAATTATTTTGGTTATTTTGTATAATTTTTATTTGAATATTATCCAGTACACCAATATTCGCAAAAAAATTTTAATTTACTCGTAGTTTAGGAATAAAAAAATATTGAGCGAATTTAGGAAATACTTAAAAAGTACATTTAACTATCAGATTTCATTTTTTTAAATAAAGCCAATCAGCCAAGCACGCATAAATCAGCACTTACACACTTAATTTTAGCTAACAATTTCATTGCTTCCGGCTGGGATCGAACAGAATCAAAAGTAAAGTAAAGTAAAGTTACAGCCTATATACGTCCCATTGCTGGGCAGAGGCCTCCACTCATTTCTGAGAGGGTTTTAGGGCAAGGAAGTGTCCGCCGCGCTGCACCAATGCATGTTGGCGAACTTCACATGTCTTCGAAATATTTTTTTTCTTATTCCTCAGACATGTGGGTTTCCTTACGATGTTTTCCTTCATCGCTGAGCACGTGGTAAATCAGCACTTAAAATAGCAATTAACAATTTCATGGTGCCGGCGGGGATCTAAACCGGGTTACTCGCGTTCTGTTATATTTACAGCGAGCGTGAACCATCACATGATAAAAGCTTTTATCCGTTCCGTTTTTGCAAAAACAGAAATAACTAAGTTTTCAGTCATAAATATCAGAATATATCTTCGGACCATTAAATTTAATGTAATAATAAAATTCTAAAGTCTAAAAACAAAAAAAAATATATATATATATATGCGTAAAATATAAATAAATGTATATATAATAAAAAAGTCCTGCAGACCAGATATTAGTCACAGTGGCCAGGCGCAATGGAGACTAGGCATCTGAACAATATTATAGTGCAAGTGACATGCGCAAGCACAGGATACTCATAGACCTATTGCCGTCTAATCCGACTCTACCGGAGAGAGATCAGACGAAGGACCAACGTTTACGTTTTACGTTTACGTTCTTTCTGAGGCAAGGGGGTCAAAACCGCCATCTTTCTGACTCTTAGTAGCATCCCCCTACTACTGAGCATTTCTTGATAGAAAAACCTGATAACTTAATTTCTAATGAACAGCTTCCACGCTAACGAATATTGGACCAATAAGGCAGTATTTTTATAGAATACGGATGACAAACGAGCACTTTTTATACATTTATCTTAGATTAAGTATCAAAATGTAGATGTGTTATACTACCTTTGAAGGCTTTGATGGAATGCTGTTCCAATGAGTTTCCGGTTCTTTATACTCGCGATACGAAACAGCAGCGGCAAGGTGCTATTTTACGAAGGTACTCTGCAAGAGCTCAGTCCTTCCCCAGTCGAGCTGACCCATTCATGCTACAACCGTAATGTAGCTGCAATGTAGATTTTAAATTGTTTAAAAAGAAAAAGTGTTTACGTGTAGTAGCATTGTAGTGGAAGCGTAAGAGAATTCTTTACCCCATTTTGTAAGGTACCTTAAATGTCTACTACGGGATAATAGAGAAAGACCTCATGACTTTCGTCGTTTATACCGTTAGATTATAATAATCTTCCTGTTAGGTATGCTTATTACGAAAAATTATCACTACAACAAGAGTGGTCCTATATAGTAGAGCAAGGCTAGAGCATATTATGGCAGTAAGAATGAGTCGACTCGATCGGGGGAGGGTCGAGCCACACTTGCGCAGAATAGCAGCGCAAAGTAGCAACAAAATTTTGCTGAATTTTGTACGGTGTGTGACGAAATAGTGAGGCTAGCCAAGTTGACATTCTTCAATCATTAACGCAAATAGAAAACATAAAGTGAGAAAATAAGTCACATGAACGTCACGTGACTTAACATTGAGATGTGCCATTCTCATTAATTTTATAGTTGTCTGCTAGCGTTATCAATTTTCAAATGCAACTGGGATTACTCCGCAGAAGAAACCATCTAAGGTTAAGAGGCACATCATCTTAGGCCTCAAGGTTGAAGTATTTGCTTTTTTATGCTTGATTGCAGACAGATGTAGGTGTTTTAGCCACAGTACACTACTTACCACTGGTGGCAGTGCGTGCTCGTTTATGATCCTAACTTTTTTTAAATGGCCCGCGATCAGATGTAAGTTAATAAAGGCTGTTTACATTATAGGGTTGCACACTAAGCCAACTATATTATGTTTGTAGCACGAACGGGTCGGCTCAACCGGGGAAGAACCACACTCTCACAGAATACCAGCGTAAAATTGTAGCTTAATGCTGCTGTGTTTCGTATGGTGAGTGTAGAGAACCGGAGACCCTTTTTACTGGAAACGAGGCATTCCATCGTCCTCATGGGTGACAACGAATCTGCATTTTGATTCGTAATCGTCCATAGAAGTAGATTTCTATGGTTCACAGCAACCACTTACCATCAGGTGGACTGTGTGCTCGTTTGTCACACTATCCTATAAAAAAAAAACTCCGTCTGATGTAGCGTACCTCAATTAACCTGGTGTAACCTAGTTGCACACTGGAAAATAAGTTCAAAAAACGCACTGGGATCTGTGTACGTCCGCGATGAGGTTTGCTGTCGGTGTTTCCGTTGCTATGAGGTTTCAGGGTTTTCTGCTATTTTACTTTGGTGGACACCGGTATAGAGTCAACCTTCTATGCCTGTGTCTATCGATCGTACAACAGAGACCAAGAGACAATCAGGCTCATTGAATACCTGATAGAGATGGCAGATAAAGCCCGTCAACGGTATCCGTATGCGAAGCTAGTTTTTCTCGGGGACTTTTACGCCCATCACAAGGAGTGGTTCTTTCCATACAAGAAAACCGACCATGCTGAGGAGAGGCGCTCAAACATGCATTGCCGCTAGATCTCTCTCAGCCCGTTCATTTAGCGACGCGAGTAGCAGATGTAACCTGAAATACGTCCAATTGCTTCGACCTTCTGCTGACAACAGACCCACACCGGCACTCTATAAATTATATTTTAATGCGCACGGACAAGGAGGGGAATGCCCTGCCAGCGTCTGTTTTTTCAAGAACCTGTAGCCTGGAACTCTTCAAGGTGCGTGTTAACAAGCTTCTCCGGGGTAAACTCTCTCAATCGTAGAACTCATGTTTGCCCCCAAGCGAGATGAAGGTCAAGAGTGAGCTCATTTTCAATTTGAAAAAGGCTGTTTAAAAAGAAGAAATTAATATAGTTCAGCTTGTGATTGTAATAGGTTCGTGTCATGTTTTTCTTTGCAATGACTACAGCTGCAGAAAAATGTATATATTCCAGCTAAACAAACAAATATTCCAGCGCCATTATTTTTTATTAGAGTTTGTTTTATGAAATATATTTGAAAAGCGAGCACACAGTTCACTTGATAGTAAGTGGATGCTGTGGTCCATAGATAACTTCATTTATCCATAATAAAGAATCACAATGCAGATGATTAATCACCCCTGAAGACTGAGATGGAATATTCGTTTGCAGTAAATAGGGTCTCCAGCTCTTTAACTCACTATATGAAACAGCATTAATCCAGTGTAAAACAGCATTAAGCTGCTATTTTACACTTGTATTCTGCGAGAGCGTGGTCTTACCCCGGTCGAGCCGACCCATTCGTGCTACAACCATAATATAGCTGCAGCATGGCTTCACCATGTAAAAAATATAGATATAACAAATCTAGATATTATTTTAACAAAAATTCTCAGATAATTGTGCAGTGAATTGTAAAATATCGTATAGATGTATGTATTGAATATTCCAGATCAGCGATTCAGAGTTTGAGCTTAGTTTGCTCGCTAGGTGTTTCCACTAGCACAAAATCGTTCAAAAGGGTGCAGTCCATGACCGTGAAATTCAATTAGTTTCTAGTTCTCTCCGCAGTCTACGTAGTTTATGTAAATGCTGCTGAACTTTATATAAAAAATAATTACAAAAAGTTATTCATAAAAATCCAAGTGTTAAAAATAAAATGCTAGTAAAAAAATGCAACAGGTAAACATTGATATCCTTAGTTATTTACTTTTTCCATCACATTATGAGCATAATCTGAAAGTTTCAAAAGAAAATTCATTATTTGCTATCGTTATATCATATCCTTTGCTAAAATGTACAAAAGTTCCTTTTTGTCGTGACTTTGTACCCGTACGGCTTTGTATCACCTTGTTACATAACTTTGTACCACCTTGTTTCATCACTATTTCTGTCGCCAGTAAGCATAGCTCCACTGCTGTGTACCAGATTGATAAGGAAGAGGTCCAATATTAGGCCATGAAGCATTTCATATACACCCTCAGAGATGATATTTGTTAAAACGTTTACGTTACGTATAATAGTAATACTACAACTATTGAAACAATTAAGTCAAAATTTAAAAAAGTCAACATTGGTGTACCTCAAGGAAGTATACTCGGTCCTTCTTTGTTTTTATTATACATCAACGAGATATTTAAAATCACCAAGCATTTAACAATAATGTTTGCTGATGATGCTACAGTCTTTTATACTAGTAAGCTAATAAATAGTTCAGAACTTGAAAGTCAAATTAATAAGTCCATAAAAGACATAGTGTCCTGGTTAAAATCTGTAAACCTAACAATTAATGTAACTAAAACTAAAATTCTCCAAATTAGAAATTACAAGACCGAACCAATCCATTTAAAAATATCATTCGATGGCTCAGTCATAGAGGAAGTAGATAATATAAACTTTCTTGGAGTTAAAATTGACTCTCATCTAAATTGGAAATCACACATAGAAAAGATTAACAAAAAGATATCGAGTTATTGCTATGTTCTTTCAATACTTTCTTGGTCAACCTCTGAATCTGTTACTAGAAATGCGTACTATGGTTATATTTATCCATTGTTAATCTATGGTATAATTTTTTGGGGTAATTCAACCAACATAAATGAAACGTTTATACTACAGAAACGATGTTTACGCATCATATACCGTAAAACAAATAGAGACAGCCTGAGGAATTTATTTAAAGAAAAACGTTTTTTAACTTTAACTGGAATATATATCTTAGAGTTACTGTACGTTAAACATCGATAGTTTGGTAATCCGATAGTATCGATAGTTTAACTAAAAACTATCGATAGTATCGATAGTCTATCGATAGTTTAAAAACTTGTAGGATTAGCGTAACATCAATAAAATAACAAATGTTATACGAAACGTAGAATTTTATTTTGATATATATATATTCGAAATAACAATCAAACAATCAAAAATCAGTATTCATCATTATTATAGTTAGAAATCAATCATTAAAATAATAGCTATTTTGTTTTATAAACAACAATTCATTTAATCTTTTTTCTTTTAACCTATTTCTGCGTTCGGTTAAAATTTGTCCGGCCTTCGAAAATATTCGTTCTGAAGGCACAGAAGATGCTGGAATACAGAGATAGAGCATCGCTAATTCCTTCAATTTATTGTTGGTGTATTTCCAGTATGTTATAGGACACTCTTTTCTGTCAATTATTGGCTTCTCGAGATATTGCCTGACATCTACCAATGAGTTACTCAATGGGGTCGATACGTCCGGAACGTCTAGAAATCCCAACAGGTCATTAGATGTTCCTGAAGACGTGGATGGTGTTGGTTGCGTTTCTTCTACAGCCAAGCGTTCTTTAGTTAAATGGCTAGCATAGGCCTTTTCCAGCCACTGACCAGCTCGCTTCTCGTCGTCACTTGTTTTGAACCCCTTCTTCTTAAATCTGGGGTCCAATATTGTAGCAAGTACAACAGGTGTCCTGCTTTCATAGGGACTTAGTCTTTTGTCAACTGATCCCTTCATGCAGAGTAATATTTTGTTTCCGCTTTCAGTAACAATTTGAGATTCAACTTCTACTAATTTCGTTTTTATTCCACGAATCAATGGTATTATCAGTGACAATGTTATATAGCTTTCTCCGGAAATTTTTGTTGTAGCTAGATCGAAAGGTTCCAGAATTTGAATTGTTTCTTGAATAATTAGGTATTCGTCAGCATTGACTCCTGGTGGAGCCCGATTACATTCATTAAGTGCGAGAGTTAATTCTGTCTTCATTGTAACAATTCTTTGCAGCATGTGGTATGCACTGTTCTAGCGGGTGGGTACTTCCTGGATCACTTTCAGTTCTGGTTTATTTAATTCACGTTGAATAGCCCGTAATTTATCGCTAGCTAGAGTACTCATCTTGAAAAAAGTCACAATCGATTTACATTTTTTCAGAATCTGGTCTAAGCAGGTCACAGCAAACGAATCACTTACCGTCAGGTTTAGTGTGTGCGCAAAGCAGGGTATATGTCGTATATGCAGTTTGGCTGCGGCGTTAATCATTGTTTGAGCGTTATCAGTCGTTATTGCTTCACATTTTGACCTGATATCCCATTTTGAGAGAGTAGCATCCAACATCTGAAAACAATAATAATATTGTTTATGTCTGATTATAAAGAAACACTGAATTGGTAGGTATCAAGGCAATAAAATTTAAAAATACTTACACTGGCTATATTTTCTGCGTTATGACTTCCTTCCATCTTCACAACTTCCAATAATGGTGCAATTAATTTTTCGTTGTGAAAGAAATGACAAGTAACTGAAAGGATGCCTTCATTTGCAATTGATGTCCATAAGTCAGTAGTCACACTAACATGTTCTGCTTTCGATAATGCTGTGACGAGCTTCTGTTTCACGTTTTCATAATATTCCGGCAGTAATTTCTTTTTCAATATTGTTGTATCAGGAATTTCATATCTACTATCGAGAGCATTTACAAAATCCCGAAATCCTTCATGTTCTCCTTTTCGCAAAGGTTCCATGTATTAAAGTAAACAGCAATCATGCGCACGTATTTGTTATCCAAATTTTGCTTTGTTTTCCCATCTGGATATTTACTACTTCTATCAAAATAATTTTTTAGCGTATTTCTCTTTTTAGGGCTTGGGCCCATTTTCTCATTTTGCTCAGTGGTATCTACGTCTTGAGTAACAGAAACAGTGGATGACCACATCCATACCTCATTATGTTTTCTCTTCATATGATCGATCAAGTTCGTAGTATTTCCACTTAGTTTAAACTCTCTTTTACACAAAGAACACTTGGCAAACTTTTCATTAGTCTTTTTGAAGTAATCCCACGCACGTGACTTACTACTCATGTTTTATTGTTTAATTCTAAATTGTTTGTTACTCCACTCAACTTCAAACATCCACAATAAAAAACTGACTGACTGACTTTTGTCTTGTAAATGAATGATATACGCACGGTAATTCCCCAACCATAGAGAAGAATCTCAATGTCTACGCCTTTGAATGTATGATATACGCACGGTAATTCCCCTACCATAGAGAACAATCTCAATGTCTATACCTTTGTCACTATAGCCGGGGAATAACTTACATACATGCATACCTCGACTCTAGGGATGTAAAAGTAGTACCCGAGTAAACAATCGATCGATAGTTTTAAAAACTATCGATAGTATCGATAGCCATTTACTATCGATACCATCGATAGTCTATCGATGTTTAACGTACACTACTTAGAGTTGTGCCTATTTATTAGAAATAATTGCGATTTATTCGAAACGAAACTTTCGGAACGGCAAAATTTACGCCCTTGCTACGTAAACAATTTATATCTACCTCAAATTAAAAATAAATTGTTTGACAAAAGTGCATACATAACAGCAATTAAAGTATTTAATCACTTACCCAATAGTATTAAACCAATAAAAGGACCCAAATTCAAACATAATTTAAAAAACTGGTTGGTGGAACATACGTTTTATAAGCTAAATGAATTCTATAATTTTAAGAGTTAATATCGTGTTCTTTGTTATAATAATATCTATAAGCATTTTTTTAATATTTTATCTTAGAAGTTAATTGTAAATCTATCATCTGTTAAATGTAAATTGCAAAAATGTAATCTGTTAAATGTAAATAGTATATATATTATGTTTATGAAAATTGTAAATCTATTGCACGCCTGATGAGGCAACTGTTGATACCTATAATATTATGTCATCTTCAACTTGTACACAGTAATGCAATAAATGAATTATTATTATTATAAAAAGTTGCTTACAGGTATCCATGGGCTTCAGAATCGGAATCGTCAACTAGATTGTTAGCAACTTGTAAAAACAAACATACTCTATGTTTAAATACATGATTCAGTGGTGAACAGAATAAAACCATAGACGGTCTATTTTTTACATTGAATTCATTAGTTTTAGTAGGGCAATAAAGGCCACAGAAACTTGTCATCGCATATAGAGAGTGATGACAGCGTTTCGTCGCTTGTGCAGCCCGTCGGGGATATTTGCAGAAGCTCGCGTCGCTAGCTTTTACGCGACACATAGAAAGCGATGTGCATCACCGATACGTAGAGTGCAGGTCAGTAAGAACAGTACGCTTGTTATGATAGCTAATAGACTTGAGTGTTCATTTATAAACAATTGCTCTTTCGTACATACTAGGGACATTCAATAAAAAGTGATTATGTATGTATAAGGTAACTATTGGTAAATGTTATTTTATTTTATGTGACATAATTTATATACTCTACATTTGGAATGGCTTTTATCTAAGAATCTCAAATTGTGACCATCGCAATGGTGGACTTGTGCACCGGGCCAAACTTATCTTGGTGAAACAAAACAATCTTTGCGAGTAAGCCTCGCTGTTACGCGGATTTTGAACAAACAAATGGTTTCTACTTTTTTTTAAACAAATGGTAATCAGATATTTTTTCAGATATTCCAGGATTATCAGACAAAAGTAGCAAGTGTGGCAAAATGAGGCTCATATGACACAATCTGTGAGGGAGGTCCACGTTCAACAATTTACTTAAGACGAGATTATTGAAAAAACGAATGAGAAGTTAGTTTATATGTATTAATTGTGTATTAACAGAATGTGAGTCCTACTAATTATTTTAAAGGATGTTATTATAATCCGTTTTAATTAGACCTTCGTAATATGACAGAATTTCTAATTCCCTTCATCATTCCGTAGGTGTCGTAAGAAGCGGCAGAAGGAAATAAATCAGGAGATGGGCAGCAACGTCTTCCTAACAACAACTAAAATTAAAAAAAAAAACTGCGGTTGCCAACCCGCTTACGTGGCAGTGAGAGCGTGGCAACTATGGTAAATATCCCCCTAATTTACGGGGAGGCCTATGTTCAGCAGAGGACTTTAATAGGCTGTAACGGTAACGATAATATTACAGAACCTATTATATGTTGTTTGCTGTGGAGGAATCTATGACGCTGTATCATTCAAAAATCTATCGCCCTCAAATGAAAGTACAGAGTAACTATCTAATATTACAAAACATACGAGTAAAGACAAATCTGTACCGCGGCTCAATTTATTTTTCAAGAAATGCACAGGTAAATCATCAGTGTACTCTGGAGTTGTTCGTATCCAACATTGGACTTTCATAGGCTTAGAAAAAAATTACAATTTTTATTCATATTTTTATCTTAAATTACTAAATAGGATATGGAATGCCTGGAATATATCTATCAATATTATAAAAAATGTTATTAAATTAACAGCATATACGATGTGTGGGTATTTTGCAAATAATTAGCAGAAAAAATTGATATATATTTTTTATAATAATACATAAAAAATACAAATTGTACTTCTAAATAGGCATAAGCCATCACAAGATCATCTATATCATATTAAACGCAATTAATTTTCATCGTACAAAGATATAACACTATCATAATTACATAAATCACTATCACAAAGTGACCACCAGTAGTTGTACAGCGGACTTTTAAGACAACCGCGCCAAATATATCCATCACTCCTCAGAGCTTTAATGCCGCATATTTCATCTTCCGCACACTGTTTCGTTGGTAATAACCCACTGAAACATATATCTTATAGAAACTTACACGTACTAGTTTATAACAAACTAAAATTGGTAAAGCCAGTCATAATGCTTGTAGATCTGGCAATGATAAGGAAATAAGTATCTTTAACAGGAGTGTATAGGGGGACCCCCACTTGACTTAGTGACAACTTAATAAGACATGGGTTTTAGCTGTATATAAAAGTAATATAACTGTATAGTAACAAGCATATAAAAGCTTTCTATCTCTTTGTAAAGTTTCATCACAATATGTTCATCCATTCCGAATATTAGCTCGGATAAATAGACAGACAGAAATACATTTTTTAATGTGTGTTTACATAATGGTTATTAGTATTAGAGACAAACACTTCTATTTTATTAATATGTATAGATTTCAATTTAAATATTTAATTTTACATAATTTACTAGAACGATGAAAAACGTCATAAGGCATCTATCTGCATCTCAAGAAATAAAATATTTTAGAGACATTAAGTCCACCATCAGGCGGTACCAGTGTAATTGTATCATTACCCCCTTAGAAATGAGGGATGGCCTGTGCACGCACCGCATTTTTACTTTTCGTGGTCGAAAGGAGAAAGAACACACTCACAAAAGAAGAGAAAATAGCAGCACGTTGTTACTGTTTCGTTTGTTGAGCGATACGAACAGAAGATTTTTTTTCACAATGAAGCAAGTATTCCATATAAGACCCTAAGAGTGTCACAATGCTTCTCCATTTTGATTCCTAATTTTAAACCTGCTACAGATAACACCTTAAGCTTAGCTCATTTTGGCACTAACTTATGTATATACTAGATCGCCAGGCAGACGTTTTTCTGCCCTTTTCGACTAATCTTTGTCATGTTCTATTCAAAATCCTTAGATTCGCAAAAAAATAATTGTGGGTCATGGGCAAAAAAAATATCCCTCAAGTTGGGCCAAACTTCACACGGTGTGCAAATTTGGTTAATATCGGTTAAGCACTTTAGGAGTCCATCGCGGACAAACAACGTGACACGTAATTTATTTTGTTACCTATTTGTATTATATATATATATATATATATATATATATATATATATATATATATATATATATAATAGAAATATGCTTAGAAGGAAGAGGATAAGAAAAATAAATGGCTCAAAATAACTGGACAATCAAAGTTGAATTTAAACTGTATAGTTTGTTATATGTGGCATAATACAAGTAAGAGAGAACCTGAAAAATGCAAATGTTTACGAATAGAATAAATTGAAAAATATTGTGGCATTCAAAAGATACCCATAATTCTCTTGCCAGTTTTTACGAAAGAGGTTTATTTTCCAAAACATTGATTTTTATACTTTCAAATAATTTTAAACTAGTCTAAATTTAATAATTACTTACATATTACCCTCCAAGCAGAGAGAGTTGTCTAACATGTCCAGTGTTTTTGTTGTAGCATTAACTTCGCAGCTCAAACAAGACATATCTTTGTAAATAGATGTACGAAAGCTTTTTGATCGTGATAGATCGATGACATTTTCAATCCAATCCTTTTTTTTAGAAAATATGTATGGCATTTCAGAAATTGAAATATAGTTACAAAGGTTGCAAGAGCACACGTATGTTGTTAGATTCAGATTACCATTGAAACATCCACGGTCTATTAATCCAAAAGGTGTTTGCTGAGAGTAACATAGATCTTCTTCATGATCACAAATTACGGATGGAACCCTGTTTATAAAATAAAATTAAGAATATGGAAGATCTATTACAATTAAAGTAATTTTTTTTATAAGTAGATACTTACAGTTTATTTTTAGGATCATTACATTCTTGCAACTGAACATTGTTACATACGATACAAGATCTTCTTGGAGGGTTTTCAGTTATGTTAGGAAAATGAGGCTCAATAAAGAAATTAATTTTTGGTTCTGGTTTAGCTTTGATACGAGATCTTCTCTTTTTCTCTATAACATCGATATTTTTTGTTAAATTAAATAACTCGGTTTGTTTACTTTTCTCGTTTACAGTAGATACAGAAACAGAGTTAGTAGTGGTTATAATAGCAGTGGTTACAATAGCAGTTGTTAGGTTAGCAGTGGTTGTACGCGTTGCTGAAGTTACATTCGTTAACTGTTTAGTTCTTGTTACAGGAGCAGTAGTAGTTTTGTTAGATTTGATCGTGCTAATTGTTTTATTAGTTATTTGGGAAGTAATTACTGTTTTATTAGAAGCTCTTGTTTTTTCTAATGTAGTTGGTGTAGTCTCCACGCCAAAAATTTCTTTTACATTTTGAACTAAGAACGCTACTATATTTGCGTCTTCCTCACTTCGTTCCGATGTTGACTCATCTGGAAGCTCCTCAACTTGTCGCCGAAAGTAAAGCAGTGGCTTTTTAATATTTGGAGTTGTTACTTCATTGCATTTTGTAAAAGTAATTATAAAAAATAAACACAATAAAACTGAAATAGTTTCCATCCTTACAGAAAAATATTTACTTGACATTTTGACAAATTCTATCAACATCTGACATTCCTTAAAATGAAGTACAGTTTTATATTATGTTTTATAACCAGTCATATTTTAAAAGAATAAAATCTTATTTAAAATCGCCAAAACGTAAACACTTAGGCACTCGGTCGAGGTAGCAGAATTTTTGGGTAAAGCAGATTTCTGTGAAAGGTCGTTTAATAATAACTTTTCTGAGCGTATTTTTGGAATATAAAATGGTTTTGAGTTACATAATGAATTGTTGCAGAAATAAAACATTGAGTTATAAGCTGGTGTATCTATACATCCTCTTGAAACGAAATCGGTTACTTCATCATTATTTACATAACACACCTGATTACGCCCACAAAGCATATAGTCCACACTGAAAAGTATCATTATGTATTTATTTTTTAATAGTTAATAGAAGAAAATTTTCTTAATAAATATTTACGAAAATTTTAATTTTACTTAGTTTTATACATATTTTAGTACTCAGAGGTGACAACACAACTGTAGCCTTCTTTGTTTAAATATGGCTGAAGGTTCGGAAGGGGGGAGTCCGGAACCTCACGAATAGGTTCCCGCATTGTCACGTGCCGAGAAGGGGGGGAGGCTGGCCTCAGGTAGACCCTTTTTACTGGAAACAAGGCATTCCATCTTAGTCCTAACGGGTGACAACGCATCTGCATTTTGATTCGTAATCAAGGATAGATGTAGATATCTATGGGCCACAGCAACCACTTACTATCAGGTGGACTGTGTGTTTGTCAACCAATCCTATAAAAAAAGGTGGCTGAGTTTTGGTCACCATGATAAACGAAGAGAAACCTACATGTTTGACCCGAGGTGAAAGGCCAGCTCGAGTTGGCCACCCCGAGTGGGCTTGGCAAACCCACTTCGGATGTGTGTTAGTGAGCTGCAGTGAGATCCCTGCACTCCCACCCCTCACCCCCCTACCGCTGCAGCCTACGTAGATTCGTGGAAGAGAAGTGTTGGAGTGATGGCAGTGTACCATCCTTTGTGACTCTGGCATGGCCGCACCGTTGATATGGTCATGGTGGGGACGCGAGGGGGGCAGGTGTGTCATTATTGTGAGGCGCGCTATCTCTAACCTTCGCGTCCGAAACATCGTTGGTGTTGGAGCCATAGACAAGTTCCATCACTGGGGTCAGGAAAGTTGGTGTTTCCAAGTGCTCGTTTTTATCCAGGTCCCATGGGCTCCATAAGGCATTAGGTGGATTGTAAGTTAGTTCCAGTTTTATGTCTAATTACTACCATAAATTGACTTAACTAGAATTTGGTTTCATTATCTAGTATTGGTTTATGTAAAAAGTGGTCTTTAACGAGTAAAAATGATCGCGATGATGTTTCCTTAAATTTATTTAAATATCAAAAATTATATTCCTTTCATCTTTACACAGTAATAACTCGGGTAGGTGATAGAACAAACAGTTTAATTAGTGTAATTGTGAATGATAAATAAGCGAACAATGAAACGAACATCAAGTTACTAAATCATAAGGTGATAGATACTTATTGGTCATCAATACTATTTTTACGAGTAAGATCCACGCTGCAACTATATTATAGTTGTACGAATGTACGAATGGGTCGGCTCGACCGGGGTAGAACCAAACTCTCACAGAATACCAACATAAAATAGCAGCTCAATGCTGTTGTGTTTCGTATGATAAGTGTAGAGAACCGGAGACCCTTTTTACTGGAAACGAGGCATTCCATCTTAGTCCTCAGGGGTGACAACGCACCTGCGTTTTGATTCTTAATCGAGGATAAAAGTAGATGTATATGGTTCTTAGCATCCACTTACCATCAGATGAACCGTGTGCTTGTTCGTCACCCTTAATCTAAAGAAAAGATTACGTGCGTATAATATTTACAACTTTTGTTATAAAAATAAGTTGGGAATATAGGTGGGTATATTATATAATGTTTACTGTCTTAAACTTTTTCTGATATTAATCAAAAATTATTAAATTCTATTTAAAAAAATTACTATAAAAAATTACTGACATTTCATACGGTTTGTATTTCAAAGTAATTATTTGACGCATTTGCATTTTGATTCTTAATCGAGGATAGATGTAAAAGTCTATGACCCACAGCATCCACTTACCATCAGGTGGACTGTGTGCTCGTTTGTCACCCAATTCTATAAAAAATCAAAACCTTTGGTAAGTCAAATATTTGAAGATTTAAGTAATCGACTAAGAATCCATTGAATCATTTCGTCCCTTAGCTATCATAAAAGGCGACCATGGATTAAACTAGAAATAGCCTCAGCCAGTATCGGAATCCTCGGCTTCGACATATCGAGTGACGTGCAGTTTCATGGTCACTTGGAAGGGAAGGCCAAATTGGCTTCTAAAAGCTTGGCGTGCTCAGCAGAGCGGGACAGTATTTTATGCCGGCACACCGCCTGCAACTTTACAAGGCGCAGGTTCGGCCGCACATGGAATACTGTTCCCATCTCTGGGCTGGGGCTCCCCAGTACCATCTCCTTCCACTTGACCGCATACAGCGCAGAGCGGCTCGAATCGTCGACGACCGAGTGCTTTCCGATCGGCTCGATTCACTGGCACTGCGAAGAGATGTTGCATCTCTTTGCATTTTATTTCGCATATACCATGGAGAGTGCTCTGAGGAATTGTTCGGATTAATCTCAGCCGCCAAATTTCGTGAACGCACTACGCGGCAAACGTCCCGATACCATCCACACCATCTGGATGCTTGGCGGTCCACCACTGTACGTTTCAAGAGGAGTTTTCTTCCGCGTACAAGCTCTCTGTGGAATAGTTTACCACCAGCGATTTTTCCGGACCGATACGACCTGGGAACCTTCAAGGAAAGAGCGTACTCCTTTCTAAAGGGCCGGCAACGCACCTGCAATTCCCCTGGTGTTGCGGTTGATCATGGGCGGCGGTAGTCACTTAACATCAGGGGAGCCGCATGCTCGTTTGCCCCCTCTTCTATATAAAAAAACTTATAAAAATAAAACCATCCCGTTTACGCTAGACGTAAAATATGCGGATTAACGATGGAGAGCAGCGTCAAGGTTCGAGTGTTCTGATGAGACGATTAAAGTAAATTTTTCCTATTAGAACTTTATATGCTTTTTTATAGTTTGGGTTAATACGATCACCATTTCAATACAATGTAACTCAAGAATAGTATTTATTTTCATTTATTCTAGATACTCGTATATAAAAAACTTCTTACTTTTTACCACTTCTGCAATTAATGTCAACAATGGTATTGAAACCTCTCGTTTCACAAACTTTGCAAATTAACTGCATTCCAGCTATCGGTATTTGAACGCGTTTGTTGTGGTAATCCCAATCACCGATTTTTTTGTATTGGTAATAAACGGAATCGTTCGCAGGCTTATCGTTACACAACGGACAATTGCATACGAAAGTCCTATTCATTTTGTTTGGCATCATACATCCTCTTTTTATGTACTGTGGGTGCAGCTCCGTGTAACATATTTCTGCCTCTGAACACTGTACATTTGTTTGGCTGAAAAAGAAGACTCAGTTTGATTATAAAATATAATTACAAATGCAATTTTTCTCAAGACCGATTTTATATTTTTTCTAAAACCTTGAGAATAATTGGGACTCAAGCTGCTCAAGAGATAGTATAGCGAACATTGTCACTACTGAACGTGCCCTTTGTATCGCTCATGGTATCATGAGTGATACAAAGGGTATCTTCGATGTAAACTAATATTGACCATAAGATACACGAAGAAAATAACAAAACAACTACACTCGGAAATAAGACATTTGTATTTTCATGCACAAATATTAACTCTGGCTGGCAAAATGTCGTCACATTCTGCTTCAAAAATCGAGTAAATTTAGCAAAATGAAAAAGAGAGTGGGAGAGAGGAACAGATCTTCTCCGCAAAGTTTAAAATATGCTCAGAATAAATATTTGGAATAAAAATTTGTTCTTTAACAATATTTTATTAAACTTACACTTTGCCATTGTAACATTTTTCATCAGACATATATCCTCTGTCAGTAAAACACCACAAACATTGAATACCACTATCATTTTTATTATCATCTTTATTTTTTATATAATTTTGTGTAGTTATGTCTTTTATATTTTTTAAGCTAGCATTTTTCGTCAATTCTAGTTGTTCATAATAGAATGGGTCTGCAGTAAATAGTTTCCCAAATTTTTTATAAGTAATATCTTCGTAATGTAAAGGAATGGTACTTGAGGATCTAGTAAATTCGGGTAAACTTTTATTCAAACTAGTAAGAGATAGTAGAGGCTTTGTTAATAAAACCAATTCTTCTTCCTCTTGACCAAATTCACAGCCAAATCCGTAAAATAATGTAACAAAAACGAGCCACTTTATAATGTTAACATTTTTACTTATCATTTTGCTATTTCCGCTGAAAAGACAATAGCAGACAATAGTATGTCACTCATTTTATTCTTTTTTAATCTTATGTCACAAAGGCAACACTTTTAATATAAATAAACCCACAGATAACTAATAGTACCATCTCAATAACAGTATTCGCTACGTTTTCAGTACTCAAAAGTATGATCACGTCTTCTATCGCTCTGAACTTAAATAGTTGAATGTCCCACAAGGAAGGAATCTTAGAACAGTTTTAAGTCTTTTCACAATACTTAAAGATCCATTGACCCCATAGTTTTTGAAATGCAAGTTTCAATATCTGGGTTCTTCTCTCAATCGTAATCTTTGGTTTCAGGACAATCTAGTACTAGAAATTCCCTCTCATCGTACTGATTTTCTCTCCAAATACTTGGCTGTATAATAATAAGGAATCCTCAAATAAGTGGAATTTTGAAACAAAAATATAAGGACATTATTCAACAAATTGTAAATAATTATTTTATATATATAAATATATAAAAACACTCACGCCTGTCACCCAGTGGGATATGCAGAGATAACGGACTTCCATTTGGCACGATCCTGACATACCTCCCTCGCCTCCTTTACATCCATATATCTACGCATACAAGCACGTCGGTTAAGGGTACTTCTGCCCCATTTTCAAAATATCGCCAATTTGGTCGATAAACTTTCGTCTAGGGCGTCCATTCCCGACTCTGCCGTTCACATCTACCATATAAATTTGCTTTGTCATTCTTTCCTCACTCATTCTTTCTATATAACAAAACTACCGAAACATTCTTATCTTAATCCCAGTCACAACATCATCTTGCATACCACATTTATCTCTTATCACACAATTTATAACCCTGTCATTAAGATTCAATCCTAGCGTACTCCTTAAAGACTGCGTTTCTACAACATTTACTCTACTTTTGTGCTTCTGCCACACCCAACTTTCACTACCATACAGTAAAGTAGGGATTAACACAGCATTATGAATTACCATACGTGCCTTTTTTGACACATTCTGATTCTTCATAACAGAGTGTAGTTCTATTCAATTTAGTTCCTGCATTCATTCGACGCTATAAATCCTTATCATATATACCATTCCTGCTAAACACATCCCAAATATACGAACTCACCATCTTGCTCAATCTACTCCCCTTCTATTCTTATTTCAAATAACGTTTTACTTTCTTTTCTTTCAAAAATCACCCATTTTGTCTTACTTGTGTTCACTTTCATTCTCCTTTCTTTTAATGCCCAGTTCATTAATGTAACTATCATCTGCAACTCAGCCGCCGACGACGCAAATATGACTTGAACTCATGAACTCAATTGCACTGCTCAACACGCATACAAAAGAAGGAATTTTATACCACATTGTTACCTGCGACGAAAAATGGATTCTGTCAGGCAATCGCAAACGCTCAGCAAGTTAATTGGATCCTTTTAAAGCACTTAAACAATGCTCTAAACGAAAACTTACACCTGTAAAACAGATGGTCACTGTTTGGTTGTATTGCACATGTATGATAGACACGATGTGATTAACACACATAGCTTCTTACTAAACGGGACGAGTATTACTTATGCACCCATGACGGAAATCATATTTTATTACAAATCAGTTTAGTTCACACTATCTAATATAGCGTAATTTATTTTATTTCCTTCGAAAACTCTTTATATGTTATTATTTTTAGTTATTTCATATTTGCAAAATCACGTTTTCTTAAGAAAATATGGAGGCAAACGCCTCAAATTTAAAATAATTGAATATTTATAAGCTATATATTAGTAATATCGTGGTAGAGCTACGCTGCAGCTATATTATAGTTGTAGCAAGAGTGGGTCGGCTCGACCGAGAAAGGACCACGCTTTCACAGAATACCAGCGTAAAATAGCAGCTTAATACTGCTGTGAGTGTAGAGAACCGGATACCCTGTTTTACTGGAAACGAGGCATTCCATCTTATTCCTCAGGGATGACAACGCACCTGCGTTTTGATTCTTAATCGAGGATAATACCCCCTTTTTTTCAACCTAAAAAAAAAAAAATTTAACTTTTTATAAAAAAAAAAAAAAAAGAAAGGGGAAAAAGTAGATGTATATGGTTCTCAGCATCCACTTACCATCAGGTAGACTGTGTGCTTGTTCGTCACGCTTAATCTAAAAAAAAAAGATTACGTGCGTATAATATATATTTATAACTTTTGTTATAAAAATAAGTTAGGAATATAGGTGGGTATATTATATAATGTTTACTGTCTTAAACTTTTTCTGATATTAATCAAAAATTATTAAATTCTATTTAAAAAAAAAAAAAAAAAATTACGCGAAAAAATATATATATTTTTAAAAAAAAAAAAAAAAAAAAAGTGTTATATATTATAAAAAAAAATTACTATAAAAAATTACTGACATTTCATACGGTTTATATTTCAAAGTTATTATTAGCATATGTAAGTACTTATGTAATTACTCTAAGGTTTACATTGATTGTGACTTTCCTTCTTTCCTTCTAACGATGTTTATTATAGCGTCATCATGCGTTCCCAGTATAGTGAATCGTAATCTTCAAATAATTGCATAACGAAATAACTTGTCAAGTTGATAAGAAATAAGAAAACTCGCGTCGGAATATTAAATATTATTAACTTAAAATTAGTTTTATTTCTCTTTAAATGTTATATAAATGTAAATCTTTTTTGAGAAGAAGCACTAGAGTAAAATAAATGCTGTAGAAATGCGGTCAATGTGTGGTATGTTAGGGCTGAATCTGAATGACAGGGTGAGAAATTGTGTGATAAGAGAACAGTGCGGTTTGTGTTGTTTGTGTTTTTGTGACCAGGATTAAGAAAGACGTGCTTCGGTGGTTTAGTCATGTGAAAGGAATAAATGAGGAAAGAGAGTGACAAAGTAAATTTATGAAGCAGAAGTGAACGGCAAAGCTATGAAGGGACACTCTAGGCGAAAGTTTGTCAACGAAATTGGCGATATATTGAAAATGGGTCAAATTAAGACTACTTTTAACCGACGAGCATGTATGCGTAGGTATATGGATGTAAAGGAGGCGAGAGAAGTGTGTCAGGATCGTACCAAATAGAAGTCCGTAATCTCTGCCTTCTCCTCTGGGTCACAGGCGTAAGTGTTTATGTTTCTGTTTATATAAAATGAATAATACATTATAAAGAAAAATTATACCAAAGCCATGGTCCATTATTTGTAAAAAAATAACGTTATTAAGCATTAATCATATTATTGGTTCTTTACGTATAAAATTATATATAATTTGGGCAGTAATACTTTGAACTGTAAATTATAGCTATTTACACACAAAAAAAACCTGCAGTTCTAAATTTGAAAAAAAATATATCTAAGACTTATTACCCGGTTTTCAAAATCAGTTATTAATTTGCTACATTTACTCGTATATACACATGGACTCGAAAAATATCTTGCTATTTGTAATTATGAGTAACGACGTTGTAACAGCAAGTCTCCAATGACACGCAATATCAACGACGTATAACGACCACTACTACCGAGCGAGCTGTGTTACTGATTCCACCGCTGTCGTTGGGAAATTTTGAACTAACAAATGAACAGTGTCCACTCCGTCAGAAAAGGGAGGAAGGCTCAAATTACGGCTTAGCTAATATTGACCTTTGATGTAAGTAACAAAGCATAAAGCTAAGTTAGAGATAATGTGCGCCAAATCAGTAAAATACGCTTGATTACAACGAACGAGTTACGTAAAGCGAGAGAACCACTTTCGAGTTTGCAACATAATTTCTGAATCGGCATAGTAATAAGAAATTATGAGTTGAATGGTTACTTTCAATGAGAAGTGTAACCTACTCGATAATCGTAAGTGGTGGTTAGATCTAGATTCCAAAGCCAAACAGTAACCAAAATGAAAGATAAAGAAAGGAAGTTTATAGTGACATTTCGGTGGTCTACTGTTTGAGTTTTTCACCACAAATTCTTGCCATCTGGTACCACCAATCCTGCTGACCATTATTGTCGAGTGTGTTGAGAAGTGTCACACAAAAAATGTCCGACCACATATTGCACAAAATATGCCCTGCAAAATATATTCTTTCTCATCCACCATATTTTGCAAACCTTGATCGGATAGACAACACACATCTTTTGAAGCTTAGATGACTTTTTGATATGCAAAATTTTCAATCTCTAAAAGCAGTAAAGAGCGTCTGCAAATAATTGATCGACAAAGGTCACATAAAATAGCAAGAAGGTATTTTTCTTTAAGTTTAGTTTTATTTTTAAATATAATTTTTAATGTAAAACGGTAATTTCAAAGATGAAGATTATAAAGTATAAAGATGCTAGAAAATACCATTTATTGTATCAGTTTATTAAAAAAAAAATTGGCGCTATATGCATTAAAAATATTTCGAAATCAATTCACCAAGACAATTAAGCCTTATAGAGTTATGAATCCAAATAGATATACGGCTAAGTGGTCGCTTTTATATTTTAATTTTAAAGTACAACAAAAGATAAATGAATATTTGTTTTTTTTTTTTTAATCAATATGGTAATACTCCATTTTGGTATGATTCCAAAAACTGCCACGAAGCATACGAGGTCACATGAGAAATTCCTAGTGTGGAACACAGCGGTAGCGTTCCCTTTTTAGAACAAGAAAAGTAGTAGACAAGCGAAGGAAATTTCTATTACAACTAATCGTTTTGTACAAAAATTAAATATTTGTTTAAGACACTTCGAACTTTAACAATTTATAATGATTTTAAATAATATAAGTAAGTCTTGGATTAAAAAATAAGCAACTTAATTAAAAGCGGGGTACTTTGCACTCTATCCTTAAATAAAACTCGTCTACCAAGTCTTTTGTTAATTACAAATTCTATTCTGTTTTCAACAATTAAGTTTGAGCTAATTTTGTAAGTCAAGTTATTTGTTCTTCTTGAACGATTTATTGTTTTTCACTTCCAAGGCAAGCATCGAGAATGGGAAAAGTTTAGAAGTATTCTCTTCTGGATGTGGAGTTATCCACTTAATTTTAAAACTTACGTAAACTTGAATTCTTTAGCAGGCATGCTCATAACCATTTATTGCACAAACAAAATTAAAGCACTTGATTAAATTAGGTTATATACAATACTGTATATATATATATATATATATATATATATATATATATATATACATATATACATTGTGGATTTAAATTAATTTGGTAGATTTTATATAAGTAAGTATAGAATTTTGGTAGAAATTAAAAAATTCGAATTACTGGTAAATTTTTAATAAGTATAATCCTTATCTTAATAATCTCTTGCAATTTAATATTTTAAATACCCATCTTTAGTTACCCATTTTATGAATTTCTCCAATCGCTCGAAATTTTTGCTTTCTGTGTCTTATTAAATTTAAATCTCGTAGGGATCAAATACCTGTTGTTAGTAAAAACTATACTAAATCTTGCAAAAATAGCCTTATTAGTTTTAATTAAATTATTTTTATTATTCTTGTGAATAGGAATATTTTTACACATTTAATCGCGTTTAATAAACTTATTTTATGTTCCCGATGTTTTAATTGTAGATATTTTTAAGGACTTATATGTACATCCTTGGTAAACCCTTCATTATAATTGTATTTTTTGCATCTAAATAGATTTATATTATGGTTTTACTCCAGAATTATATAAAATATAGAAAATATTTCTCATATATTTCTTCGACAAAACAAACGATTTATCTTTATCTTTTTAATTATTCTTTTCATTTAAATTACACCACATAAATTAATCTATAATTAAGTTGTAAGTTATGAAACAAAAACAGCAAAACAATAAAAAAATTATTTTATGATAAAACGTGTGTGAACAGACTTAGCACTAATGAAAATCTGTATAAACATAATTTAAATATCCCGGGATCTTTTAAATTCTGAATTTGTTCTCCTAAGTCCACCCTCGTTTTCTCCGGAGGTTTAAAAAATGTAAATCCTCTTTCACGCTCGAGGTTTTAAAATTAAGCCTTTTGTAATGAAATACTTGGTTGTATTTTTGTTTAGGATTATTTTGTATAACAAGTAAACTACTTAAAGATACCCTGTGTAAGCTAATTCTATTTCAAAGTGACGATCGTATCATGGTGATCTTTATTGTTACAAAAAATAAAAACCTTGGATTACAAATCAATGTTTAAAACACATGTTCTGATTTTTAGCCAATTTCAAAAAACAAAGATGTTCTAAAGTCGACTGTATGTTCATTTTTTTGTATATTTCTTACGCGATATTTTAATTAATTATGAACCAATTTTATTGATTCCTTTTTCGAAAAATAGGTCATCATGGGTGGTTTCATATAAATTTGAAGAAAAATCACGTCGGTTAAAAAAATAGAGAATTAACTTTTAACTGTAACTATCGAGACGACATTCGAGCTTAAGTACTCAAGTAGAGTATTTTGAATACCAGCGTAAAATAGCAGCTTAACGCTACTTTGTTTTATATGGTGAGTGTAGAGAACCGGCGATCCATTTTATCGAAAAACTTACGGGTGACATTGCATCTGCATTTTGATTCGTAATTGAGGAAAGATATAAATGTTTATGAGCTCTAGCAACCACTTACCATCAGGTGGACATTGTCATAGTAAAAACCTAAATGCCAAATATTGCAGGGTTGTCACTGTATTTTGTTTAACAGCTAAGTCTCATTTAGTTTTATTAGTAGTTATAATATTTACAAACATAATACATACGGATACGTACCTATGCATTGTATTTGTAAATTATTTCTTTAGTTTTCTCTCAAAGAATCAATGTTCGTCAAAAAAAATCCAGCTTTACATTACAACAAATTCTAAATAACTAAAATACGTGTAAATTAACACTGAGCATATTGTGTCAGGTCAGATTTAATGTTTAAAATTAATTCAGTCTGATGTGATATGATAATTAATGTACTTATGAGGTATGTATCTATGTATAGATACAGTAATATAACTATTAATTAAATTATATACTATTAATTAATAAAAAGCGAATTTACTTAACGGAATGATTATATTAATTTATTTTACAAAAAGAGAAAATAAAAATGAAAAAAAAAAGACTGCCAGCAAAATTTTATTAAAAGTCAACAAATCGACTTGATCGGGGCGTTCCCGACTCGGCCCGATGTTTGCGACTTATCAAGTGTCGTTGTGTGCGTGCTGTGGCTCGTGCGTACGAGTTCGTACTGTCACGTGCCAGGCACGCAGACATATTAGCGGCGTTCGCTATATTTCTTAGAAGATAGCCTACTATTCTGTTTTTACTACGAAATTGTGCTCGTTTGTAACCCTTATCTTATAAAAAAATCCGTAGTCCATTACAAGAGTCCAAAAATTAACTGACTTCAAATAATTAAAAAGAATGAAATAATTTTCACGTATTGATTATGAAGTCAGGGTTTTAGTATTCTATATTATATTTCTTAGCACCAAGTTCTGTAAGTTAGTATGTGGATATTATTATAGTCTATTTACTTTTTTTATAGGAGAAGGGTTACAAACGAGCACACAGTCCACCTGATGGTAAGTGGTTGCTGTGGCCCATAGACATCTACATCTATCCTCGATTACGAATCAAAAGGCAAATGTGTTGTCACCCGTGAGGACTAAGATGGAATGCCTCCTTTTCAGTAGAAAGGGTTTTTTTTAGGTTATCAACACTCACCATACGCAATACAGCAGCCTCAAGCTGCTATTTAACGCTGGTATTCTATAAGAGCGTGGTTCTTCCCTGGTCTAGCCGATTCATTCGTGCTACAAATATACTACTGATATAGCTGCAGAATAGCTCTACTGCGTAAACGACTTCTTTGGAGTAGGTTTCAATTTTTTATCAAAAGTTAAAATTTCAATAGCCAACAGATATTCAGAATAAGAAATACGTGTATATGGTTCCTTATTTCAATCATCTTTTAATCATCTAAAAATGTTTTAATCATGTAAAATTCCACAGTCTAGTAAGAGTTATCCGTAAAATACAGGCGTAATGGTACAAATTCTTTAGTAAATACTAAAATAATAACTTTTAAGTGCATAAGTCGGTGTCCTATTTTATTATACTGCACCTACCCATTAATCTTTCCATTCTTTTTATTTAATTATTTTTCTGAGTTATCTGACAGATATTGCAATGTATCAAATAAGACCGCATATTTTAAAAAAATATATTTTTGATATTCTTTCCTTCGTGTAAATACAATAAAGAGTATTTATTGTATATTTCTAATAGGATTTAGTAAATAGCCGATAGGAAGCTATATAATTTAAATATGTTAATTTCTTAAATACTTAAACCTATGTACATCATGCTTTTGTAACCAATCAAACACTTTTATCATTGTTTTTTTTTTCTCACATGCGATCATGCATAAGTAACAGTCTTTTAGTTAAATAGCAGAAAATACGAAATCTCTTCATATTTTAGTAATTTATCATTATATTATACTTTCCTATTTGAGTCAGATTTTGTTAACAATATCATGGCTTTTAATTTGTTTGCGCAGAACCCCAATTTTTTTTTCGAAAACATAACCTAAGTTACTTCTTATGACATCAGCTATCTACCAGTGAGACAAGCTGTCAGACAGGCAGACAAAAATTTTAAAATTGTTTTTTTTGAAATAAATATCTTACCTATATACTTTCATATGTATTTAGGTAAAAGCTGTCATTTTGACATTACAGATACTTAAATTTTATTTATTTGTATATATCTACTCCCAATATAAGCATATTAAAAGATATGTAACTTTCTCGTGAAACAATTATTGTGGTACAGCATCTCCTAAATAGCAGCACAGTGTATACGACAAGAAGAAGATTGTAATAGAAATGTGCGTATCGGTGATGGGGAAAAGTGTCGAGTCCAGTGTCTATAGCGATTAGTTCGGACGAGAAAAGTTTTTCTATTATGATTTGTGATATGGGTCTCTATCGAATTATGCCTACAAACATTTTTTCAGCGCAATAAAAATATACTAGGTAACATTTCTACACAATTTATTGATAAAAAAGCGAATATATCAAACCAAGGTTTTATTCAAAAATAAACAAATCATAAGCATACATTGGTAATGTAATGCAAGTATGCTCTCACTATTTGTTTAAGCAAATATATAAAGATAATTAGAAGGAGTCGTTAGAATATCAATCATCTAATTATGTGTAAATTATTGGGAAAGGCAATTAATTTGACGCTAAGTACGTTAATAGTATTACATGACTAGATACCTAGACATAGATCATTTAATAGCGAAATGTTAATATTATAATCCTCCTAACTTACTAATCCCGGCTTTTAGTGAGTGAACTATGATTGTGAATCAATTAGTCTACAGCTTATACTGTTGAATGATTTTATGACTTTTAACATTAAAATATTTCTAGTATAATTTTATATTGATAAGTATATAAATAAGAAATGGGAAACCGAAAAAGGAGAAACTTAGCAACATCTATCCGGCAATAACTCAAAATTATGAAAATTGTGGATGTCAACCCGCTTGCCAAGCATGGCAAGTATGGCAAAATACCGATTATGAATATGAGGTGATTGTACTGTTGCCTGTTCAGCAATGCATTTTACAGGCTCTAATGAACAATGGAAAGGTAAGACGGTGATTGTTGAGCATGACTTACCCTAGATTTTTAAATAATCGCCATTTTTAAGAAATACTCTTATAGTATTCGCATTTTAGTTTTGAATATTTAAGATTGTACATTTTTGATATTATTATTGACAGAGAAGAACACAGAGAAATATTCTTATTCCTCGCTTTTTACCAGATTAACTGAAATTTGTAGGTTAGGTAAGTATCCAAAGTGTAAATACAAATTGGTGTCCGTATTGACTCCTAATTTATAGATTTATTTTTCAGTTTCCAGATACCATAATTATATTTTTTAACAAAAAGTAAAAACCGACATCAAATTACTAAAAAGAAGCTTTTTTTGTTTGTTACCCTTCTGGGTGGAAATTTTTCTGAATTTACGAGGGTGGATTGAAAAGTACTCGGCCTAACCAAGAAAATAAACACATACTAAATCAGTTATATTTTTATTTTTCTACATAATCACCATCAAGTTCAATACACTTTTGCCACCTCCCCTTCCAAGCATTTAGACCGTTGAAAAAAAATGATTCTTCCTTAGAGTCAAAATATGCGTCTACAGCTGCTTTGACCTCGTCGTTTGTCGAAAATCTTTGACCTCCCAAGTGCTTTTTTAGGTTAGGGAACAGAAAGAAGTCTGATGGTGCCAGATCAGGTGAATACGGCGGATGCGGTAACAGTTCAAAGCCACAGTTGTGAATTTCAGCCATTGACTGTACTGACGTGTGAACACGGGCGTTATCTTGATGAAACAGGACTTTTCTTCTGAGCATTCCTCGACGTTTTTCTTTTATTTCCTCTCGTAAACGACGTAGTAAGATGCAGTAGTAATCAGAGTTTATAGTCTGACCCCTTTCAAGATAATCAATCATAATCACACCTTTCGAGTCCCAGAATACTGAAGCCATCACCTTATTTGCCGACAAAATAGACTTTGCCTTTTTAGGGGGTGGTGAACCAGGTCTTCTCCACTGTTTTGATTGTTGTTTTGTTTCCGGTGTACAGTAATGAACCCATGTTTCGTCCACAGTAACAAAATGATTCAAAAAATCATCTGCATCGGCTTCAAATAACTCCAAACAGTCGCGTGAAATAGTCAATCGCGTCCTTTTTTGTTCAACTGAAAGCAGTCGCGGAACCCACCTCGCAGACACCTTGTGGAAACCCAACTCGTTGACAATGATGTTTTGAGTTCATTCATAAGAGATGCCTATAATCTCGGCTATCTCTCTAATTTTTAATCTGCGGTCTCCCATTATTAAATCAAGTACTTTTTTAATATTTTCGTCAGTAGTTGACGTCGAACGCCTTCCAGAGCGGGGTTCATCTTTCACACTCTCTCTACCACGCTTACATTCTGCTATCCATTTTTTGACGGATGAATATGACAGAGCACAATCGCCTAATGTACTGACCATGTCATCATGGATGGATTTTGATGATAGCCCCTTCTTATGGAGGTACTTAATGACGGCACGCTGCTCGATTTGCTGCATTCGCGGAAATTATGTCCGATTACTTTGTTAATAAATTTATAAAATCACAACTAATTATCGCACACGTTTCGAACTTCACACAATGAACTAGTCTGAACTGAACTAAATAATGTGGGTAGATTTTATTTTTAGAATTGAATGGATCTGTGTTAGGCCGAGTACTTTTCAATCCACCTAGGTATATGAGTAGAAGTACACTTCTATTTGATAAAAAAAGAATCATCAAAATTGGTTCACAATCTGCGAAAATATCGCAACATACAAAAAAAACGTACTCTCGAATTGAGAATCTCCTTCTTTTCGAAATCGGTTCAAAATCACTCCAAAAATCATTATTTTGTATTTGTTCTTCATCGGTGTTGGAAGTTGGGAGCCAATAAAATTTTCTCTTTTAATTATTTCTAAAATTGGCTTGTAAATTATTTTGCAAATATATTATTTAAAAATAGTTTTTGTTCCTGTCCATTATATCGATATATCGACATTTGAAAAGCCACACTGCTCCTTAGGGACACGTTATCCCCAAAATCACATAGTGACAGGTGGGGCGAAGATTACAAGGAATGCACAGGGTATCACAGTGTTAGTAAAAGCATACCGAATTACTGATATTTTGCGAGCTAACATGAGTCGAGAGGCGCAAGAGGATTTAAAGTGTTAAGTGAAAAACTAAAATTATTTAAAAAGCTGTAATTAAAGTGAAATAAATAAATTTTAAAATGCTGCTTAATGTTTGTAATAATAATAACTAAGTAATAATGAAGTTAAAACAAATATTATACAACCGTTGCTATTGGAGAACGACTAAAACTCGAAATGACAACATTAAAATGAAACTTTAATGAATTTAAAGCAATAACAAAATAATATATGTTTTGTAAACTTGTAAAATTCAAAGTGGACAGATACATTCCAGAATAAGTTTTACTAATAGTAATAATAAAATATGAAAGAAAACTTTATTAAATTCCAATCATATTATACTTACCTCAGAGCCCAATATATTAATGTGTATAATATATATTAGTGTATGTTATAAATTACCTTAAAAATTATGCAGAAGAAAATATGATGTCTTATATTTACAAAAAAAATGTCTACATGCTTATATTTATCTAAGACTATAAGAATCATATATATATATATATATATATATATATATATATATATATATATATATATATATATAAGAATTAAAAAGGGAAAGGCAATGACGTGAAGATGATGCTGAATGGTTTATGATTTGGTATTGTTACCAATCATCATGTCGCCTTTTTAGGCGTATTTGAGCTATCTAACCGATCGTAGTAGTGTAGAGGGATAGTCCGCTGTGCGGACCCCCGTCTCTGACTGCTCAGCTCGTGTTGGTCGATGGTCTGGGCGGTGAGAACCACCCAGGAACGCGGGTGTACGGTGTGTACGCGGTGTGTGCTGGAACCCCATTCGTAATCCTAACAGTGTTTGTCCCATTTAGTGTGGGTGTAGTGAGATTGTGTGAGATGGTTGTAAGCATAGATATAATAATGAATTAATATTTCTATGGTTGTAAGATACCGTTTAAGTGAAAATGTATAATTTCTTTATACAATTAATTACTTCCAACCTTATACCATGGAAATATAAGTAGGTATATCATTATTAATAAATTAAACTACTTGAAAGTCACGTGTACTCCAAAACAAAACGTACAAAAATATTGGGTTAAAGTACAATTATTTATAATCTAATTCTCAAAATTACAACTGTTATAAATTTTCAATATAAGTACAACTTATTTAGTAGAAAAGTAACTAGAAAAGTAGTTTGTAATATAAATTACTTTTCTTTCACGTAAAAGATCCATATTATAATCTAATTACATCGAGCATTCAATCATGAGTCAGTCATCAGATTACGTCACCGAATTCCAGAGTCAGTGACTTTGAATGAAGTCCGGCCCGACATGACCGCCACTGTAGGTCCTCTGCACCTATAAGATTACGCTTGCGTGAGATTCCTATAAATTAACCATTGAGGGATAAAAATATTTTTATACTTAACGCAGTATTAAATTTCTAAATAATTTAATAAGTAATGAAAAGTATTTTAACCTTTGTGATTAATATGTGAAAAAATAACAAGTGATACAATATGAAATTGAACTATTGTATCGTTCGCTATTTTACCGACTTTAAAAAAGAGTATTCAAGGTATTCAAATCGACTATGTATTTTACGTGTGTTATCTCAGAACTTATCTCTGGGTGAATCGATTTTGATTATCCCTTTTTATATGAAAGCTGGCACTTCTCGTCTCTATATAAATTTAATCAAAATCTGACCAGTCGTTTTCAAGTTATCTTTAAAAATGCGTATTTAATTGACTTCGAATACATTGTTGATCGTTTTAATTATATTGAAGTCTGTTGTACAAATTTTTTAATTTTAACACTTGTATAGGCTGCCTTTCAAAGAACTAAAAATAATAATACAATTTCATATTCCAAAGTCGGTTCTTGTACGTTATGTATAGAAGAATGAAAACCCAGCTTCAGAATATAGAATTATTTTATTGTTTTTAGCTCTCTGAAGTCGGTTTTTACTTTTTATTAAGTGTAATTTTTTACCCTTTAGAATGGACAAAAGAATATCGCAAGTTCTATGTGATAAGTAAGATGCCGTTTTATTTATATACAATAAGGGTGACAAACGAGCACACAGTCCACCTGATGATAAGTGGATGCTACGGCCCATAGACATCTACATGTATCCTCGATTCGTCGTGTCTTCTGCGTGGGCTTTCTGCCCAGCAAGTTTCGGGCCTCGAGGTATACCCCTTTACCCGGATGGTCATCACGGCCCACTACAATGGGCGGGTCCTAGGCGCCTTTGATGTTAAATTCGATGTTAATTTGATTGCGGCTATTTGCCGTAGTCGGGTAATTATTAAACAAAAAGAGGTTATCTCATTTTTGGGTTTCTGGTGAAAATAAAGTTGGTTGTTTAATGGTAGTCAAACTTGGCCTTTCTGTGGCATTGTGGGTTTTACTCAACATACTAATCTATGTAGTAAGGAATTCTTTTGGATGATACTCGATTAAGAATCAAAATCCAGATGCTCGATACCCCTGAGGACTGAGATAGGATGCCTCGTTTCCAGTAAAAGAGGGTCGCCGGATCACCATACGAAACACAGAAGCATTCAATTGCCATTCTACGCCGGTATTCTGTTTGAGCGTGGTCGTTCCCCGGTCAAGCCGATTTATTCGTGCTACAACCATAATATATCTGCAGCGTGACTCTACCACGTATAAATAAATATATATCGTTCAAATAGTTACATCAAAAACTTCACCTCCTATTTTCCTACCCTGAAGTATACCTACGTATTAAAAAATAATAATTAAAACATAATTTACGAAGATATTGTGTAACATCATACAAAAAAAATCGGCCTTGGTAGCTCAAATGGTTAACGCTCGCTGCGAATATAACAGAACGCGAGTAACCCGGTTTCGATTCCCGCCGGCACCAATGAAATTGTTAATTGCATTTTTAAGTGCTGATTTACCACGTGCTCGGCAGTGAAGGAAAATATCGTGAGGAAACCTGTATGTCCGAGGAATAAGAAAAAAAATATTTCGAAGACATGTGAAGATCGCCAACACGCATTGGGGCAGCGCGGTGGATACTTCCTTGCCCTAAAACCCTCTCAGAAATGAGCGGAGGCCTGTGCCCAGCAGTGGAACGTATATATAGGCTGTAACTATAGAAAAAAACATTCAATCGAATTAACCCTTCAATCCCCATAAAATTCCCATGCAGTCCCATGCGCCTGTCAAATTCCAAGCGGTCGCATACGATCGCACCCACGCACAGCACTTTAAACCATTAAAACTTATATTTAGAGACTACTTTTCTATGAATAAGTTTGGCATTATAAAATCTATACATAATTTTCTATCTTGTGTTCTAAACGAAAGTCGGGTTTAGCTTCATTACAAAAAGATTTTATTGTATTTTGATAACAAAAAAAATTGTACCAAGCGGATGTCGGCAGCGTGAAAACACAATCATTTCTACATAGTACTCAAAATTATTTACGTAAAAAGAAAAATTATATTCACACAAAAACTTTTATAACAATTTTATAATAAAACACTATCGTAAAATACTAATAAAACACTAGAAATTGAAATCCAACAATCAACACAACAACATTCAAATGAAAATGGCGTACGTAATGAACGTGGAATATAAATTAATATCCATAGACTAACTGCTTTTTTATTCAACGAGAGGATAGAAAATTTCGTATTGATTCTATAATGCCAAACTTGAAGAAAAGTAGTCTCTAAATATAAGTTTTTGTGGGTTAAAGTGCTGTGGGTGGGTGCGGTCATATTTGACCGCTTGAATTTTGACGGAATATCGAAGCGGTCAAATTTGGCCGCTTGGTGTTTGAGAGGTTAAGAAACTCCTCCGTTATTAAAGTCGGCTAATATGTTACTAGCCGCTTAAAAGATTACTAAGTTATTTATTTATTATTATTGTTGCGCGCCTAAGTTGACGTCAGGTATCTGGAACTAACGCCATCTAGTGTCGGGGACCAGAGCGAGGAGGACATCCTAGAAAATGTCAATCTTGACTTTCGACCAACAGCGCCATCTAGTATCGAACAGAAGAATTAAGATTTCTAGAAGCCCCACACTCGAACTTTCTGCACCTGGTTGGTTGGCGCGCGTATTTACTTGAATATTCTGGATGTTTCGGTGAAAAAGGTGTATTTAAAGGCGCTACAAGACGCGATCGGGGCAGTATTGAATTTGGCGAGACAAGCGAAGCTTCGAAGCGAAATAAAGTGAATCAGTGTGATTAATTATTAGTGTCTTTTAAGTTTTAGTTAGTGTAAAGTGAATTAAAGTGTTAATTTTGGTAATTCAATCGGCAGTTTTTATTGTCACGAACCTCAAGCTCGTAACATTATACATATAATACATTTTTATTATGTTACCGTTGATCCGTTCGACATTTATTTTCTTGCAATCATTGGTAAGGATGACAAACGGGCACACATTTAACCCACCGTAATACAGATGGTTGAACTCCCAGGAATTTGACTGAAATTTTGATATTAATTTATATAAATATATAAAATTTTAAATACGAGTATAACGCAGCAAACTATACCAACAATAGTTAGTAGAAAGCATCTTTTTTGTGACTTGAACTACTTTCTATAGGGTATTGTATTTGGTACCCGAGAATTAGCAGAAAATGCTTATAATGACTTTTATGGAATAAGATACTAGTTGTTTAATAGCAAACGCTATGTTGACTCATCTATACAAAGCATAAATATAAAGTCAAAATGATGATGTGGATGACCTTGCTACTTCAACTACGTAAATACTTCATTTCTTGAAGTTGGTCGTAAAGTTCCATGGGCTGTAGTACTATCAGCTATTTTCATCAGTTTGGCTGCAAATTTGTTTGTAAATCGAATATTAATAAAAATGTTTCAATATATCTACACGAAGTGACTATTTTGTTTAATAATAAAAACAACATTTGTATAAAGACTCTATAAAAAGTCAGATCAAATATGATCATGATTATCTAAATAGTTCTAAAATTTATTGCCCCTATAAAATAAAAAACAACAAGACTTATCTAAATTTTATGTACATTTAAAAATGCCTTCTCCATGATTTTAATGTTTATCACGAAACCTTTAACCACAAACGGCTGCCATGTAATTCTACACCTCCGTGGACAGCGTCCACAGACCATTCCTTTCCAGTCTGTTCCACTCGTTTCCCACGTATAACAATACACTCGCACAACGTTAAATATGTTCAAGTGTGTGTCATATGTTTTTCTCAACAAAAATATTTTGTTCCCTTGCTCCTAAAGTTTGATTTTAAATGACTAAACATAACAAATACTTTTTAAAATGCATATAATGCGAAGTATATGATCTGTAGGAATAGAGCAATTATAGGTGGCAGGGGCAGTGTTAACTGCAATTGCAAATGAGGACTCAATTATATGTTCAGGACATCAGCAACGTAACATTCAGTACACAAAACAGTACAGCAATACAGTAAGCAAAATATTATAAGAAATATAAAAGCAAATTCTCAGAACTGCAGCTATATTCTTAAAATAAAAGCATTTTCAAAAGAAAATTTTGTGATACAAATAAATAACAATGGATCATACAGCAACAAGACATTATCAGTTACAATACAATTAGAATTACAACCAAAATTAATGCAAACAAAACATTTCTTCCATTGAACAATTGTTGTTAATAGCATAATCAGTATATAATTTAAATTTTAAGGCAATAAATATTAAAACAAAGTGAGAGCTGAATCAAAAAACAAACTTTTGTTATTTATAAACAAATAAAATTACCTTGAACAAACTGAAGTACATGTTTTGAACGACAGAAATTTTCATCAAAATATTCTCAATCGAACCCCTTAATTTACTAATTGTCTTTGTGGCTGTACCTCTGCAATCAACCGCATCAAGCACCAGTAGCCGAACGGAATTGCCAATCAGTTAATGACTGTGTATACGTGAGTATTGTGCCATCTCAGTAATAGTGTTTAACACTTGAACCTCTTTAACTTGTTCGTATGAAGTTTACTCGGCTGTTAAATTAATCTGTTTTCGGTTTATTTTTTAATATTCTAAGCCAGCGATTAACTACACAATCTCAACCATAGAGTACTATAATACATACACAAATCCCACTTGATGGTAAGTGGTTATGTAGACTAAGGTGGTAAAGCGGTGGTAAAACTTAAGAAAAGCCTTTTCACTCTTACTTTGAAGAACCAACATTGTAATCGGATGGAAAGACTTTACTTTCCACTCCTTTGCTGTACGCATGACAAACGACGTAGCAAACTGTTTGGTTCAAATGTGTGGTAAGTCAACAACGAATCTTTGGAGACTGGCAGAACGTCTGGTTTTCCGATGGTGGAAGGGAGAAGGATGAGAGTTTATGTTCAGCAGTGAACTCTTGTTTGGTTGTAAAGAGGGAATGAATGATGAATTATGTATAAACAAACACTTTTTTTAATATATATACATAAATGATACTTAAAGTGAAAAATAAAAGTTTTAGATATTATTTATTATGGTGTTTCAAGAAATTTTTGTTAGTGCTTAATGACTTGAACTGCATAAAGTCTTAATTACAAAGTCAGCTAATTAGGAAAATATATTCAAAAAACGAGAGGTGGGAAGTTCATGAATATAATTACAGGACTAAGTTCGTGATATAAGCACTAAAGTTGGACGTTCAAAACTTTAGCTTAGTGCGTTAATACCCGTTAAACGCCTAGTCCTCACCTCATAAACGTTTGTCCGTTTCGAACTCTGATAATTATAAAGTTTCCAGACCATTTATAGTACGTCCCGCGACCACTAATTAGACCGCAGATAAAAATTAATTAATTTGCACCAACACAGACTGCACCGCAAAAGTGTTCGCATGCTGTCTAGTGCTTGGTTACTAATGCGATTTTCATTCGATGCGATGAGGTTCCGATTGTAAGGTTTTGGTTAATTTAAACACAATATACAGTTCACTTTATTAGGATAATTTCGATTCGGACTTTTTTTTAGAACGACTAGTAAAGAAGCAGAGCGTAGAGGTGACGAACTATTCTAGCAGAGGATAATATTTTTGAATGATTAAATTTCGGGTCTTATTGTGTTTTAATTCTTGCCGCATGTAACTTATTACATACTAATTTACTGCATAAAATTTTCCTTAGGTTTTAATTTTCAAATGCATTCGGAACTCGTATCCGTGATCGAAATCGATGAGAAATGCATCATTATTTTAAAGACGAAAATTTCAGTGTCTTAAAATCTAACCCGAAGTAATGTAATTTATAATGTTTTTTGGTTATTCCTGTTTTTGAACCTAATTGAATTAGTTACCTTTAGAAAGTCCTCTGCTGAACTCTAGGTATTCTATACCTGTAGACTGCCTTATTGAGGGAATATTATCCATCGTAGTCACACTAGCAGACGGGTTGGCGGCCGCAGTTTTTTTAAAGTTGTTGTTAGGAACACGCTGCTGCCCATCTATTAAATTGCCTCTGTCACATCTTCGACACCCACGGTAAGATATGGGGTAGAGAATATTTTTAATATATTTAAATATTTTTACATGGTTAGTACGTGGTCCGGTTTGAATTAGATCCGCATAAGGAAATTGGAGAAATATGTGCTTGTCTTGTAACTAAAACACCTCGATAGTAGCTTTTTAAGAAAACGGCTTGAATGCCAAAGTTAAAACAACTTCAAAGAAATAAAATAATTTCCACATAACACAATCACAAGTCTGTGATAAGACATAGCTTAAAGAAGACTTAAAACTCTCACTTCAATAGCTGTTATTCTTCTTCAAATTCAACCGCTAATCTCTTACTTTTAAATGTGAAGCTTTTAAGTGGTAGAACCACGGTGCAGCTATATTATGGTGGTTAGCATAAAAGGGTCGTCGAAGAACCATGCTCTCACTAAATACCAGGGAATAATAGAAGCTCAATTCGGCTGTCGTGTCGTATGGAGAATAAAGAGAACTGGAGACCCTTCTAGTGGAAACGAGGCATTCCATCTTAGTCCTCAGAGGCACGCATCTGAATTTTGATTCTTAATTGAGAATAAATGTAAATGTCTGTGGGCCTAATAAAGATAGACTGTGTGGTCGTTTGTGAAAAAGTATTTAAAAAGAATACTTATAGTAAAATTAAGCTATAATTGAACATTATCTAACGTTCTAACTTTCAAAGTGGTAGTAGGAATTCCATATTAAACTATCAAAACAATTAAATCCACGAAACTATCAGCCCATCGTTTAACGTATTCGTGTTCGCAATCTGAGGTTAATTGACATCTGTACAAGTGCGATCGACGCTTCCACGTCAGTAATCGATTTAAGAGACTATTATTTGAGAGTTCCGCGCATTTGGGATTAATTAATGAATGAAAAGGGTCAGTGCGGTTACTCATCTCGTTGAGATTGGATTCCTATGTAATCAATCGTGGAAACGCTTCCGCTGCTTTTTATTTATTTGAGATTTGAAACGAATGTTGCGCCTGTTTGATATAACATATTATTGCATTTGGTTGAACAGATGGTTAAATTATTCATGTAATATACTTTTATAGAAATTAATTTCTTATCCGAGTCGCAGAGGAAACTATCTAAAGACAATAAAAAGTCTTTCAAGTTAAATTAATTTGATTCTAAAGCAATGAAATCTTTGTTTTAGTATTATATTTCCATAATTATATAATTTCAAATTTAGTTTGGATCACAATCTTTATGCGGGATAGTAAAATTTAATTTAAAAAAATAATAAACGTGCTCAAATTATTAAACGTTCTAATAGAAAATTAATTAAAGTTACTCTTATAGCTAAACAGGAACAATTAATTCTCGATTTAACAAATAATTTTAGCTTATAGATAAAAAAAATAAAGACAATATAGAATAAAATTATACGAGCACGTAATAAAAGCAACAGTTAAACATAAAGTAAGCAAATACAGCTCCTAAAGGAAACAATTGTATGACGAGTTACAATATTTTAACATGTACACACCAGAATGCAATGTTGAAGTGTAGACCATTGAATTAAACCAAACATTCGTAGAGACATAAGGAATTAGAACACTTATCTCATCCAGCCGTCTTTAGAACAAAATACTTCGCTGAAAACGTTTAAGCAGGGAATATCAAGTATAATATAATATAATATTATATAATAGGGGTAATATAATATAATAGGGGTGTGAAACAAACCGATAGGGGCAAAATATGAAACATTTGCACGAAATTTTACCAAAAATTATACTTATTTAATTTTCAACTCCCCCACCAAATGTTAGTTAATATTCAAGATCCAATATAATATCGCCATTCTCCGATTGGGAACTGCATAAGGGCGCTAAGGAATTTGAAGTACAGCGAGAGTCCTGTCAATGATGGTATTAGTACCGGAGCCCTAAAAACAAGAGAATCAGTTCTTTCACAACATATTATCACCGATTGTAACAATATTTTAGGAATTGGAAAACTACCTCGCACATTTTGTCTTTCACAAATTGTAAAACTAAAAATAGTGACAAAACAGAAGTTGGCATTTACCGCCCCATTAGTCTGGTGGCACACTTTCACAAAGCTTTTATTAAAGTAATCGAAAACGGAATTTCTGGATCACTCTATAAATAGCCTCCAAAACTACTACTCCATCAATCTATTCATCGAAGAACATAGACTATCCAAAAGCTTTTGATAGTAAAAGAGACGACTCAATTTTCAAAGTTTTAGAGAATAGAGTATTTTACCCATTTTCAAAAACTGTTTTAAATTAATCCTAGAGTAATAATGAACCACTATAATTTTTATATAATTTTTTTAAAACCGAATAGTACCATAAAAATTACTTTTAATCTATCGTTTTAAATTTTCGCGTGAAAACGCTAGCCGCCATGTTGTTTAACTCGTGACGTCACAGTCGTCGCTTCTGCCGATTTTGCAAAGGAATAAGATACTTTTTAATGTTTAATAATGAGTTATCATCTAAATCATAGTTGTGTTGTGCCTGAATGCAAAAATACGAGCATAAGTACGCTGGGAAAGGTATGGATTTAAGTGCTCACTGATTTAAATATAAAAAATACTTCGCTAAACTGGCAAGAAGATACCCGAATACATTGTCTACGTAAACCAGACTATTCTTCTGAGAAGATCATTTTGATGTAAGTATGACTTATATTTAACTATCGCTTAATATAAGTTTACTTAATGTGTGTAAAAAAAGATAATTTGTCTTTTACACATCCCATGGCCATTGCAAATGCATTTAATAATTATTTTATTGATGAAATTGAAAATAATGTAAAAGCTGACATCACATTGAATAGCATTAATTTTAAAAATCTGACATGGAATTCCTTACTTAAGCAACCTGTATCAAATAATGACATAAAAAAATAATTTGTTGTTTAAAAAATACGAATATTGTTGGATATGATGGCGTGTTTACAAAAGTGGTTAAATACGCCAAGGAAATAATAGCCCAACCACTTGCACATATAATTAACTTAAGTATTACTGACGGCATATTTCCAAAAAAAAACTGAAAAAAGTTATTATTAAACCTCTACTTAAAAAAGATGACAGAACAGATTTAAAAAATTACAGACCTATCGCAAAAATTCCTATATTCTCAAAAGTTATCGAGAAAGTAATCTACAACTCTTTATTCACCTATTTCGAAAAGTATGAATTATTTATTAAAGAACAAAAGGGGTTTCGAAAAAATACTAATATTAATGTGGCACTGTATGACTTACTAGCCAATATTATGTCATCTGTAGATAAGAAAAATCCAGTTTGTGCCATTTATACTGACATGACCAAGGATTTTTTGATTATGTGGTTATGGTATAAGAGGGAACATTTTCCAGCTCTTAGAATCGTACCTAAGCAATAGAACCCAATGCACAGAAATTTCTAGAATATGTCCAAAGAATAAATTAGAAACTAAATGTTTATCGAAACCAAGACATATTATATACGGGGTTCCACAAGGTAGTGTACTGGGGCCGCTGTTGTTTTTAATATATATAAATGATCTCCCAAAAATAACGTCACATAAAATGGTTCTCTTTGCGGATGACAGTACCGCTATAATAAAGTGTACAAACCAAGTTTATTATGAAAGTGATATCAATACCTGTTTACGCGAAATTATAGTGTGGCTTAATAGTAATAATTTAGTTATAATTTTAAATAAAACAAAAATTATGCACTTCCACCAACGCCGTCAAAACCCAATATTAACATTTCCTACCAAGGCTTTAATATTGAGGAAGCAGTTATGGCTAAATTCTTGGGTATAATTATTGATAACCAACTCACTTGGAAGCCTCATGTTGAGGATCTATGCAAACGCCTCAGCAAATCTGCATATGCACTTTTTCAACTTTCAAAAAAGGTTAACATTCAGGCTCTTTTGACAGGCATACAGAAAGGTTTTGCGATATGGCATTATTTTCTGGGGACAGTCTTCTGATAGGGAGCTTGTATTTAGGATGCAAAAATGATGTGTAAGATCAATGTTTGGTCTGAAAATAACAGATAGTTGTTTTCCTTATTTTAAATCTTTAAAAATCCTAACACTGCCATCACTGTATATTCTGGAATCAGCAATTTTTGTAAAAAAGTATCCATTTCTTTTTCAAAAATTATCTACAATTAGAAAGAATCCAATGCGCACCCAATACGTTAATAGGTTATATTACATAAAATGTGAAACATCACTTATGAAAAAAAAGCTTTTTTGGTATTGCCCCACGAATCTATAATAAACTACCTGATACAATAAAAAATATGAACTTATTTAAATTTAAGAAAGAGCTTAATGAATGATTAATAGACAAATGTTACTATAAAATTGACGAATTCTTGAATGATAATTTTGACTAATTATATTAACTTTAAATTATATCGATATATATACATATATAAACACTCGCCTGTCACCCAGAGGGGTAGGCAGAGACTACAGACTTCCAGTTGGCACGATCCTGATACACCTCTCTCGCCTCCTTTACATCCATACACCTACGCATACATGCTCGTCGGTTAAGGGTACTCCTAATTTGGCCTGTTTTCAATAAATCGCCAATTTGGTCGATAAATTTTCGCCTAGGACGTCCCTTTCCGACTCTGCCATTCACTTCTGCAACATAAATTTTCTTTGTCACTCTTTCCTCATTCATTCTTTCCCCATGACCAAACCACCGAAGCATTCCTTTCTTAATCCTGGTCACAACATCATCTTGCAAACCACACTCCTCTCTTATTACACAATTTCTTACCCTGTCGTTCAGATTCAGCCCTAACATACTCCTTAAAGACCGCATTTCTACTGCGTTTATTCTACTCTCGTGCTTCTTCTGCCACACCCAACTTTCACTACCATAAGTTAAAGTAGGGACCAACACAGCATTGTGAATTGCCATAAGTGCCTTTATTGACACATTTTGACTCTTCACAATAGAGTGCAGGGCCCCATTTACTCTATTTCCCGCATTCAATCGTCGTTCTATATTCTTATCATATCTCCCATCCCTGCTAAATACGCAGCCCAAATATACAAACTCATCTACTTGCTAGATCAACTCCCCTTCTATTCTTATTTCACAAATCGTTTTACTTTCTTCTCTTTCAAAAACCATAACCTTCGTCTTACTTGCGTTCAATTTCATACCCCTTTCTTTTAATGATCTGTTCATTAATGTAACCATCATTTGCAACTCGGCCGCCGACGATGCAAGGATAACTTGATCATCGGCGTACAAAAGGCATTTGACGGTTAACTCACCCATTCTTAATCCGCATTCTTCAACTTTCAAATTTTGCAAACAACTGTCCATAAATAGGTTGAACAGCCACGGGGAAGCCACACAGCGTCTTATAGCATTCATCATAGGCTGTTTTGAATGTCCCCTGGCAGTTCTTACAAATTTCCAGAACATTTTAATATTTGCCTGGAAGTTATCCGATATTCTTCTATCATTCTTATCTGTTCTTTCTTGCTTTTTTCTTTCAACTAATTCTTTTACTCTCTTATTAAGATGTCTAAAGACTGCCTTTTTTCTTTCAATATCATCATTCGTACCGCTAGAATTACCAGCCTTTGTTGTTAGTAAATCTAGCCATACTCTCTTCTTTGCTTCAACTTCCATACGTATCTCATCATCCCACCATAACGTATCATTTTTCCTTTCATTCTTTCTCTTACTAACACCACATACTTCGGTAGCTGCATCTACTAAACCTTTCTTTACGTTTTGCCATACATTCTCCAAGTCTAACTCCTTCATACATAATTCATCCAAACCACTTATATTTTCTTTCAGTCTACATTTGAACTTGTTTTTGTCACCTTCATCTTGCAACCATTCTGTTCTAATACGCTGTGACGCAGTGGTAGACACAGATGATCGATGGCGCCAACGCCTGAATAGACCATTAGTTAGGCATAAAACCAAATAATGATCCGTTCCTACGCTAGAACCCCGGTAAACCCTTGTATCTACCACTGCGCCCCTCAATCTTTCATCCACAATTATGAAATCTATCATGCTTCTATCATTACCTCTTTCCCAAGTATACATGTGAATCCTCTTGTGGCGAAAGCAAGTGTTCGTCACAAAAAGATTATTTTCCATACATACGGTGAGGAGGCTTTCACCATTCTCGTTTATGCTTTCATCACCAAACGTTCCCAATATCCTTTCATAACCAAGCCTCCTCACCCCAACCCTTCCATTAAAATCTCCTAGCATATTAATATTTTCATTTCCCTTCCACTTCATTAACACCATCCTTACCATTTCCCAAAACTTCTCTCGGGTATAAGTGGGCTTAGACATGTCTGGGGCGTAGACCCCTAACACAAACAACTTCTTTAAGCCCACTTTCATTCGTATCCATAGCAGTCTTGGGCTTACACATTCATACTCGTTCACACATTGGCCCATTCTTTCTGAAAGGATGATACACTCCTGGCATGCCCGCTCGATCTCGTCTACACCAGACCAGTATGCGGTGTACATGCCATGTGTAGTGACATTCTTCCCCTTCCTTTTCGTCCCATTTAACATAACACATTTATTCCTCTATCATACATTATATCGCATACTTCATCCATTTTATCATTCATTACCCCACATACATTCAACGTAGCCAGATGGGCCTCTGCAATCCACTTTTCGCCTCTCCGGGAGACAGAACGTGACGGGTGGCGAATCTCGTCGCCGGTTTTACCTCCCGAAGATTCTTCGCACCCCTGCCCCATTAAAGGGGCGTCGGGAACTCGGGGCCATTTCTTTTATATGGTTCCTCATGGTGCGAAAAAGGGGTATATTTTACGCGTAAAATATACTACCCCATTTATTTCGACTAAAAAAATTATATCACCAAATAATATCGACTAATTATATTATTTTGTTATTGTCATCTATTTGATTTTAACAATGTAGAATCTTAATTGGTGTTACAATTTCATAAATTTTTATTCTATTTTATTTTTATTGCATGATTCTCATACGAACACACACTTATATTTGTATGTCTTTAAGACAAAACATAGCGTACTAATACTTGTAACCCTCGCAAGACCTTCAAACCTACCTATGTTTGACAAATAAACTATTCTGATTCTGATTCTGAATACAAAACAAACATGAGGTGAAGTGTATCGAAAGTCAAATTTTGTAATAAATTACGTTAACTTAGATATTATGAGTAACGATTGCTAATGATTGTAATTATAGATAAACTAAACTATGATAGCTAGTAAACTGTGTTTTATCAAAATACACTCTCACCTGGTATTGTGTTTTTGTATAAACAAAAGTTGGTAATAGGTACTTCCATTGATGGTTTAACATTCATCAACTCAGCAGAACAAAAATTGCGATTGCTTGCAAAATTTTTGCCACCATCAATTTATTTATCTTTGGTCGATTAGTATTTCCTGCTTTTACGAATTCTTCTTCCATGATGCCTTTTCAATAAGATTCTAGCTAACACAGCACGTTAGCTAGTTCGCTTTTAGAACATATTAGGTATCCTTAGGCTGGATCAGTGACGTCACGACATGTCTTATTTGAAGGACACCGTTTTACAGATTTAAGGCACAGACGAAAAAAATATTGATAAAATTGAAATATAAATATTTATTAAATTATATATTATATCAATATTTCTCGTTTAATTTTTACAAAATCTATCATAAATATATATTTTTTGATTTTATTTTACATGGTGTAAAATGCCCTATTAAAATATAGGCAACACATACATCCAACTCTTACAAAACATTTACAAGAATAACACTGCATCCATTAAGATCAGTTCTATGACAAGTCCATCATTTTGTATTAGTAAAGGTGTGAAACAAGGATCTCCAAAACTATTCACGGGCTTATTAGAAAAGGTCTTTAGAACGCTGACAGTTAGCTAGGCGCATAGGGGCATTCAAGTTAGGCATGTGAGATTATCTAATCTCCGTTTCGCATATGATATTGTCCTTTTTCGTCTTCGGTAAACGAGTTGACTCAGATGCTAGACGATTTTAGCAAGGCAAGCCTTAAGGTTGGACTTTGAATGAACATATCAAAAGCAAAGTTGATGATGAACAGCACATGTCACAAGATTACTGTAAAAGTCTCTTTTCAGGCCAAGACAAGACAAAGAAGTTGCAAGACGCACCGAAAACGCCTGGAAGAGCTTTTGGTCTATAAAAGATCTTATGAAGAGTGGTCTTCCTGTATCCCTGAAAAGAAGACTTATGGAAATTTGCATACCCATCATAACCTGTCCTGCCAAGATTTGGTCTTTCGCAGTCTAGCAGAGGTCCACACTTGAGGTTTGTCAAAAATAAATAGAACGGAGTATTCTGGGCATTAAACTTGAAGACCAGATTAGGAATACCGAAATCCGTTCCCGATAATAATAATTATAATGACTAAAATTTTATTAAAAATTGTTAAGGGGATTTGAATTATAGAATTATTTTACTTTTGTAAAAAATTACGAAGGCAAACCATTAATAAATTTTCATTTCCGCTTCATTGTGAATCCGAAATACACTACATTTATAAGCTTGTTAAAAATACATATTATGCTTACTTACTACAGGCAGATACTAGTTTTGGAAACACTTTAATATTTACGTGGTGTTTCAATAGCTAAAATTTATTAATATAAAAAGTCAAGACAAACACATCTCTAATGAAACAATATTTTATTGAGTACATAAAAGCTCCAATAAAATTAAAAATTTGTAGCAGCAATGCTGTCATCATATACATCAAACCTTCTTTATTCGAGTTGATAAACGTTCTTTCTGGTTGAGGCATAACTGAGGTTTTATAAAATTATGCTGGCATTTTTCTCAGTTGTCACCTTTCTAAATGGATGGAACTCACCGCTAATGAACTTAAGAAACGGTTACACAGGTTAACCTTTAAGATCACGGTTCCTCTCTGCTACGGAAAACTTCTTTAGTCTTTTGGAAGGATCTGCTGTCGATTCCAATGGCAGGTAATCTGTTATATGTCTCGTAAAAATGACGCTGTATCCGTTGACTAGACTGGGTATTTACATCTATCGTATACGAGATGGTTTATCGCATTCTGTCGGAGTTCATCAGGTCTCACTGATCTTTTACATAGCCGCCCATTACTCTTACGAAATGTAGTTAAGAATTCTCTAACGCCGCCACTATATGAAGAATACTTTTGGCCGTCGTTGATGCAGGTAATAAAATTCTTCGCTTTATATTTTTCTTTACAGGATACGTACGAATATTAGAAATGCTAATGAATTTTGTTCTTATATGATAAAATGGTCCAAAATAGTAAAAATGAAAATAAAGAATGTTCGAAACCAAGAAGAAGATTGTTCACCTACTTGGCTTCAACTTCTGTTCACTAGGTTGTGCTTGATTGAACAAACGAGACATGAGTAACCGACATAGAACGGTATGGACCAATTCTAAAATCTGAATAAAATCCCACTTAATGGTTATAGAAATCACTATTACTTGTGCGAGTGCATATACGCCCACCACCTATTTTCACCGCGTGTCCACACCATACCTAATTATGGTACTGATTTTTTTTAAAGTTTTGCATGCCTGTTGGCGCATGATTGTAAGAGCCTTTTTAATTAAGCAGTGGATTAAAAAGTTAATTTGTCGTAACGATAATAATACGAACTGCAGTTACTTTGTACCATACGAAACGTTTGCCGCACTCCGGGTTAAACACGTTCCCCGGCACGACGTGAGATTCTACCCTTTTTACTTCACGGCCATATTAAGTGTGTTTAAATGTACGAGTATTTTTTTATATTGTATAATTTTAATAAAAGCCTTTCCACGTCGTTTTTTGAAAAAAATTGCATGTTTTTACCGCACGGAGCAGATGGTTTGGTAAATTCCTCGCATTGGAAATGCTGCTACAATACATAAAAAAACCTCGCTTTGGAAATGCTGCTCTAATACATAACCACCAATCATAACCAGTCGATGGGGAATTGGTTCAGCATTTTAAAATGGATATAACTACGTTTGTCGGGCGTCAGAGCTTTCTTCTTTAATTAGTAGACATGAGCAAAAATAACATTTTGTATTAAATTATAAAAGAAAGTGGAAACACCAAATCTTTCTTTAATGATTAGTAGTAGGTAAATTTATAATCGTATTTAACGTAATTAAATAATTTTATCGACCCGAACCAATGTCAATAAATAGAAATTTAAAAAATAAAAATAATTAATTTCTTAAACAATAAACGGATAAACACAGTAAAAAATCACAATATTATGAACAAGTATACCTTGAAACTAAAATTTTCTACCATTTATATTCCATATTCAACCGCAGACTTTAAACTACCCTTAACCACGGTATAGAACACAATGAATTCACTTTTCTATTACCCATATAGCTGTTATGCCCACCTTATCTCCGGAGATTCTATTTCGCAACTGCCCACGAAGCTGCATGGTAAGAGGTGGTTTCATTAAATCCTAGCGTGAATATTGTTAACTTAACAGGGCATAACTTTGCACGCTCACCTTATGCTCATCTTACACTGTTTCCACCTTCTATATACAGGCACAGTTATCGTAAAAACTAAGTGCACTACCTGTGTGTAAGCAATATTATTTTATTCGCGCACACTTAACTTCAGCATGTTATTTTTTTTAATTTATCATAAGCCGGTGTTCGACTACAATGCCACCTGGTGTCAAGTGGTCACGAATCCCTAGGTGGTTAATGTGCTCCACTTTGCTGGCCCCATGGCCTCCCTATACTGGGCTCAGAATCTATGAGGCCAGCATGGAGGGTGCAGAAGAAGTAGTCACGCTCGTGTTCTGGTGCACCTTATCTGAAAAGGGGAACGGGGAGGAGCTGTCCTTTCCAGAGGTGGGGCTGCCAAGGGGCGGGCAATGGTGAGGCCCTGCCATTATACGGCGTAGGTGGAACTCCATGGGGTTTTGGTTGGTGCATGTGCCACATATGCCGTCCTTGCTTCGCAAGGCGTAAACTTTTTCCTGTGTAAAAGGGGAAGGTGTACGCTCACGCAGAATATCAAACTAACAGGATAATGCTGCTGAGTTACGTTACAATCGTGAGTGACGAGAACCGGATATCGTTTTTACTCGTAACGAAGCATTCCATCATAGTCCTCAATGGTTACGACACGTCTTTTTGTGTTCTTAGTCATGGTCAAGGATTTAGGTCATTGACTATGGGTCACTACCATCTGGACTGTATGTTCTTTTATCTCCGTTACTTCTATATAAATTACTTATGGTGTAGATGGTGTTATGACATATTAAATGCCGCCGGCATTGACATATATTTGGTCTAGAAGATATTACATCATAAACAGGCGTATGTAAGTTACTACATACGTAACGGCACCATTCACGGCACCAGGGCACCATTCCACACGAGTACACATCTAAGCAACAGTGCTGTTGTGCGGCACCCTGAGAAACTATTATCCTCCTGCTAGGGTATGCGTGAAAAATCGTGAACGTCCTCTGAGCGAAGTACCACTGACTGACTGACTCATCACGATATCTCTAAATCTATACCCCCGATTGTCATGAAATTTAGAAAATTTACTCATTTCGCTGTAGGTGGCAATCGAACCTCCACCGGCGATTCTTAGCACCCCCCTTCGTCTTAAAATCCCCGTTCGGGAAATTACGACATATCTTCTCGTCAGGTATACCTCAAACTCTGAAAACTAGATTGTTCAACCAGTGCGTGTTGCCAGTGATGACTTACGGATCTGAGACGTGGTCCTTCACTGTTGGTCGTATGAGGACGCTCAAAGTCGCTCAGCGAGGTATGGAGAGGGCTATACTCGGAGTTTCTCTACGTGATAGACTCAGAAATGAGCTTATCCGCAGTAAAATCAAAGTGACCAACATAGCCCAACGGATTAGTAAGCTGAAGTGGCAATGGGCCGGCTATATAGCTCGAAGAACCGATAACCGATGGGGAAGAAAGGTTCTCGAGTAGCAGCTTCATACCAGTAGGCGTAGTGTAGGGTGACCCCCCACTAGATGCAGTGACGACATGGTAAGACATACAGGTAGTCGATGGATGCAGGTGACTCAGGACCGTGCTTTGTGGCATTACTTGGGGGAGGCCTATGTTCAGCAGTGGACCTATGAAGGGCTGTAATGATGATGATGATGATGACTCATTTCGCATTTTAGACGCTCACTGAGAACGGATTTTACAATAGCCCATAAGAAAAATTCCTGATGTTTTATATCTACGTTATTATCGTCTATTGTCGTACGCCCAGCGAAGCGAGCGGGTATCTCGACGTTTGTGACTTGCTTATTCTCTTCAATTAAAATTTTCACTGATACCACGTCTCCTGCCGTTCCGGCCGTCAAAGGTCAAAGGGCACTCCTTTCCTCATCTCTCAAAGTTAATCGTCCGTGCTGAATACTAGGCTGTAGGCTGTCATAATGTATAAGGTTGCCTTAGAATAACCTTTATACATAAATGCAATTTGATAGTCTATCAAAATATTCATCTGGTTTTAGGCAACATTTAAAATCGTAAAATATCATAGCGTAAAATTTTCACGACGCAGCACCATTTTTGAATTAAATACGATAAATATTTCAATTATTAGGCTCATAAAAAATATGTACAGAATTTAGAAAATAGAATATCCGCATTTTTACGTGTAAATAACCGGAATTTCAAAATTAATTATAACTGATCAGGGTCTCTTACAAAAAAATACGCTAGAGTAATTTTTATAACTGTGGAACTGCGTAAAAGGATTACAATTTTCACGGAACGTTACTTCTGTCAGAAAAAAGATCGAGTTATCGTCGTCTTTATAAGTTTTACTTCAAAAACTTATTTTAGACCGAAAATGGGATTTACTCCTTCTTAACTCTTTGTATATTTACATTGAGTAAATACTTGTAATATTCCCTAAAACCAGAATGTTATCCTCTTTTTGACAGATATCATAAATTAGACAATTGTATTTAATTAAAAAATGTCTACATAAGTTTTACATTGTATAATCTCTCTCATCTAAGTTAAGTCGTTTCATAGAGGGAGGACACGGCGAGTGTCGGCAAAAGGCGAGTGCTGCTTTAGGTCTTGTTACGTTTGTCTACAATAATCTGGTACAATTTAATAGTTTTTAGTTATATAATAATAATATTAAATTATTTCAGATAATTAGTATACATTAGAAACAAACAGTTACATATATTACAAGCAATACAGTACAGTTACAAACAAAAAAAAATACACTAATAGAAATAAAACAAAAACTCAAACAAGACAAAAAATATTATTTATTTAACATTATGAATTGAGAGTCTGCAGTCCACGTGTACATAATAAAAAATATTACTTACATACATACAATTTTAGAGAAATAAATATGTATTTAGATTCAAAAAATTAGAATAAATAAATATACAGACATAGTATCTCATTATCGTATGTCTTAAATAATTATTATTATTAAAAATATTACCCACGTTTTTCTTTATCGTAAGAAAGCTACAGCTAAAGTTCGTACTCGTAATGTAACTTTAGTTTATGTGTTATATATTGTGTTATACAAAATGTTTTTGTGTTATAAGAACCCTGGCATTAAATAAAAATGTAAATTTATTTTTAATAACATGAGAACAAAATTTGATAGCTTTTGATAATCAGCAAAGTTAAGTCCGAAAATAAGCAAGTTTTTTTTATATCGTATGTAAACTTAGAAATAAAATACTAAACCTTTTGAATAACTAATTTATAACTTGGACCATAAGTCACGAGTGTTCCATCAACACCAGAGAAGAGACTCTACAAAGGCCATGTTGGATACACGACGCGTTAGAATATGCTTTGTCGACTTCACGTATGTTTGCGTTGAACTCGGTTTTGATGCGCTTTTGTGTTAGAATGTTTGAGAATATGCTACCGGATGAGTTATTTTGTACGTTTTGTTTATTTTATTCCTATAAAATAAAGTGACACACGGATTTACACCTGATGGTAAGTGGCTACAGCAGCTCATGGAAACGCAACTAACTTTTAAGTGGTAGAGACATGCTGCAACTATACCAGTATTAGTAGTATAGTTGTAACACAAATGATTCGGCTCGATCGGGGAAGTACCACGCTCCACATAATACCAGCGTGAAATAGCAGCTTAATGCTATATATGATGTATTTAATATGGTGAGTGTAGATAACCGATGACCCTGTTTACTGGAAACGAGACATTTCATCCTGGTTCTCCCAAGTGACAACGCATTGTGCATGTGCAAGTGCATTTTAATTCGTAATCGAGGATAGATGAAAATGTCTATGGGCCACAGCAACCACTTACCATCAGTTTGACTGTGTGCTCATTTGTCTCTCTATGCTGTAAAAAATACAAAGAAAGCTACAGGTGCGTGGTTATATCTGAGGACTAAGGTGCAATTTTTAGCCTGTAAGTATATGAATATTTAGACGATTCAGACCACACACATCAGTGCAAGCACTGCTATTTGGGGTCAGAAATATGTAGGAGGGTTGTTCTTACCCAGATGGACACCTAGACAGAAAGATAATTTCATCCACCTAGAAGAAATGCATTTTTATAATATTAAAATAATTATAAAGAAGCTTTCAACCTTCAGTTCCAGCGAGTTTTGTCTGCGCTAGTAGGGCCTCGGATGTATACAAAAGCGTTTCTGCGTCCCTGTCCATTTGCTGCGAAGGTAGTGATTAAGCCGTTACAAGTCAGATGTACCAAGTCCTACCTCAACAAGGCGGGTATACATTTGCTCATGGAAGGATAGGTTGAGTGCACACAATCTTTGACGCTGTTTATAATTAGGAAACAATTTTATCAATCGGTTTGGTTGGGATTAATATTATAACTCGTACAAGATTTATAAACTTTACTTGGTATTACGATTGTTCTGTCTGGAATTCCATCAGGATTGGTAACTTTTTGCTTGTTTCTGTTTTTGTTTTTATTAAGCAGATATAAGCTGTTGTTTACTGGAGTGAACTGTACTGTTATAGTTAAATTGCATATATAGTTAAATAACAGGCCGCGAGGTTATCTATCAGTCTCCACAGAACAGCGTATCTATAGCCTTCGGTATCTAAATATTCTTACAGATATCCATGAGCTTCAATAGCCACTTAACATTAGTTATAAAATATTTTATAACTGAAATAGGGCCAAATTAAACACGTTATTTTTTAATACAAAGGCATAGCATATAAGTAAATTACTTTGGTTTGCTAAGAAAACAAAGCCTTGGAACAAATACTATATTATCAGCGGTTTGTTGTTACAGCAGCGTATATAATTATAAAGTGTTTTTAATGTTCGGTTCTGAATATAGATTTACAAGATATACCCTCTTATTTCCTTGTTTATACACTATTATTTCTTCTTTTACACTTGTTATACGTACAACACGTACATAATAATACTACGATGAAGCATACAAATTATCGCCTGCGCCGACATCTGCCGCCTTTAAAAACTAAAGCGTATAAAATAAGTCTGTAGTCATTCAAAATACGACTCTATTTCGTACATATTTAATTATGAGTTTTATGTTTATCACTGGGCTTACATACATTCTTTTTGGTTGAACCGTGAGGTCAGTGGTCGGCAAATAACTGGCTAAGACATGATCATGACTGGTGGGCTTAAACTCTACACCTCGTTACGTGTTAACAGCCACATTCGCTCACGACGCGATGTTTATCCGACGAACCTCAAAACGTACAGCACAACCTTGCTCTTTTGTGCGTCAAAATATTGTAATGGGGACCTACATGATTGATTCTAATGGCCCTGGGAACTTATTTGGAATAAATATAAGGTCTCCGTTCTAACATTTCGATGATATTTTCTTTTAATCTTAAAAATATATAATAAGTAAATCAAATAGATAAAAACTATTGCAATTTCAAATTGTACTTTACGTACTTGTGAGTTGGTAAGCAAATGTAAAAGTAAAGTTACAGCTTAAATACGTGTCATTTGTGGTCATGGATGTTCACCATGCTACTCTAGTGGCATATTGGCGACTTCATATTATTCATTTCTAATAGATAAGACCTCAGACTAGCATGCTGGTGGAATTCCAACTAAGGTTGTTTACGTAGTTTGAAATTCACGAGAAACACTGAGCCACCACGTTGATAACCCATTTTGCGTAACCCGTCCTCGCACTATGAGGTAGTTATTTATACATAGGTTTTTTCCGAAGCAACAAAACCTTGCACATTACGCTACACTATGAACGGATAATACAGATTTCTTAAATTAGTTTAGTAGTGTAGTGGCTAATCGATTGGTTTTGGCGCTGCAGGGCTACTAGCTTGAACCCCACATGGAATATAAGTTTGTATATCGTACTAATAACTTTTCCGGGTTTGTTTCTTGCGCAGTTTATATAAAGATGCATTATACTATATAGCAGTTTATATACAGCCTCCAGGGTACAGGAAAAAATCCAACAGTGGGGTATTGTCTTTTTTTTTCAGAAAAATAAAACCATCTTTATTTATTTTAAGCGATCTCTATTTCTTCCCTGAAAATAACTTCAACCTTATTTATTCAAGACGGTGGACCACTTTTAGGCAATACTCTCCTGGAACGCCCCGGCAGTTGATGTAGAATAGTAAAGAATAAATTAATTTATTAATGAGAAATTATAAAAGTACAAATTAGCTTAAATATTCATAGTAAAACAACATTCGAAACAACTCTCAAAGTGTATATTAAAATACACGTATAAGTTACACCTTATTTAATTTTACGAGTAACATTGGCTTTTACGTCTGCAAACTTTTTCTGTCGGAGTTGGCTGGTAAAATAAAACATCTCACCTTTTGTAATCCTTAGTCTTATGTATTTAACAATAAAGTATAAATTAATCTATTAATGAGATATTAAGGAGTACCAAATAGTGAAATGAATAGTTCATATTCAGATATATTATGAATAGTTAATTTCCCTTATCCGAAATTGGCGCATGGTGTAGTTGGTTATGTAGTTGGTGGTTTGTCACTAGAATTATACATGCTATAATTATACAAACTGCTTTATTTCGACATTTTTTTAGAAAAAAAAAAATTAAATCACACAGAGTTTACAGTAATAAACTACGTCTCGCAATTCAGTTTTACCGCCGACATTAACTACTCTGAGTACGTCACATGTTTTCCCTCAAAGCACAACGGGAGACCTTGGTTTTGAAACCTAATTTCAAAGTGGGTTATTTTTGAAGTAATTTTATGTTATCTCGTGTTTCCCTAGGAAACTCGCTGTAGGCAACTGAGATAATTTATTAAGTTCGCGGAGCGTTTGCTCGTTAAGTCTTTCACAAAGATTGACGTGTGACCGTGGAGCTACAAAAATGTGAGCAGCATAATGAAGAGTAATAGGCGTCTTAAAATATTCTTAGAAATAGCATACAAAAAAAAATTATAACAGCTTCAACACAAAATATATTTTATTGCTGAACAAAATCTATTACATATTTAATTAGAAAATAGAAATATTTATTTTAAAATCTAATCCCTAAACAAACTTTATTGGTTTAAATCATAATTGTCTATATACTTACTTACTTGTTATCCTTAATACTCGTAGTACTCAAATAAAATATAAATAATATAGTAGTGTAAATTTTCGACGAATTATAATATTTTTAGATCAAATTTCGATGATTGTGGCCAGTTTAAATGAAGGAAGACCCTTTTTTACTGGAAACGAGGCATTCCATCTTAGTCCTCACGTGTGACAACGCATCTGCAATTCGTAATCGAGGATAGATGTAGATGTCTATGGGCCATAGGAAACACTTACCATCAGATGGACTGTGTGCTCGTTTGTCCCCCTATCCCATAAAAAAAAGGTTAGTCATCAGCGCAGGATAGAGGTATAGTGAACGAGTGTTTGCGCAAGCACAGATTCACTATTTTCTCACTCTCAGGAAGGTCAGGTGCAGGACCAATGGTATTTCGTACTTTCCGAGGTCCATTATAAAAAAAAACATCACCAACTTCTTGACTCTGGTGACTGTGATTTTTTGACAGAAAAACCCGTAACTGAATTTTTCCCGGACGGGCATTCGAACCGGAAACACAACATGATCATCAATCCTCGTTGGTCTAGTGATCACTAGATCAACGAGGCAGTCAAATTATACGTCGTAACACAATATGTATTAGAGTAGAATATTAATGCCAGTTACATTTTCTTACCTCCACGACTGGATTGACATTTGATCGACATGTTCACAAAACATCGTTCCTAGCTAGCTTTTAACCTCATTTAGATTCCGACATGGAACGTTTGTTACAATACAATTCACGAACAATTGTTGACGTTGATGTTTGTTGTTAAATAGTAACGGATTAGAATAGAATCTATCGCTTCTGGGAAAAGGGAATATCAAAAATAATTAATTATGTATGAGCTTACCGTTCAGTGGCGGTTTAAGAGTATTCATTACCCCATACCGTCCCCTGAAGGTCATAAGAGGCGATAGAGGGAAAATAAAACGGGAGATAGGCAGCAGCATCTTCCTGAAAACAACTCAAGATAATAAAAAAGCTGCGTTTGCCAACTCGCTTGCTTAACGTGGCAACTATGGCAAAATCCCCTATGTGGCAATCTATGGGAGAGACCTATGTTCAGCGGTGGACTTTTATAGGTTGTAATGGATGGCTGAATGGGAATAGATGAAGAGATGATAAGTGACGACTTTTTTTTTTGCTATACGATTTACCTCTATTAATAGTTTGGTTCAATATAGTGACAGTCTGTTAGGAACTAACATCTCTGAAATGTAAATTTTAATTTTGTAAATATCTGTATCCATTAATAAATTACGAATTAATGAAAAGAAAATAAAAGAAGAAAAGAAATTAGATTTAAATTTTTCCGAGAAAAAAAAATTTTATTAAAAATAGAAAATAAAATAGGGGAAAAAAAAAATTTTTTTTTTTTTTTTTTTTGTTTATATTATACAGAAGTTAATTTAAAAATTAGAAAAAGTAACTTTAACTTCTTATAATAAAATAAAGATTAAATTTGAAAAAAATAAAGCTTTTAAATTCCGTAGGTTATCGACATATTTTAAAAGTTTTTAATAAAGTAAATTAAGGAGTATAAACTTCACAATAATTTTAGCTATCTGTTATTGTGTGACATAATCATGAAAATATGACAGTGTAATTAAACGCAAATAAAATCCATATTATATAATGTATGCTAGGATATATTGATCTAAAAATTAAATGGTGCTTTTTAAATATTCAAGGTCCATATTTAAAATATAAATCAGTTAAAAAACCCCACCCCACCAACGTAATCAGTCCTTATTTAATATACAAGTAATATTATAGAGATTATCCGTCAGTGTACTACTTACAATTCGATTAGTTATCGATGAATTATTTATCCGTCTTGTATCATTATGTATCCGTCTAGTATATTTCTTTTGATTTAAAGAAATGTTTACTTCATGAACTGTAAAGAATTTTCAAATTTAAATATAGCATAACCAATGTATGTTAACTTAATAAAGACCAACACGTTCATTCGCAATGCGCTGCCTAACCACCATGACCTCTCTTTCTTGTGCGGATAAGTAAAGCAAAACTACGAGCAACTACTTATAGGTTATTAAAATAATGAGTCTAAGCTTTACATGCAAACCTTTAAATATAAATTGGAACTCTAACATTAGGAACAGTCAGCATAAGATGTACCAGTAGTAATAGTGGTCGAAGATGTTAGATATCAATAACATAATCAACTGACTTTGGGATACTTGTCCCATCCTATTGCTTAGAGCACTCCTAAATTAGAAAGCTGTACATGTGCACAGAAAGCTGTGCATACTTATATCTGGAGTACTGTGTTTATATTGGTTATTTATCTAACGCAGTAACTAGGTGGTAGGGCTTATTTTTCTGTTTAGAAATGAATTACCTATTACTAACCGAAACACTGCTGTGTTCTGATCTAAAGGGCAAAGAGAGCCAGTATAATAAAAGGCTGTAAGGCAATTCCATATTAGCGAGTAAAATGGAGTAAATAGAAACAAGATTGTTTATTTGATTTAATTTTGTGTAGGTTTTTCTACATATCGAGAACGTCTGTTTATTTTTGATGTTTATCATACATAAGTTAACATTTTTTCCTTATTTTAGTAAACCTAGAGACAACTAAAACAAATAACCAGACTTGTTTTTATCCACCCCGCGGTTTCTGCTTTCCATATTTAGCGCAGTCCTTAAAGGTGACAACGCATCTGTAAACTTCTTCGTCTGAATTTGGCTACTAAGTTTGTTCGCCTTGTGTTTGATGAAAATGCTGTTTATGATGTCTTAATATTTTTTTTTAATTAATAAAAATTTTAATCAGCATTCGCGCTATTGAAAATCATCAAATGATTTCGAGCCTAAAATAACAAGAATAAATTTAAAAATAACAACAGAAAACAAATTATTAATTCAAACTATATCCAGTACAATTAACCAAGAGTGAACATTTATTTATAACTTAAAACTTGTCAGTAAAAGACTTCGAATAAATTTATTTATTTGAAATAAAAAATATTGGAAATAAATATTTCTGGTCTGGTAAGAGATGGAGGAATTCGATGCATGTAGGTTGTTCAGGACCGTGCTTTGGGGTATTCCTACAGGAGAGGGCCCTATGTTCAGCAGTGGACTTGTGAAGGAATGTATTAATGTTGATCAAATACTCGTTGCCATGTAGTGGCGGCGTGAGAATATCAACTATTCCTATTCTTAACTATTTATCAGAATGTGAAATAGGGGAGGGGCAGCAGCATATTCTTGATAACAGTTAAAAATTATTAAAAAAAACCTGTTATTCCGAAACTATCCACAAAATTTCTATAAGACATTCTATGAGGCAGGCCTAGATTTAGCAGTGAATTTATTATATGCTGTAATGGGGCTTATGAATGAAATACTCATAGTTAGTAAAAGTAGCCCTTTGTCATTTTTTTCAGTAAGCTTATGATTGAAATATCTTAAAAACAGAAATTGACAGAATATACATACACGTTAAATTGAGACATTGTTACGATATTTCATATACAGATAAATTATACAAGTACGAGTTTAATTAAATTAAGTTTCTACATTTTTGGTATATGAACGTGGTAAACATTTCAAAGTTTTCATCTCGCGGGATTAGCGTATGTTGATGAGACGTTGAGGTCAGGAACAGTTATACAACGTACACGGAGTACATGAACCGACTATGGGCATAAATCAACTTCGCAGTAAGTTTACTAGGCAATTTGAGAAACAAGCTACGAGCGGTTTCGGTTAAAAGAATTAACGTATGTAAGCCTTTATTATCATCAAAACTATATAGACTCATCACACAATGAGAAATATCTTCATTGCCTTTCATATGCCTTTAAAATATGTTTTTTAAACAAAGTATTCTGATAGGATAAATTAAGTAGATTCTTACCTTTATTATATTTTATAGAATTAAACTATATTTAATTGTATCAAATACTATTGTGCATATTACAGCCAAATATACTTATTGAGTTTATATTACAAAACTAACCCCCTTTTTTAAGTTTTTTTTAATTTAAATAAAATTAAAATTATTTTTATAATTATTCTCTTAATCTTTAATTACTGTTTCAGCTAGTTCTTGATTAGGATAACGAATTGGGTTAGAAATCAATATATTAAGATTTATTCCCCTAATTTACAGTTCTAAAAATCTTTTATTATTACAGTAAATAATCACTCACCACAACTACAATAATCACTTATCACAAACTCTTATGTCGATTGTTACTTTAATTTTAAATGTAAACTAATCTTATACTCGTATGTAAAATAGAAAAGAGCAAAAACATGTCGTGCCGTGTGTGTTATTATCAACAGTTAACTAATTGTGTGAGTATACAGAAAAACAATAATTTGTATATACTCGTACCTAGGCAAGCAAACGCATACGTGAGTTTTTCGCTCCCTGTTATATAATGTGCTAGATTATCTAATCTGTGCTTACTCTTACTGAATGGTGGGACTCTTCATCTGCCTCTGGATCCGTCTGGGTAGCTATCGTACTACTGTTAGTTTGTTTGATGTATTGGATCATTTCCTTCCCTTTTTTGACATTTGCAAATGGAATATATAAATATTATATAGCATTCCCTCAATTAAGACAAATCTAAAGACACCTCATTTGTTTAAATCCATCAATCAAAAGAAATATACATACATACATACATACTCTCGAAACACATTAGCATCTTTCGGGATCAGTCGTTATGATTAAGTTATGATTAAGATTATGCTTATGATTATAAAAAGATAGCCATGCTCAAATAAATTAACCTCGGGTATGTTACCAATATTAGCGATTTAACTGGCGAGTATGCCAAAAATTGTTTACCAGTGTTCGCAAAAAAGTACTGTGGATAAGTTTAGACTAGGCTAATATTGATCACTCATGTAACAGTATAGATACGAGATATGTAAACTAGTATGTTATAGTAACTAGTAGTTATAGTATGCACCTAAACATTAAAAGTTTTAAGTTCCTATGCTACCGCTATCTCTTATAATAATAAGTGACTGTTCATTCTACCTCGAGAGCTTGTACCCGTAGTAGTCTATCGTCTTGCGGGAACCCCTCACCCTTCATTACAATTTTCGTCTACTGTTACACATGGATAATAAACAAAATCCAATGGTCGGTAAGCAGTTGCTTTATAATGAAGGGTGTGGAATTATGCTATTCGCCACCCGCGGCTTCAAGTTGCCAATTTGGATACCGTGACTTTAAATTATTATTTAAATTACTTGCCAACTTAAATTAACGACATAATATAACGTGACTATGCTCAGATATAGACAAAAATAATATCGATTTCTTATATATTCGCGCCATTTAATACAATTGTTGTTACGGAGTTTACGCGTTTAATTTTAACTCGTGTTTAATTCCCGGCCTATTGTGTGCTTTACAGCACCCATGGTCACGGAAACAATGATATGATTGACGTACTAATGTCACAGTGGGCAACTAAGACATTAGGACCTAAATAATCTCACTGCTCTGTCTTCAGATTTTGAATATTAATATTTATTTCGATCTACAAAGAATAATCTCACAGAATCTCAAAGTCTGCCAATGGTACATTTACTTGGGTTTGGATTTAATTTTATTAATTGTAGGATCCCGAGCAGATGGTAGCACCGTGCCATCTTCCCTATTGAAATTGTTTTTTTTTTATTTCAATATTCTCGTGAATCATACTGGTTAGGGGGCGTTGTCCTTTTGAACACATCGATTTGTGACTTATCATAGTATCTGATATAATGATGGAGAAAATCCTGAACATCTTCACATACCGCAAGCTTTTCGGAGCGTCGTTTTTTCACGTCAGCTGTATATGCTCTTTTATGCGGCTTTTACCAATATTTTTCCTTCTCTAGCCTAAGGCCATGTTCACAATTAAATTTGCACACTTCTGCTTGTGGGACATTACACTTGGAAGATAGTGAAAACTAAGGATTCCACCTGATGGTGAGTGAATGCTGTGACTCGTTTACATTTATCTTTAATGAAAAATGCTGATGCGCTGTCACCCATGAGGACTAAGATGGAATGCCCCGTTTCCAGTAAAAACGGTCTCCGGTTCTCTACATTTATTATACGAAACACAGCAGCATTAAGCTGCTATTTTACGCTGATATTCTGTGAGGGCGTGGTCCTTCCCCAGTCGCGCTGACGCATTCGTGCTACAACCGTTATAAAGCTGCAGCGTAGGTCTACCACGTAAAATTGCTTGTAGATTTTTGTGGTTGTTGCAATGCTTCATTATTGATCGCTTCAGTATGTAGCCAATATTGCCTGTTACTCCTTTGGTGTGTGGTACATACTCAAATGAGGTCGGTTTTACTCGGTCACTACGATATGAACGCAGGACCTGAATAAAGACAAATTGAATACCTACTACCAACGAGGTGTTTACTGTTACAGATCCCTTGTGCTCTCTAAAACAAAGTAAGATTCTTTTCAATATCAGTACCTAAGTGATTAGTGTGGTATTTTTCCTTTATACATTACAGTATGTCGTATATTGTGTTATAAGGATTAATACAACATCTAAGATAGCTAAATAATTATTCGCCTCTAATTCCGTTGTGAATACAATTTTTTTATAGTATATAATTTTATATATAAAAAAATAATTTATATATATATATATATATATATATATATATATATATATATATATATATATATATATATATATTGGTGGGTATTTTCCACGTTAAAATGGTTATATTTATTAATTAAATTTAGTGGTTCTCAAGTAACATCTGTTAGACACAAAATTATTGTCAAAGTATCTTAAGTTTTGAAGCACTGCTTAGTTAATATGTTTCAAGGAGGAAGTTCGCAGATTGAGGCGAGTCGCAGTTGATGAGTAAGTGCAAAACTGAATACCGGTTTCCTGTTTAGAACGTTGGATATATGTTGCTGCGGCTTTAGCTTTAGATCTTCTTAGCATTGGCATTTGCTAACGCTTTAAGTTACTTTGCTTTCCAACATTCATTCGTTCGACTGCATGAGATGTTGTTTATCAAACACATCATCAAAAGTACATACCGTAGTAAAGCACAAAATTTGATGAAGTAAAAAAAATTAAAACACTGAAAAACATTTCAAAAACACTATAGATAGTTAATAGTATGAAATTTCACGGTCACAAAATACTTACATAATAAATATCAATTTTTGAGTTCTTATGTTTAAGCAACCATGATTTTTTAATTCTGTCTGCGAAAATCAGACAAAAATGGTTTTGACCGATGCCCTAGTTCTGACTGATTTTTTAAGTCATAAGTGGTTTTGTCTGATTTAAAGTTGAGACTATAGGTCACAACTTGCAATATCAGTGACAGTACTTTAAGGTGCGGCTGGGGTGGTCCTTGGGCAACCCTAAAGCCCTAGGGGAGAAAACGAATGATCCCACGTATGCAGCGTATACGGTGCAACGCGTCCACGTTGGTGTACACAATTGGCCGTCAACGTACGTTTGGCGTCAGACATTCTTGTCACTTCTTAGCGGACGCACAAATACGAGTACATATTTATACCATGTTTTCCGATTCTGAGTGTGAGTTTGAGAATGATTTACTTAGTCTGATATTCATAAACGAATGTATCCGCCCGACAAAGAAAACGTTTCGGAAGTAATTCTGTCAAAATTTATGATTTGTAACGCAAACAAATACATAAATATGTAGAATACAATGTGTTATTTTCACAATATTTTTATAACCGTGTTTCATAACTTAACATAATTAACTAGGATAGAAATACAAAAATCTACTTTTTTAATTTTGCGCTCCGACCTACCTTTCACATTAATAACAAAAATGATAGCAGTAGGTCGATAGGTACCCACTAGTTAGACCATTCATTTCTTCCCAAACTCTATAACGTATTTAGCATCGTGACATTCTATACAATTAATACTTTAAATACATTTGTATTGCCTTACTAAATCGATGAACTGTTCATCTTAAATTTTGACAACAAACCGCGTGCAAGGTGCAAAAGTCTATTATGACTACGCGTAAGTTCTAGAAACACAGTGGTCGTACGCGTGGGATTGCATACGAAAATCCCTTCCACCTTCTCACGCCGATCTAGACATCACAGATCGACGTTGCCTAGGCAATGACTCTTGAATGATCTGGAGGCGGAATGAAACTTCTTTTTAAGAGCGCTGGTGTTTACATCCCGAAACGTTGATGCTTCAGCCCAGGCCCGGTAGCACTCCTGAGCATGGCTGCCTCTAATGTGCACCACAGAGGATGGAATAAAAAGTTCTATATCCTGAAGTACCACATCAGCGACAGAATCAGTAATAACGCTGGGATCGTCCGGCGAGAAGCAAACTCGCCCCCAATCCTAATCGGATGCAAAAAAGGACGGCATCCTATATCAATCAGTCGACTTATAGAGTCAAACACGGCGGCAGCCTGCAGAATGCAACCGCAACGTTAGTCTGAGTGACAAAGTCATAAACTCGATTAAACGTGAACTGAGTCATTCGGCGTGGTGGGCTTTAAAATCGTCAACGACCACGGTCTCTGTGAATGAGATCTGCTGTAGCAAGGAATCTGTAGCCATTTGGACATGTTCAAGTGTTCAGCCTGAGCACCCACGCTCAGGATAGCTTGTAGGATAGCTTAGTCGTGGATGCTGAGCGGGGGATTTCCCGTATAGAAAAACTACTCCAGGGTGCTGGTACACTCCTGGAGTAGTTTTTTTATTTGATTTCGCTACAATTTTAAGGGGGGGGGGGATTGGACCGCCGGCCACCTGTACTTACCAAGCGAAACGCAAAGATAAACGTCTACTTCACGCTGGTATTCTGTAAGGTCGTGCAGCTGCAACAGGATGTCTCTACCTACAAGCTATCAAAAAGTTATTGAAAAAAATGGCACATATATATTAAAATTAAATGTAATAAAACTTTTTAAAATTTCTTAAACTTGTATATAAAGCACGAAGAAACTTTTTCTTCGACCTATTATATAAGCATGTTAACATCTTTAATATGATTACAAAATATTATAAATGCATTCATTAGTGTATAATAAAAATTCTGACTATAGGGAAGGTCTCTTGAATAAGTATTAGACGTAATTAAGATAAGAAGTTATATTTTTAATTAATAGAATCAAGTTCTCTAGCCGAGATTGTTCTGACGTAACTTGGGTGGCTCGACCGGCATCTTTGACAGACGTAGATCAACTTTTAAAACCGCGATATCTCTTGTTTATCGCTACCTTTTAAAATTGACGGAAGTAGTATCGATGTATGTTAATGCGAACTGTTACTAATTTATCGTCAAGTATAACGATAGGAGCTAGGAGTACGTCGGAGTGATCGTTATGTTTGTATTGATCGGTAACAGTTTAAACGGCTGTTACAGTTTTACGACAGAGTTACTTTGATATTGTTTAAAGGTAATTTTGCAATTTTATTGAAGCTATAACATTTCTGTAGAGAAACGTTAAAATTTTTATAACAACGGACCGTTTCTGAACGAAATGAATCAGATTTATTTTCTTAATATCAGATATAAAGCTTAGACAATCTTTTGTTGGGGCATAAAGAGGATATGAGAATATGTATAATGGGTTGATAAGAAATTAATGCAACATTGAATTTTATTTATTTTGTTAATCATCAACCATCTACGATGTAATCAAAAAGTGTATCAATAATAACAGACACTAAATGCTGCTGAAACTTTTTTTTGGTATCTTTGAATATAAATAAATTTTTGAATAAATTTATCACCTGATTTTATTTTTTGTATATGTTGGTCAGTACTATTTTATCACTGAAATGCTCTTGCCTTTTTAGGTAATAATAAAGGATATCATTTACCTAGGTAATTCTGTGGTCTTGTGGTGTTATTTTAAATTAAAACTATAAAGTGGTGACATTTTTGTGGCATTTTATTATACAATTTAGGATTCAATATTCGGTTGGAGATTATATTTCGATAAGATTTTTTATAACTCGTGGACATTTTGTCATGTGACGCCAAGAGCAGCCATGCAGGCTTCAAGATTTTATCATCTGCCATCGGTAATGAGACTTAATGTTATTCGATTGGAAATAGAAATATATATTTTTCATTTCCACTTAAATGATTGCCGCTCTACCGAGCGACTTTTTAGATCGATAATAATTTATTATTATTTAAAAAAAAAACAGTAATAACGCAATTGTGCTGTTTTTTTCGTTAATTCACAAGATTTTGTCACTCTTGATTTATTTAAGAAATTTTAAAAGTTAGATAAGTGTTTTTACAAGCCTATTAAAATAACGCTACTTGTAAAAATGATACTTATTTTGTAATATTATTATAATATCATCATTATTTCATTTTTGATAGAAAAACAAATTTTAATATTGACAAATACGATGCGATCTTTTAAGTGGCATTGATTAAAATTCTTACAAATTTATTTCCACACGGTCATGAAAACAAATTAAATTCTTATCGCATAAAAATTATGAATTCAAATGTGAATTTATTCTAAAAGATTATTTTAACGTCCAATTCATCGCATCAATTGCTCCCACCGTATATCGATCTTGATAAGCAAACTAATTACAGAATCGGGCGATCGTTCGGCGAAGTGACTGTAGTTACGAATAAAGCGGTAAGCCAGTCTGCATTCGATATCGTGATGCTTGTGCAATCGACTAAATGAATCGATTCAGATTACATTTTATAATTAACTCCATTAATACTGAGTTCACATTTTCTTAGAAATCCTATTTATAAGATTTTTTTTGTTAACATTGCTCGTTAAAGTAAAAATTATCAAGCATAAGAATTTTCTTTTTCAACTCCTCTTTTACACTCCAAAACTGACTTCTACAATCGTAAATTTAGATTGAATAAAACTAAATTTACGGATTCTATCGCGTTTATTTTAACTGATTTTACTTATTTTTAATTCCCGACGTTTCGGGTGCTTTACAGCAACCATGGTCACGGGGGGACTGAGATGTTTGACGTCCCAATGTCATTGTTAGCCCGGCTACCCTCAGTTTTTGAATATTAATTTATGGTCCGATTTACGCAAAACGAACTTACAGTATCTTGAAGTCTTGCAGTGGTATGCTTGGGTTTGGGTTTAATTTTGTTAATTATAGGATCCCCAGCAGATGGCAGCACCCAACGATCTTCTCTATCGAAATTAGGATGTTTTTTAATTTCAATAGCCTCGCGTATCATCCTTGGTAGGAATCGGTGTTCTTTTGCGAGGATTTGTGGTTTATCAAATCTGATGTAATGGTGGGGACGATCTTGAACATGTTCACAGACTGCAGACTTCCCGGAGCGTCGGTGCTTCACGTCAGCTATATGTTCTTCCACGCGGGTTTTTATGGATCTTTTTGTTTGACCTATGTAAGAGAGACCACATTCACAATCTAACTTGTACACTCCTGCATCTTGTAGAGGGATATTACACTTGACGGATGGTAAAAATTGACTAATCTTCTTCGGCGGCTTGTAGTATGTTTTAACGGAAGCTCGCTTCAAGATGTAGCCAACCTTGTCTGTGACTCCTCTGACATATGGTAGTAAAGCAGGCACACGCTCGACTGTGGCCGGCTTCACTCGGTCACTGTGACGTAGGCGCGGAATCCGAAGCTTGTCTTGCAACACTTGCTTGACATGCTGCAGCTCGGCGGCCAGATGTTTTCTGTCACAGATCCCTCGTGCTCTCTGAAACAAAGATTTACCCACGGTAGCTAACTGTGAAGGATGATGGTGAGATTCACCATTTAAATATCGGTTGGTAAGTATCGTCGAAGGTAGCCGGGCTAACAATGACATTGGGACGTCAAACATCTCAGTCCCCCCGTGACCATGGTTGCTGTAAAGCACCCAAAACGTCGGGAATTAAAAATAAGTAAAATCAGTTAAAATAAACGCGATAGAATCCGTAAATTTAGTTTTATTCAATGTGTAGTGTTCGCGTAAATTTAAGAAATCATTACGTAAATTTAGATTTGTATCATAACATCAGTATTTAGCTAACCGCATTTCATAACTATGCTAAATTTCAATCGCCTACGCGAAGCACACTCAGAAAGTAACTTCTGTGAGAGAAAGACAGATAAATAGAAGAAGAGAAGAGAGACACCAAGGTTATTTCGTAAGTGTCCCGCTTTGCTGAATTTGGAACATTAATAAACAAATCAACTTCTTTTTAACCATCGCATCTATTGATGGCGATTTTAGACCCATCCATCTATCGTCTTAATTTCTTGCTTCCTTCTTAGGAGAAAAGAAAAGAAGCAGCAAAGGCTGTTGTACTTACTTAATAACTTCATACCATTTATATCTGGACTATACAAATAATATCACATCACAGTCTCAATAAACAGGCTGACGGATACGTTAACTCAGAGCTTTCCGAATACTGTCCACTCTGATTTTAATTTAAATTAAATTAATTGATTTTGATTTTAATTTCTGGTGCAATAAAAATAAATAAATAAACTAGGAGTTAATAATAACAATAATACTGGTCACCTTTTTCAACATTTTGATTAACATACCTAAACATAAAAAATATGACTTTTGAATTTAAGTGCATGTATAACAAAATTATGTTCATGTAAGTGAAATATACTGCGATTTGGACTCGTGATTTAAGCAGCGCCTTCGTACAATTAATTTAATTTTAATTTTCCTGCAGACTTCACAGCGGAAAACTAACGTTCTGCCAACGTTAGTGCCACAACCGTTCACAGCTGCTACTTGACGTCATTATTAAACGCTTTTCAAGAACAGGTGTTGATAATAACGAGGGTGAACGTTTAATTAATGAACAGTAGCACTGGTTTCTTGTATAACTACACGAACCATAGTTTTTAATAATAAACATATTCATATATTTCATGAACTGTTTTTAATTAAGGTTTAAATATTGCTTCATGGATTGGACATAAATATTTTATTTAAAACTATGTGATAAAACTAATTTTACGAGTAATTTATCGCGTTTAATTTAAAAAATTTTGATACTACACGACGTTTCGGGTGATTTACCGAACACAAGCTTATGTAGGGATTTACATGTTTGACATCATTATGATCAAAACCTAGTTAAAATTAGTTGCGATAAAATCCATAAAAATAGTTTGTCCGCGTAAATACGAATAATCGTAAATATTTTGTTTCGAAATAAAAACGCTTTTGTTGATTTTAAAAATACAATAATTATTTTATACGTGGGAGAGAAATGCTGGAGGTACATTTTGGTTGTAGCATGAATTGGTTGGCTCGACCGGGGAAGGACCACTTTCTCATAAATTACCAGCGTGAATAAGCAGATTAATGCTGCAATGTTTCTAATGATGAGTGTAGGCATTCCATCTTAGATTATGATTTTTATTTAAAGATAGATTTAGATGTCTATAGTCCAAAACATCCCCTTGCTATCAAGTGGACTGTGTACCAGTTTGTTACATTTATTCCATAAAAATAAGAGGTACAGTATATAAAAATGATTTATTAAAAATAAATTGATATGATAACGTTGTAATCAATACTTTTAAAAGTGTAATATACATCGCGTCTTAATATTTAAAAGCAAGGGTAGGGATTTTCGAGTCTGTGATAGTTTTAAACATGAGTTTCCAGAAACACAGGCATTTGTTGAACAAGTAACTTGAAATCATGACTCTGTTATAGTGAGTTAGCACCTCTGTTTGTATAAATAGAAACTTTAACGAGCCTTGTACACCTTAATGATTAGTAGGTGCATATCAAGATGTATTTAATTGGATTTCGCTTTGTTAGAAAAGTGTTTGCGAGTGTTCATCTCAAGTAATCTAGACTGTTTGTGATTTATGAGGCCTTATGCTAAAATATACTCTAGATCTGTTGACAAATATGCAATCAAATTCTTTAAAATCGGATTCATATTGATAAATGCTAAAATAAATAAATAAACCGTCAAAGCAGAGATCCTGGCAGGGTCGCCATGTAATGTTGGACGGTGTTCAATAAAAAGGAGACGTGTTGCTCAGTTTAAGACTTTAATTATACTGCCTAATTATTCTTCCTTAACACCAATATATATTGGCGTGGGGGCTGCACTACACTTCATTATGATTTGTAATATTTTGATAATTTCAATTTCAATTATACAAGAATTTCTTCACTGAATTTGTTACGTGGGAGAGTCAAGCTGTAACGTGTTATTACTGTAAAACTGGCTCAACTTGACCGGTGAAAATGTGTTAATTGGAAGCATAATGCTGCTGTTTTGGTATGTTTATGTCAGGTAAAGCCACGAAGCCGCATATTATGTTTGCACCAGGAATGGGTGGCTCGACCGAGAAAGGACCACCCTTGCACAGAATTTAATAAAATATTAGTGCAAATTTTTTTTTACAATTATAATTAGAACTATAAACTAGGGATGGCTAGCATTTGAAGTATAAGATATAAATTTGAAGCGACAGCAGCCTAACGACAGCGTGCGACCGCAAACTCAAAAGTTCGTGAGTTCGAATCCTCTATTCGACTACTGTTGTGAACCACACCTAACACAAGCATTTTAAGCTTATCTTTTATCTATATTATATATCTATTATAGAATATCCCCACCCACTCCACGTTACTGAAGTACGTATATTCAACTGTGAGCTTCGGATCGAAAATTGTGAGTTTAAAAAAAACTAATTACAGAGAAAATGATGAGATGTAGTGGTTCCACAAACTTATTACTACATATTAAATAAAACAATTCAATTTTATGGATTTTTGATAGCTTATTAAGTAAGAATAAAATAATCTAAAACAAAGTACGAATATTCGACTTTCTCAAACGAGCCGACCCATTCGTGCTGCAATTATTCAACTGTAAACTGTCTACCACGTTTATTGGTCTTGCCTTATTTGAATCTTTATTTAATTATCCAATTTTTAAGAACATAATTCCTGAAAAATGTTTATGTGGTGTATACATAAGAATACCTCCTTAAGATAAATGAAATTATCTTTCATTTCAATATGACAATATAATTTGTGTATACACATAAAAATAGTTGATAAAATATATATGTAGTATACTATGCTGCTCGACTGCCTCGTTGGTCTAGTGGTTGTAGTAGTGCGACTGCTGATCATGAGGTCCTGGGTACGAATTCCAGGTCGGGCCAAAAAATTATTTATTGAGTTTTTCCGTCGAGAAATTCTCAGTAGTTGCCCGGAGTCTGGAAGTTGGCGGTGTCTTACCCCCGTGCCTCGGAAAGCACGTAAAGCCGTTGGTCCTGCGCCAGATCTCTCTCCGATCGTATCGGTTTACCGTCCCATCGGATTTTGAGAGTGAGGGAATAAAGAGTGCACCTGTGCTTGCGCATACACTCGGGCACCATAATCCAGTCCTGCGCCGATGGCTAGCCTCCGTTAAGGCAGGCCGCCGTGGCCGAAATTCGTTCTCGAGGACATTATTATTATTATTATGTAATATAATTATTTTTTAGTTTTTCATCATTAATATTAGTACGACGTTTAAAAAAAGTTTCTTAAGGTGTTAATGAAGTTTTATATGGTTACTAACACGTCGCTTATATCTTACGTCTATCAAAGTCAGAAAAGTATTAGAATTCAAGCGCGCGTGTCGGCAATCGCTCAAACCCTGCTCAGCGTTATTATTTTCATCATTACAGCCCTTGACAGGTACAATGCTGAAGATAGTTAAACATAATGATTTCTTATATTTACGCGAACACTACACATTTAAATAAATTTAGTTTTTACGGATTTTAATGCGTATATTAACTTATTTTATACTGACCCAGGGGGGGCTGAGGTGTTCGACGTCCAACTGTATCCATATTAAAAGTATTTAAGATATATGTATATATATATATATATATATATATATATATATATAAAGATTTTTTTTCTGGAGATAGCCGTGGTTAACTATGACTATGGGACGCCGAACTCCTAACCCCCCCCCCCCCCTCTGTGACTATGGGTGCTGTAAAGTGCTCGAAAGGTCGGGAATATAAAATAAGGTAATATACGCGATAAAATCCGAAAAAAAACTAGTTTTATTTAGTTAAACATAGTTCAGCAGTGGACCCTGCTCAACAATCATATCAAAGCATTATTTTTTCATTATTCAAAATTATTATTTATTGTAATTTTTACTGGATGTGCTTTTGCTTTGATTGGTTAGTTTGATTTCTTTTTGTTTTAGAGTTTATATGTTGTTTAGTTTTTTTTTTCTCTTATAATGATGTATACACCTGTAAAGATATACATATCCTTTATCTAAAAATGTAGTATTTTGATTGTAACAATATTTATTGATATTGTCGATGGTATATCAATCTATCTAAATAAATAAATAAATAAATAAATTTAAATAAACCCTACATCTGGTTTTTTTTTTGGCGCCCGGAGCAAATATGGGCTGCGGTGGGTATGCTCATGAGCATTCCACACAGCCGTCTGCGTGTTATGTGGAGACTTTTGCCCAACTCAAACCCGATGTAGGGTTATTTAGACTGGCTTAACGGTCTAACTAGAGATCTCTAAGCCGTATACGAACGCGGGACCGTCCTTGGCAGAAAGGAGGGCGCAAGCGGCGAAAAGCCGCTTAGACGCGTGCCTAACTGAGGCAGATTAAGGGATGTGTTATGTAGGCTCGGCCTGAGCCGCTAGGAGGCAGTTCAGGTCAGCCGAAGGCTTGTTGGGGGGGGGGTCCGAGAGAGAGTTTCTCGATCTGCGCACACTATAGCGAATGTGGATAGTGGCTGCATAGGCAGCTGTCTCACGAATGAGATGATTTCGGTGGGACTCTGAGGCTTTGAAAAATCTCTCAGAGAGTGATTTAAGGAAGTGCTGGATTGTTGGGAGCTCTAAGTCTCGGTGTAGGTCGGCATTACGGACATAATAGGGCGAGTTAGTGGCCCTACGACAGAATAGATTTTGAACTATTTGAAGTTCATTTATAGCTTTGGACTTAGCATGTGCGAAAATGGTGGCCGCGTAGATCATGACAGGTCGTATGCAGACCTTATATAGGGTTCGCTTGTTGCGGAGGGACATTTTACTGTGTCTGCCCAACATGCTGTTGATCCTACCCATGTAAAATCGTGCGGTGCGAGTAACCTTCTTGATATGGGGTTCGAAAGTGAGCCTTGCATCAAGGGTGACGCCTAAATATTTGGCTGTAGTTTGCCATGGGACAGGGGTTCCTAACATCCTGATTGGCGAAGTGGTGGTGAGACGGCGTCGTTTATATTCGAAGCAAACGGCGGAGCTCTTCTCCGGGTTTACGTCGATACGCCATTTTTGGAACCAAGCTCCTAAGTCGCTTACTGACTTTTGGATCTTGTTCCGAATCTGTGGCAGTGAGTTGCCTTTAGAGTAAAGGGCTGTGTCATCTGCGAAGAGGGCTAGTTTAACACCATTCGACGGGATAGGGATGGCATTGGTGAATAGTATATATAGGAGGGGGGCTAGCACAGAGCCTTGAGGGACACCGGCTTTGATTTGACGAGCAGAGGATAGCGTGCCTTCGTGTCTAAAGCGAAAGGTACGATCCTTCAGATAAGAGGTAACAAGGCGAACGAGACGGTCTGGGAGGCCTAAGTCGTACAATTTGTAGATAAGGCCCTCGTGCCAGACTCTGTCGAATGCCTTGGCAATGTCGAAGAAGACCGCGATGGTTTTTTGACGACGAGGATAAAAACCACTGAGAATATATTCCACTATGCGGTGAACTTGATGGGGGCACGAGTGTTTGGCTCGAAACCCGAATTGTTGTGGGATGACAAGAGGGTCGCCGTCTGTGGGAAACAAATGGCGCCTCATGCGCACGAGAATGACTCGTTCGAAAAGTTTGCCCATGGCCTTGAGGAGGCTGATAGGACGGTGATTGGACGGGAGGTGGTGAGGTTTGCTTGGCTTGGGAATACCAATGACAGTTGCCTCTTTCCAAGAGGTGGTAAAATAGCTGAAGTCGAAACAGGCGTTGAAGATTATGGCCAATAAGGCGATCACCTGCTCCGGAAAGTATTTGAGGGCTTGGTTGGAGATGCCATCCGCACCCGGTGCTTTTTTGGGCTTAAGTCCTTTGATGGTAGATGAAATCTCATCTTTGGACACAGTGATAGAGTCAGAGGCGGTAAGGGGCGAGTTCCGGCGACGGACTTCGTCCTCCACTAGTTGGATGTGTATGGGGTCAGTAGGTTGTGAGCTGGGAGAGCATTGAGCGGCAACGCTGTCGGCGAAGCACTCAGCCTTTTCTTCGTCCTCGAAGGCAATAGAGCCGTCGTGACGAGACAGAGGGAGAGTATGCGTTATAGCTTCTATCCGGAGGGCTCTCGCCATCCGGTAGTACGCTTCGTGGAAGGGAGAGATTTTCTCCATGAGATTGCACCTTTCGAGGTCTCTGTAATCTTGGAGGCGGTAACGGAGTTTGCGTTGAAGGCGGTGGGCCGCGAGTCTATATTCGGGAGTGGGATAGCGTGCAGCTCTACGGAGGGCAGCTTTTTTGGCTTTTAGCAGGTTGCTAATATCTAGGGGAATACTAGTTTTAGCAACCGGGACAACCTTTTCATTCTCTTTAAGAGAGGATGTTATAAGTGAGGTGAAATTTTCGACCGCGGTGTCTATTTTCCCCGTACTGTCGAGGACGTCGGAAGAAGGGTTACGGGAGGGTCCGGAGAGTCTATAGCCGAGGCTAGAGACTTCTTGAAGCCCTTCCAGTTGGTGTAGGTTTTGGAAGTGGGAGTTGGAGATGGCTGATGGCCAAGAAGGAGGGATACAGGACGGTGGTCGGATCCTAGATCATCGAGAGACTCGATTGCTCTAAGGTTAAGGAAGACTCCTTTAACTAGAGCAAAGTCTAGCACGTCAGGAGCGTAGTTAACATTGTCGGGATAGTGGGTGACAGCGAGGGGGCTGTAGACAGTCAGGTCGAGAGACTGAGTGATATTGAGCAGCATCCTGCCACTACTGGTAGTAGTGCGGCAGGTCCATTCAGTATGCTTGGAGTTAAAGTCTCCAAACATAATGACTGAACCGCCTAATGCAAGGACGGCTTCAAAATCACTCTTAACGGTGAGGGTTCCGCTAGGGATATAGCAAGAGGCTATAATGATTGACTGATGTCCAGTCATGGCTAATCTAGTGATAGTGGCTTCCATACTGGTAAGCGTCGGAGTGGGGATGTGGTAGCAATGAAGTGACTTTTTGTAATAAATGGCAGTACCGCCACTTTGCGGTCGGGTCTGTCGTTACGCAGAAGTGAATAATTTTTAATAGAAAGGCCTTTAGAGACCTTGGGGCTGAGGTGGGTCTCCTGAAGGAGGAGGAGGTCAGCTTCGCGATCTCGAAGAAATAGCCTAAGCTCTGGGAGGTTATTTCGCAAACCGCGGATATTGAATGAAACAAGCGACAAACCCTTTGGTTTGATACGACCGTACATCTGGTTCGAGTCTGATTGAATTGGAGAAATTTTATCTTTCGGGTACTAAAAATGTTAAATGCAGTAATTTTTTTTAAAATTTAATCTCACATAAACTATAACAAATTTGAAAAATTCCTTTGTGACATCGTACAATCAGTTGTTAGAGCTATTTTTATTATTTTCGTACCTAAAATCCGCACCGTTTACATATTATATGTGACTGTAGCCTAATGGTAAAACGAGGACAGCGAACTCGAAAGTCGTGGGTACTTTTCTGCCAATCGACTACTGTGGTGAAACAGAGTAGCATTTTAATCTTACATCAAGTGATTAACGGGAATATTAATACTGCTAATAGCATTGCAAGTATTTCTTCTTTTATTTAAAAACATAACTAAAATACACAAAACCGGAGGTTTGTGTTTTTTTTATATTACCTTATTAAATCACTGAAACTGTAGCACATAAAATGATAGTTATCGTTAGATATGTTTGTTTTCAGTGTTGAACTTGATTTTCAATATTAAAATTCAGTTGACTGCTCTGTGGTTCCATGGCTAAGTATTTGAATAGAATATAATAATAATAAATGAAATAAATATTCAAATCCCGCGCGAAAAAAGTGTTATATTGCCTATTAATTATTAATTTGGGTATGAATGTGTGTCGTGCAATTTATGCATGTAAACAGCTTGCGCGACACAGAAGAAAATTCTACTGTGGATATCCTAACATTTTATAAAAATAAGTAAGTAAAAGAAAAAAGTACTTCGTGTGACTGCTCTGCATATGAGAAGTTACTATACAATCAATACGCAATAGATATGTAAAGGAAAAGTATTGTGTCTTATTATATTAATCGTGGGTAACTTTTTGTCATAGATTTTCTTCGTTATAATAAATCTACAATTTTTTTTACTTAGTACGTGCTGTTTTTAAGTAATGAATATCAGGTACGTTCGAATCTTTTATTTGTTCTTACTGACTTATTTCTTATTAAACTATCATCTCGTAAATGTTAATAAATCATATTACATCAATAAACGACATTATACTATGTTTGCTTTTCTTAATAAGAATGTTGCTATAATATTATTTTATACGGTCGTGCTAAAACAAAGAATCATCACAAAAAAGGCACATACGAGTACGTTTTACGTTTATTCTATTTTCATAGCAGAGTGTAAACACCGCAGGCTTGTCATGTCAGGATGATAAATAAAAATAGCCGCCGCCAGATATTGCCATATAAGCCCAAAGCGCTCCCTTGTCACTTTGTATAGAACCTAAATCAGCTGCCAATGCACCCGTGGTAAACGTCGATTATGCAAATGCGGGGTTCTTTTAACTAAATACCGCGCTTTGAAGTCAAAGTATCGATCGATTCTTTTTCTGAAATACTGAATTTATTCCACTCGATATAATATACATTTATATCATCATCATCATCATCATCACAGCCCTTCACAAGTCCACTGCTGAACATAGGCCTCCCCCAAGTGTTCATGGGGGGGTATATTGCCATAGTTGCCACGCTTGGCGAGCGGGTTGGCAACCGCAGTTTTTTTTATCAGGAAGATGCTGCTGCCCATCTCCTGCCTTATATAATATACATTTATATAAATAGTAAATATATCATAATATAAGATTAAATGCAAGTGAATGCACACATTTTGTTATTTTTTTTAAGAATTATTTTCTAGTCTATTTTTTGTTAAATGTTAAGTCGCCCTTTTAATTTTCTAAAACTATAATGACACACGAACAGTCAACGCAGACAACGGATGTCAAGTCATGTAACAGTGATACGTAACAATGTACAAACAAAATAAAAAGCTCCCAATAGTAAGATATTCTGTCCGTCTAAAGTCCACAGCAAGTCCTACGTAGTTATCACGCTACGCAGACGGGTTTTCGACAGCACTCTCAAGCCTGATGACAAAGTAGCACACAGTGCACCTGATAGTAAGTGGATGCTTTTGTTTATAGGCACCTACATCTCCTCCCATCCTCGATTAAAAATCAAAATATTATAGTTATTTTGTCACCCCTGAGGGCTAAGATAGAATACTCGTACCAAACTAAGGTATATAATATGGTCACAATTCGAAACTCACTAGACCTGCTACTTCTTTTAAAAGTTTCAAAATATATGTTACAATATACAATTTTAAATAAGCAACACCATAAAGCAACACACGAGGGAAGAAGCCAAAGCGTTATTTTCCGATACCAAACTGTCTGTCATATTTGCGGGGGAAATCTGGTCCACGCACTTTTTTTCAGAATATTGTATGAGGGCGAAAGGCGAAAGGCTGTGTTGGTAAACAAATCCGAAACAACACGACCGTTACTATGGCAACTATAGTTATAATTGTTATTTTTAAGGTTAAAAGAAATATATAGTGGTAATGTTATTAAGAATTATTTACAATAAAAGGTAACGCCTTCTTTTTATAAATTTGACGTGACAGATGTCTTTTTGCAGCAAAAAATGAACAATTCAACATTGTTGTATTCACATGGCTAATATTTATTCTTTTCATTTTATCTTTCACCGCAGTAAAAACCGAAATCATCTCCTCCAATAGGCAGATGAGAACGCCTACTCTTGGGAGCTTCTTAAGAATTGATTAAAACTACTTTTACGGATTTTATCGCGTTTAATTTTACTTTTAATTATTTTTATTTTTCAACGTTCCGGGAAGTCTGCAGTTTGTGATCATATCCTAGACGGCCCCAACCATTACATCAGATTTGATAGACCACAAATCAACACCGATTTCTACCAAGGATGATACGTGAGGCTATTGAAATTAAAAAAAAACATCTTAATTTCAATAGAGAGGGAGGCTGGATACTACAACCTGCTTGGGACCCTATAATCAATAAAATTAAAACTAAACCAAAGCATACCACTGCAAGACCTCACGGACATAATCAGTTCATTTTGCATAGATCGGACCAGAAACAATTAAAAAAGCTGAAGGTACTCCGGGTTTAAAAATGACATCGGGACGTCAGTCACCTCAGTCCCCCGTAACCATGGGTGCTGGAAAGCACCTGAAACGTCGGGAATTAAAAATAAAAATAATTAAAAGTAAAATTAAACGCGATAAAATTCGTAGAAGTAGTTTTAATCAATGTGTAGTGTTCGCGTAAATATAAGAAATAATTAAGCTACCTAAGAAATTCCAATCCTAAACAAACATAATATTATTTTATATATTATACTAATCTCGCATTAGACTCAAAAAAAAATTCGTTGGAAACGTACAATCTTTAGTTCTTTCTCTATAAAACTGAATAAATAAAGTGAAATTAAAGTAACAGATTATAAACGTCCCATAGCTGGGCACTGGCTTCTCTTTCACCAAATTTCATTTAGTTTCGATCAAAATTTGAATTGGAAAACAGATAGCAATGGAACTATAAAATATAAGGCGCGCCCCAAGCTCTTGAGTTACCGAGACTCTACTTCAAGGCATTCTCATTGTTGTTAAAATTACAGCTTATATACATCCTACTGCTGGACACAGGCCTCATATAATGCTTAAGAGGGTTTTAGAACAAGGTAATGTCCGCCGCACTACCCCAATGCGTGTTAGCGAACTTCACATGTCTTCTAAAGATTTTTCTTATTTTTAAAACATGCTTGAGGTTTCCTCAAGATGTTTTTCTTCACCGCTAAGCACGTGGTAAATCAGCACTTAAAATTGCAATTAACAATTCTATTGGTGCTGATGGAGATCGAACCCGGGTTGCTCACGTACTGTGAAATTTTACCGCGAGTGCTTAGTCCCTGAGCTGTCCCTGAGCTACCACGGCTCTATTCAATGTTGTTACTAAATGGTAAGCAAAAAGCAAATTTGAAAGTTAAATTTATTTATTTTTAAGAGCGTAATACAAATTGGAAATACAATATTTGCCATTCAGTTTGTGCTGTATAGCATAATTCAGCTATACAGCACAAACCAAATGGATGGGTTGCTATGCTGAATCGGCTTTTTTTAACGAGAAACATCTTTATCCTCATTGAATATTAACTAATAATTACTTCTTAATGAAATGCATTGTGTAAAATTATTTTAAATTTATAACCTTATTGCACTCTATTTTAATTATTCTGTGTTTTGTGAGAGTGTGCGGAACGCAATAATTACATGCCTGAAATGTTTACAGTTTGACTACAATCAAGCCGTGTGCTTATTTCGTCCATCTTCCGCCTGATTCCAGTTACGTTTCAGATTTGGCTCTCGTACAAAATGCAAACAAAAGAGATTAGTTTCGGGATTGCGTTGTGGGCCACAACGTACACGCGTTACAGCTTTTAATGAAGTCTGTACGGAGCTTGGAACGTCCAAACGGGAAGGAGTTAGGATTAACTCGGCAAATTTTTCATTTTACAATATTTAAAGAGTAAATAAATTGGTAGGTATATAAGGTTCTAATTGAAATCCCCATTACCTTGATTATAATATTTGAAACATCATATTTTTGACTGTTAACATGGAATTACATGGTCTTAGACTTTAGAATAGAGAAAATTATTTTTTCAGTATAATCTGCTTCATTTTTAAAAGTATATTTTCCTAAAATTTATACCATAAAAAATTGTTATTTCAGATCAGAACAGTTGCAGTAAAGTTACAGCCTTTTACCGACTATTTCTAGGACAGAGGCTAAAGTCCAAGCACAATTCTTCAAGACGAAAAGAAGAATGAAAAGGCCTTTTTTATGTAACATTGAGGTGACAAACGGACATATAGTGGTATTATATATATATATATATATATATGTATAATATATATATATATATATATATATATATATATATATACATATATATATATATATATATATATATATATATATATATATATATATATATATATATATATATATATATATATATATGTTTATATATATAACATAATTTAAATTTGTAAAAGTAAAATCGCTTGCTCATTAAATTCGGCTTCAACATTTTTGTTTCGTGTACACATTGCCATTAATCTTAATTAAGATAAACAAATACGGATCACTTTCTAATTTATAACCGGCCCAGTTATCTGCCGTCGAACAAATTGAGGGACAATACAACCCATCAATCAAAGCAAGGATATCTACTTAAAAGTGCATTAACGAATTCTATAACAAGAAGTTAATTGTAATATAACAGATGTACATTTTATAGTAATTGTTTGTAACTAAATTTATTAATCACGATAGTTTCAACATTAAATTGTCAAAAAATCACTTCAGAATCATTATTTAAATCTGTTTAATTCAATTTTTTAAAGCTACATTGTTCTTAGTATAACAAAAAGTCATATCAATAGATTTGTTTAGAACTTTAAATAAACGACGTTAAACAAATGATATCAGATTGTTGGTAAGAAATAACGGAATATGGGCGGATGTAGGCTTGTTTGATGTGGGACTGACATGGTGACGCCATAATAATATATAGTTTGAAGGCTCGTTATAGAACAAAATCGACGTAGGTTACGCTCCGCTTGCGTCGACCCCTACATTGTAAACCTGCTGCTATTGGTGATATAAAATAATATTATGTAGGTATTAGTAGTAACGAAATACAGCAAACTATTGTCTTGCGGTCAGTTATGTCTGTTTAACTTGTGTTTGAATGATAATGTTCAAGAGAGGGGTGAGTCTTTTTTAAAATAACTTATATTAAACACTTCTCACACAACGATTCGATAAAATGACAGAATTGGTTAGACAAATAAATAAATAATATAAAGGTAACACATATCCGCACGAGTCCACTCCAGTTTATTATAAATCTCCGAAAATCCACTCACGTAACACACGATGGCAAATTTATTGCAGTGATTAAAAATACGAATAGATATAACTTTTTTCATCACTCTTTAATTAAGTTTTTTCTATGTCATTCTTCTTGGACAGATTTTGTATCAAATATTTTAGGTATATTATTATTTACAAGTAGTAAGCTAGGGGCTTCTCCTTCTCGTTGCTTTGGTCATATTGCTTTGACTATTTATTAGTAACGATAGTTTGTAACTACTTACATGTAGTATCATAGAAGACGTATGTAAGCGAATTAGTTAATGATGAACTAATGAAGAGAACTATTGTTTATATAATGGCAAATAAAACTAAGGTAATTTACCTAATCGAAATCCTTAAAATTCTAGTGTTTAAAAAAATCAATAAAGAAAAATACTCGCATTATAAAGCTCATTTGCATATTGTCAACAAAAATTTTATTCTTTACTATAACGAAAACAAGTTGCAGTATTTATATTTTACCCACTTACAAAGTAAGGTAAACATTTTATTCAGTAATTAACATTCAAGACATACATAATGGGCTAGATTAAAGGCGAAGAAAATTTAACTTGTTAGTACGTTAATCCAAATTCAGGTAACTTTTTAATTCCTTTAACGAGACTGACATATTTTCCTTTGAGATCCTCCTAATAAAATAAGTGGCTGAAGAGAATCGAGGGCCAAGTCTAGAATTCTTATAAACAGTTTAAAATTCAGGAGAAAAACATAACTTTGCAGTTTTGAAGAGGGAAACTAGTCAACAATACCATAATGCTGTGGGCGCTCTGGCTAACTTAATAATGAAATATCCTTTGAAGTAGGCAATGCTCTGCGCTTAAAACAAAAGGAAAATCCCTTTACGACTCCCTTCGAAGACGTCTTGGTAATTAACAAGTCTCAGATTTATTACAACTTGAATTAGCTTTCAACGTTTCATATCATAATCTGAAAGCGTTTTATTGTCTCGGGAAACGAAGGAAGAAATTCTTCGACTAAGACGGTAATTAATTACACGTAACACAGCTTAACGACAATTTGAAGAAACTCTCCGGAGAGTACTTTGTAATAAAGATGAGAATTAAGCAAGTAATAGATTTGCATTATACTTTTGTGTTTGATTTTCGGAAAATCTTGTCAAAGAAAACGTCTTGTCGGAGGTATAGTTAAAAAGTTTTTAATTTAAAATTACAAACTACGATTCAGCTTCCTCAAAGGAGAGTGTTCTTCACAAACCTGGATAGAAACCATCCTCGACGACGCTCATTTTATGATGAAAATCAAGTTAATGACCTATGCTCTATATTAAAAAAAATATAGCGATCACTCTCAGTCTGTAACTATAGTGAAAGTACATGTTTTTTCCAATATTCGTTGTAATAACTATCAGTCCTTTCCACCAATGTCCATTGTTAATCATAGATCTTACTAGAAAGCGCCAATACTCGTGCATTCGTTCCAGAGCTAATAAACGTGAATTGGTAATGCTGTCCTATCATTAACCTGTAAAATTATCTAATACTATTATCTATTACTAACTACAAGTACTAACTGATGTATACCTCTATATATGTTGCCCATTCCGTCATCAATAGGTCACCAGTGAGCCGTCAGCATTATACACACAAGCATGTGAGACTGAAAATTGCAAAAATATAATACAACAAGGGAGCTAGCATAACTGGTGGCTATGACAAATTCCAGATCGATCGTCAGTTGTCAAAACACTTAAGTTAACTTCCTCGAATGAAAATATTTGGAAGTGCATTTGCGCATTGTCAATATTAAAGAAAACAAAAAATCTAATATATTTAAAAAAAATTGTTTGTTCGTAATTTATGCGTTGCCATACCGTTCATCAGATGAACTTTGTCAACTTATTGTTTGCACTTGCAATGTTATAGGCATAGTACAAGCGCGTATAGTATCAAAACATTCATTTGAAAGTCATAATATTTCATTCAATTTCAAATTGAGGGTATTATCTTATAATACATTACAATACAATACTATTTATTGTACACCAATAAAAGATAAATGTAACAAAAAGTTAAAAAATAATGAGGGAAAAACAAAATATGGTCTTATTGCTACATAGTAACCTCTTACACATAACCCAGAAGAAGAAATTAATAAAAATAAGAAAAAGATTAACGGGTAGGGTGCACTAAATTAGCAAAAACATAATTAAAAAAATTAACTTATGTATATAAATGACAACATTCTTTAGGTAGATCAATGAACATAAATGAGAGAAGGAAGAGAGAGGAGTTAAAGAGACAAATTGGTTCTTTAATCTGTTTCTCGATTTAATTTTTTTTTTATTTAAAAGATATATTTTTCTAACCATAAAGGTTACAAAGGGCAGACTTAATGCCAGTTAGCATTCTCTGGCAACCCTTGGCGTGGTGAGAAATTAGTGGCAGGTGACTTAAATAACCAAATATAAGCTTGTAAATTACACTAATACATATGAATACAAACGAATACATAATATTCCATATATAACAATTATCCTTAAACCTATATACATATACATACACATAAATACATATATACATACGTACATTATATGTCTGGATAAAGATAGCAGTATTCACATTATGTTGACGACATTGTGAATTAAACTCTTCCAAATTAAAAACGATATTTTCACAATTAATTCATGTGCCGCAGCAATGCGCTGTGTACCAGCTAGTATATTATGCCAAAGGCCAAAAAGCGTTCGGTGTGGTGGCGCATGCAACAAATAACTTAAGCGGACACCTCTTATGAAAAGGTAATATTATTAAAATGCCGTTTTAAATTGATAAATTTGAACCCGTTTTTCCAAAAAAAAAAAAAATTATCGAAACCTTAACCTTCAATTACTACATATTACTTTAGCGGTAGAACTCTAGACTCTACTGGTCTACAAAGTTATTTTGCCTTCAAAGTCCGGGAGAAAGCTTTTAAAATAACTATCGAATCGAATACGAAAACGATTTCGAAAGTAAGCTTCAGGTCTTGTAATATTAAAACTGCTTTGGAGTATTACGAGGTCTTGCGTTATCATGAAGCTGATGAATAATAGCGAAGATAGATGGATGAGTCGTGGTTGCTTCTGTGAGGGTTTCGCCATCACTAGTTGAAGTTCTTCATAATCTCACACATATCTGTTGTGCCATATTTCAATACGCTGCAATGAATTTCACAACGAAATGACTATCAACGTTATTAAAACGAAAAATTTACAATTACTTTCTATGAGTGAGCTTCACTTTCGGGTATGGAACAATACCTGGTCTTAGATCTGGGTTCAGCCGTTGCGTTTTGGTTGTGATTATCGTAGAAATTCCACTTTTCATTACACCTCACAATTCTGTTCAAATTCCCTTTATTATATTATGACACTCCACAAAACAAAGCATGCTTTAACGTAACCATTTCTCGAGATTTTTATTTTACCAATTAGGTGCAAATGAGTCAACATTGTGTGTAAAGTAACATCAATGACTACGATTCCTTAGTTTCTGGTTTTCTCATAGTTTCTTCTTCAAGTCGAAGTTTCCACTGGGAGAGCGATTAAACTAAAAACGCACAATGCTTTAGTTAGTCATTCATTATTATTGCGAGCTGTATCTGCTGCTTTCGAACTTCGCAACAAGTATAAGAAAGTTATTCTAAATTAGAAAATTTTGACTATATTATTTATACTTGAACATAAAAATTAATAAATATAGGGTTACGCTTTTTTTATACGTTCAATTTAATATTCGCAATATAAACAGCATTGTAAGCAACATGTTTACTAGTCTTCTATTGTTGGACAGTATTCCGCAAGCGCGCCCAGTAATTACTCCGGTGACAAAACGTGCTATTCCCGAAACTCGAGAGAACTGCCGGCTATAAAAGTCACATGCCCGCTCTCAGCTTATTATGGCTGTAACAATTTAAGGAAGCCAAAAGGGTGGCACAGAATTTCGTAGAAAACTTTTGTTTGTGTCTTAGTGCCCTGGATTGTTTTATAAGCAATGTTTACACCGGTTATTTTACGACCCAATTGTTGTGTTTGTGAACAACGCCACACTACTTTAATATAATATTGCTTTTGAACAATTTGGGCAGTAAAACTTGAAACAATGCTTTAAGATTTCACTTTTTGCCATTGAAAAATTTAGAAGCCGTTTTAAAATATTATTATCAGAATATTTTGTAATTTCACTCTCGTCGTTATGGTGTACTTCAAAGTAAAGTAAAGTAAAGTTCCAGCGTCTTTGAGTATTAAACCAAATAAAATAAAAAGTTGGTTGAATACTCAAAGTCCAGCGTATATACGTCCCACTGCCGGGCACATGCCTCCACTCATTTCTGAGAGGGTTTTTAGCGTAAGGAAGTGTCTGCCAATGCGTGCTGACGAACTTCACATATCTTAGAAATATATTTTTTTCTTATTCCTCAGTCATGCAGGTTTCCTCACGATGTTTTCCTTCACCGCCGAACACGTGGTAAATCAGCACTTAAAATTGCAATTAACAATTACATTGGTGGCGGCGGGGATCGAATCCGGGTTACTCGCGTTCTGTTATATTTACAGCGAGCGTTAACCATCTGAGCTACCACGGCTCAATACTTCAAAGTTTAACAATTCTGCGCTTCAGAAATGTAAATTACTAAAGTCACATTTGTTAACCTCAACCAAAGATGTTTGAATTTTTTTTAAATCAAATATTAAATTGAAATACTTTTGTTGTCTTAATAACATCTGGGAGCCGTGGTAGCACAGAGGCACTAGCTTTTAATGTTGTAGTACGTTTGAGCCACGAAGTTAAGACTGAAACTATTAATGCGCTGATTTACTAAGTACACGGTGCTAAAGAAAATAACTTTAAGAGCCGGCATGTCCGATAATTTTTAATGTTTCGGAAACAAGTGTATTCCGCCAACGCCTTCCTTCCTTGCTGATAAACCCTTTTAGAAAAGAGAGATCTATGCTAAACAGTGTTAAGTGTAAATACTCAAACACACTTTACTTTATTAAAAAATCTGTTTAGCAAATTTAATAATAAAAGAAAAAATAAAGACACAGAAATAACAATGCATCCGGCACGTTGAGCCATCGGTCTATGCCGAGACCAACACTACATCATCCCATTTTATACCTGTTACAAAAGTTTCTAGATATTCCAGGTGTTAGTGATGTCATTTGTACTTGTTTATGAATACTAGCAGCCATTCATAATTAGTAGTATTGACTAAAGAATTGTAAGGTCTCCGCTGAAATCGATACTAGAAACGAGGTGGCGCAGTGAAAAATTTTTCAAAATTTGTAAAGGGCGTATGATTTTGTTCACCACTGAGGACGTGGTAAATCAGAATATTATATTGCATTTAACTACTTTATTGGTACCGGCGGGAACGAACCCAGGTTGCTCGAGTACTTTAAAATTCAAGAAAGGTGCTTAGCCCTTTAAACAAAATTATAATTAATAAATTCAAACATGATATAATATTTTCAAAGTAGTACTGAAATTAAATTCCGTACCTTTTTGACGATAGTATATGATATTAGATACAATAATGTGTTGTACTACCGGGCGTAAAGTTAAAAATTTTAAGTTGTTCATAAGTACAAATTCAACTAATAAATTAAAAAAAATATATGCCGCGTCACCCGTCGAGCGTCGGCATTTCTACATTAAACGTCATTTTACTCAAAAAGTATGGACATTAGAAAAAAAAGTTTGAAACAAAAGCTGTAGAGACTAAACTGATCTTTAAAAATGGATTAGGTACAGCATTTTATTCTATAATTTCAGGAGTTATTTGTCGCGATAGATAAACCAGTTCATTAAATGGGTCATAAATAAACGTAAACTGTAAGTTTTACAAAAAAATTTACATGAAACAAGAGATGCGAAATTTTATTCTCTACAATAATAATCGGTATAACTTTTGCCTTAAAGTGCATAATTTTCGAGATATCGGCTGAAAACGTTTTTTCAAGATGGCACTTGAAGCGCCATCGGAAATTTAGTGCAAAGTTGACAAAAAAAAAAACGTTTATTTTTACTGTACTATTAGGATTCCCCGCGAAAAAATCATAACCTATGAAATTCAAACGTAATAAATTCCATGCCGTCGAAGTCGCAGGGAACAGCTAGTGAATCATATATTTCGTAACACGAGGTAACGCACATTGATAGTGGATTTCAATAGATTTAGACAATTTTAATTTTTTCTATTCAATTTACTATTTTCTTATTTAATAAAAGAATAAAGTTCTAATATAAAAACAACCCAGTCCAGTGTTTTTAAACTAATAGATACACTTCATTACGCATTAATTAACATAACACTAAGAAGAAGGCTACTCACCGATGTCAATACTTGCCAAAAGCTTAATAAACAATCAGTTTAAAAAGAGGATTTGTATTTGTTTCGTTTCACTGTTATTTTACAAAAAACTAAAAAAAAAACTGCTTTGTTGGTCTAGTGGTTGTAGTAGTGCGACAACTGATCATGAGGTCCTGGGTTCGAATCCCGCGTCGGGCCAAGAAATCAATTATTGAGTTTTTCTGTCGAGAATTTCTCAGTAGTTGCCCGGAGTCAGTTGGCGGTGTCCTCACCCCGTGCCTCGGAAAGCACGTAAAGCCGTTGGTCCTGCGCCTGATCTCTCTCCCGGTCGTGTCGGTTTACCGTCCCATCGGATTACGAGAGTGAGAGAATAGAGAGTGCACCTGTGCTTGCGCATACACTTGTGCACTATATTCCTGTCCTGCGTCGATGGCTAGTCTCCGTTGAGGCAGGCCGCCGTGGCCTAAATTCGGTCTGGAGGACATTATTATTATTATTATTATTATTGGGGTATCTATATAATTTTTTCACCTGGTTGGGTTCTATAAATATATAATTATAAATGAAAATGAAAAGATAAATATACATAAATATCAATAGCATAAAATAAATATAAAAGTACATAAATAAGTAAAAGCCCAACCAGATGGAGGCCCTCGGCAGGGGAGACCAAACGGCCGAGGGTTAGGGGGAAAGGGAAAGAAACCGGCGGACGATGCGGGCGGTATCGAGGAGCACCGGTTTCTGCATTTGAACCTGGAGCGGTCCGCCACGTAGTCCCAGCCGCCTCAGATGACCCGAGAGGCTGACTGGGATTAGCCCGTTTGCAGAGACGACTACAGGAATAATTTCGGTCGGCAGACCACCCCACATGTCGGTCACCTCGTGAGCCAGGTCCAGATATTTTGTTCGCTTGTCTGTTTCGGCTTTCACGAGGTTCTCGTCATACGGAATGGTAATGTCGACCAAAAATATCCTTGACTGTGCCCGGTCCATCAGCACAACATCAGGCTTATTCGCAAGAATAGTCCTGTCTGTGATGATGGCCCGGTCCCAATAGGGCCTGGCGCGATCATTTTCGAGCACGGCTTCCGGCAAGTACTTGTAATACGGCAATTTACGATCCACGAGACCGTATTTCAGAGCGAGCTCCTGGTGTAGAATTCTGGCTACTAGGTTGTGCCTGTGCAAGTAGTCAGAGTTAGAAAGCGCCGAACAACCGGAGATAACATGCCTAAGTGACTCACCGGGATGGCGACAAGCTCGACAGATGTCGACGGTGCCATCCTTTAGGATGTATCTCTATTATCATTATTATACAAATGAGAGTTGCTTTGGGTATATCCATATTTTTAACAAAAATATGAGTAAATTTGCTCAGGAAAAAATAATATTGGTATGGTCTACAAATAATTGTTAGATTCCAGGAGTTTGATGTTTGTCCACGTGTAATTTATGTTGATAATAGGATATGAGTGAAATTCCTAGTTTGAGGATAACGTTTTTAAGGTCAAAAATATCTCGCAATTAAATTTTTATTTTATTTACAAAAAATTAAATACAAAAGTAATTCATATCTCTCAATCATAATTCATCAAAGAATTGCGACATAAATGAAAAACGGATTATTGAAAACACAACCAGTTTTTAAAATTAATGTACGGTAGTTCTCTAAAACTTTATTGAGTTTCATTAATTAACTTTCTCATCCAACGTACCCACGATATATTATAAGTGAATTGTAGGAATGTTGCTTCCATCATAATCAAGACTAAACTACTCCTGAATAATAATCTCGGGTGCACGTCAACACAGAGCCCAAACTCAGAGACCGGCGCTTTTCAATGTTTAAAAATATATTACTTTTAATAAAAGCTAATTAAGGCTCTATTTCAAAACATTTACTTGGCCTTCGGTCCCTTCTCAATTTACAAATTGCCGTCGTATTCAAGCCGGTTCAGTCTTGGGCTCGTCAATATCGGACTAATAGCTACCCAATAAACTTTAAAGGCGACCTTATACGACGATGTCTTATGGTTATTTTTAAATGTGAAAATTGTTACGATGCGCGGTTCGCGCACCAGCTGCCTAACAATAAAGTGGTATCCCGACCCAAATTATATGATAAGCGGCTTGTTAAATTTGGACGATGTCGGAATTGTTTTTGAGTACCGACGGGCTCTTAATTCGGAGCTCATTGTTTTTTTGTAAAATAATGTTCTTTTATATGTTATAAAGTATTAATTAAAACAAATTTAAAAGACAAACATCAATCAATAAGAATCATAAGCATATATGAAATTAATCTTTTACAATATACAATTGAGTTGAAAAATGTGCACATACAATAGGAATATAAACTTTTGGATTTAATTTTTTTATAAAAAAAAAAAAACAATGTTTACTATTTATACAAATAAAGAAAATTGAAGTGTGTATTTGGAATGTCAAATAAACAGCTTTTGAATAAATTCAGATGAAAGTATAAGCTGTAGATACTTATAACAAAAGAACATTTTTTTAAATTTTCGGTCTGCCTCTGTTTGTTTCCGTTAATCTCCGAAATGACTGGATCAATTTTGACGGAACTTTCACATGTAGATCCTAGCTGATCTTATAAGGAGTAGGTTATTTTACTTTTATTTTAGTAAAAAGAAGAGGGTTTCGTGCGAAAACATTAAAATCCACGAAATCCAATAATAATAACTAATAAATTCTACATGGAAGAAGTCACCGGGAATAGCTAGTGGATTATAAACGGTTTTATTTTGTGAATTGGATATACACTTATGTTTTTTTTTTCCAAAATACTTTTTTAAACGCAAGTGAAAGTGAGTATCCAAATCACAAAAATAGAGCTGAAATTGAAGCAAGTAACAACAATCGTAAATATTAAGTATATAAATTAAATAATCGCATATTATTGTTCAGATATATTTTATTTCGAAATTTATTCAGAATCAGATGATGTCTGCCTTTGATATTAAAACTCATATTAATATTATTTTATTATTCATTATTACATGCGTATTGTCATTTTGCGAATAGTCTAGTTGCTGACTGTACGTTTTGGAACAAAAATATCGTAAACAAATTAAAGTTGAAAAAATTCCCGCACTGTCCGCGCTCGTCTTATAAATAAGGGGCCATTGAATGAAACACAGTGTAAACCAATTAAGAAATTTACGACCAGAATGCATTGTAAAACAATAAATACTACAATGCCATCAGCATTATGCCCTATTAATTACGAATCACGTTTTAAAGCGAATGTCTGCGTCTGCGAATAAGGTTGAAAATAACTCTTCATTAAATATGCAAAACTACGCAGCTTCGGAATACTTCTCCTTAAAAAACACTTTTTATTATTTTCACTAATAGAACAATCATATAGAAATTTAATTACCAGTGCAAATGCACATGTCGATCGAAGATTTTTTCTTAGGAATAATAACAAAAACAGAAAAGTTTATTAGCATCAATACATTATTTAAAAATGTGAAGAACATATTATGTTCTTCACATTTTTAAATAATATTAATAAAAAATTTTACTATATACTACATATGTAGCAGAATTTTTTTATTTTATTTCGTACGTATTTAGGGTGAAAAAAATGCATGAAATTTTATTGTCATATAGCAGAAGAATATTGCATTAGGGTAGGAAGAGTTTAAAACAATTGGGGAGCTCGTCAGACCATATTTATCAAAAAATTTGCTTAGACGAAAAAATGCGAATGAAGTGATAAGTGACCAGCTCGTTGCTAAAGCAATCACAAACCTATGGACTATATCCATTAGTCGTCTAATACAAAAATGCATGCATTCAGCATTGCCGAAAAAATAAATGACAAAGCCTTGTGAACACGTAGTGGAGCACGAACGATGTATCGTTTGCTCCACTACGCGATCAGCCTCAATACTGGAGTAAGATGCCGTAGCACAACAATATTTTAGATGTTTAATGTATAGACACGTATAAGGTAATAATAACATATTTACTATCATTGCCAAGATTGTGACATTTCTTTTTTTTTTTGGCTGGCAACCGCAGTTTTTTTTTTTCAATTTCAGCTGTTATTAAGAAGATCATCTCCTGGTTAAATGGCCTTCTGTCGCTTATAACACCAGCTGCATTATATGAGGTAGTTAAGCCTTGCACCGCCTCCACACGGTGAAAATAAAACCAAACTTTAAATATCAAAGTATAAACTAAAGTTAAATCAAGTCTCGATCATTTTTATTCGTCAAAGGATGAAGAAAAAAAGGAAATACCAAAAAATAATGCGGATGAAAATATCGCAGCGTTACAGTAGAGTTTAAGATTGTTTTAAATGCGTAGATATAAATATGATAATTAATAACCAACACAGAGCTAAATGATGAACGGTTAAAATTAAAACCTTAAAAAGAAAATAAAAATTTCGAAAACATGTACACAGTAATAAAACTTCAAGTAATCAGTAGTACCAAAGCTTAACTAACCATGCTCGCTCTGCCATATCTCATGATAACTATCTCGTATACCTCGTACGATTGAGTCGATTCCACAATCAAAATCACTTCCAATTGTTGGACAAGTAGCGGTAGAATGTTTTCAAAAGAAGGCTCTATAAATCTCGTTAATTTATATCCGAAAACATAATAAGAGGAAAATGTTATTCACTACGCTGTAAGCTACATAGTGTCTCGGTCGCCTCACTGTGTTATTTATAGCCCACACTTCTTCGGCATCAAGCATCTATAAAAGTAAATAAAGTTCATGAAATAGCTATAAATCTAGTACAAAGAGGACGATATACTCCATGTCCCGGCAAAGGCGTGCTTTTGGTAAGGTATGGCGATATTCTGACACCCTGTTTGAATTATAAATGCTGGTACACTAAAAGACCAGTCGTGCTAAATATTTCCATAAATAATATGTCGTATGATTTATGACTAGCGCCTACTATATTAATAACTAAAAATATCGAATATTTTAAGTTCGTATGAACTGAGAAGTTACTCTAACTTTCTATTTGTTTTTGACGTCCCAAAAAGAGGATAATGTATTTAAGAGAAATGTTTGCGAGCCGATAATTTTGTTAAAGGTTGTAAAGTACATACTTTGTAGAAACATAGATATAATAAATTCTAGACGTTACACGTCAAAATGTTACGTATCTTTACGTAATATTTTGACAGTGAATTGAAAACCAATATATTTTCCCGTAAATCAATTTGTTAAGTTTTTATTAAACTAAGCGCTTTACTATCTTTGGTTACACACCACTTACCATGAGGTGAGATAGTAATCAATAACCGGTTCATAATATACAGGGTTATTTTACAATAACCGGCCAAAGGAGATGGCCCATTTTAGGCCCAGTATATGTACACTATACCGTAAAAAAGTAAAAAATTCAGTGATTATATTAAAAATAAAATAAGAGAATAAATTGAATTAAATAACTTGCTAAAAATAAAAATACAATCCCAATTTTTGATGATTTTACAAGATGGCGCCCTTCCAGTCATAAAATTACCTATATTATGTCAAATTTCGTGTCTGACAAGTGACTTGAGTACGCAGTATAATAAAAAAAAAAAAAACATTATAATATCTTTGCTTGAGTCATGAAATTATGTGGGTAGTGTGATACTTTTTTTGTTTATTCCGAGATCCTGAATTGCATTGATATTGATATGTAAATATCAACAAGAACGTTACTTATTCCAAGACCAAAACAGAAAATCCCCAAGTTTTGAGACATTTTAGCCATTGTACGTAATAAATCTACCTGATAGGCTATCAGTGGTAAGAATAACACAGCATTTCAGAATTCAAATATCTGTCAATAAATTGATGAATAACCTTATGAAAGTTGACAACTAACGTCAAAACGACATCAATTCGCCATTAGTGTTGCAGTTTTTGGTAAAATAAAATATTAATACCACTGAAATAAAGGAAAATTCGTGGATTTGAATGACCAAAAGTGGTATAGTATATTATTTTAATTTATTTCCATTTTAATTATTTTAAATTATTCCATTTTAACCAGGCCTACCGCTTCATACAATTTCGGACCGTCTCATTTGCAGAGAAGATTCAGAATAAGTAATATAGGCAAGGGGTGAAGAAAACTTAACTAAAAAATCTCAAACATATTGTATTTTTTATCTTTTAAATTTAAAAGGTGTGGTAATGCATTATTTTAACTGATTTTACTATGCACACACACATTCGTTAGTGTCGATCGATAGGCAAAAACGTTGTTACCCAAAAATGATATTCAATTTGTAATAATTTCAATTAAAAGTGGAATACATATTTACATGTATTAAAAAAACTGTAATAACTGTATATCATTATTTATATATTTGAACTTAAGTCAAAAATTTGACTTCTCTGAAAAATAACCATAACCTTTCTCTATTCTCAGTCTTTCTCTAGTCTCAGACGTACATTCATAAGAAACAAATATTTATAATATCTTATTTGAATATTGTTAACAGTATACACAAAGGACGTAACACTGTAAACGTGCTACCGTAACATTTAAAGTAACGTAGCTCTGTAATGTGACTTTGGGAAATGCTAGAAAGCTCATCTAAAATTCGATAAAGAGCGTTAGCCTTGATGCAAATCGCAATGCATCACAATCGCATGTGTAGTGGTGGCATAAGGAAATAATACACGGCGACGGAGGAAAATAGTAGATGGGCACGGAATCTTCCTGATAATAGCTCAAAATAATACAAAACTGCGATTGCCAAGCCATCTGCTAAGAGTGGCAACTATGGTAAATATGGGGAACATTGGACAATCTATGGGGGAGACATAGGCCCTCCAGATTGTCTCAATGTCCAATGTTTATATTAACCAAGTTAAGCAGTGGAGTTAAAAATATATCAAGGCCGTTGACAGCCTAACAATCCGTTGTAGGCTGACAACGCGTCCTACCAAGCGTGGTTATTACGAAACACTTTCTCAATCAGGGAAGCGGCACATGCTTGACCATGGGTTGTTATAAAGTTACATATAGCCTATATACGTCCTACTGCTGGGCACAGGTCTTTCCTAATTTCTGAGAGGGTTTTAGGGCAAGGAAGTGTCCGCCGCGCTGCCCCAATGCGTGTTGGCGAACTTCACATGTCTTTGAAATATTTTTTTCTAATTCCTCAGACATGCAGATTTCCTCACGATAATAAAATTGCAATTAATAATTTCATTGGTGCCGGCGAGGATCGAACCCGGGTTACTCGCGTACTGTGATATTTACAGCGAGCGCTAACCATCTGAACTACCACGGCGCCTTATTTTTTGATGAAAAGGGAGAAATAACATGGTGTATTATACTTATCATATTCTAAAACAATTTATGACTAAAATAACAAAATTGAAAATAATAAAATAACATAATGTCCTCCAGATAGATTTTAACTAGGGATATTATAGTTGCAGCTGATCTACGTTTTGTACGTGATAGACATTCGCTACAGCTGTGTATTATCGTTGCAGCACGAACTGGTCGGCTCAATTGGGTAAAAGCCACGCCCTCATAAAATTCAAGCGTAAAATAGTAGCATTCGAGGTTCATGCCAAAATAAACTCGGTGTTCAAAATGTATAGCATTTGTTCTTTATTACTAGTATCGAGCTTTTTTTATGTATGCACTTTGAAAATGTATACACCATATGACTAAACTACTTAATAAAACTTATAACCTCTTGCCTTTTCATTTAAGTTAGATTTTCGGAAACATCACAAAATTGACCTATCTGAGGAATATGGCCCCGAACGGATTCCCGCCTTGTCATTGGCGGTGGGGGGGGGGGTTTATTACCCGTGGTTTGATCACCCAAGGTTAAATAAGAAGGAGAAAGGAACCCACATGGTTCGCACGAGTTGAAGGGCTTGCTCAGGGTGGCCACTACGCGGCCTACAGCTACAGCTTGGCAAGCCCACTTCAGATGTGTATTTGTTGAACTACGGCGAGAGGGGTGCCCTCTAATTACACAGCCGCAGCCGAAGTGGAGTGGCGGGGGAAGAGAAGTGTTAGTATGGTGATGCGTCTATCACCTTATCCTCCGCGACTTTGGCGGGACCGTACCGTTGATGCATTGGTGAAGGGAGTGATGCAAGGAAAGTGATCAGGGGAGAGGAGTGATGCAAGGCGCCACTCTACCTACTTTCTGTGGCCGAATTTATTGTCGTCGAAGCCATAGACCAGCGTTTCCGTGGCCCTACCAATGTGCGGCGAAGGTGAAAAACCAGGGGGTTTTAGTCGGTGCGAGTCCAACATAGCCCGTCCTTGCTCCCGCGAGGCGGGTATGTGTAGCCATTATCCCAAGTAAAAAGTTTAGAGGAAGACGGCGATTGAAGTACGATAAAAATATATTGTTGTCGTAAAAACTCAAGTGTTCTGCCAGAAGTGAACGACGGTGTTCACGTTTGTCTTCGTGCCAGAGAAAGACATGACTGGAGATACATTAAGCGAAGGATTTACTGGGCAGCTGCTGAAATTTTAATGCCAACTAATAACCAATAACTGGTTTGGCCTCACCCGGGATCCGAACTCGGAACCACATCAACAACGGCCGTGTTTACGATCACTAGACCAACGAGACAGTCATCCATCATAGAGTAGGAACATAGTGGCACATATATTTCCACCGCTATCCCGATCCGATAAAAAGCTCATACTTTTATTGTTGTTTTAATGTTAATATAAGCCTACAGAAGTCAGGAAAACCAGCAATGTTTTGTTCATGCATATTTTAAACTGCATACAGAAAGGATATATTTCTCACTTATCCAATTTATTTAAAGTATAAATTACTCTGCTTAACCTTTATCGATAAAGGTTCGATTTCAATAATTATTTAACACATCCAGACGGTACTAAAGATCACACCTTTAAAATGCAAATTAAGAGTCTCGCTCTCCTTAACGTCGCTTCAACGCAGGAAGGAATGACTAACAGTCGCTAACAAGGCATCTTTTTAAGGATGTCGACCTCGTACTTTGTATATCGACATTTTTTGCTCATTAAATTTTTTTTCAAGCGTTACACAATTTTATTCGTTGTGTAAATACCTCATTATTTAACTATAATATAACGCAGTAACTATGTAACTATATATATATATATATATATATATATATATATATATATACTAGCTTGCCAGGCAGACGTTGTTCTGCCCTTTCGACATTGTATGTCCTATAAAATCCTTAAATTGGCAAAAAAATTGAGTGGCAAAAAAATACTATCCTATCTCTCAAGTTGGACCCAACTGCACATGGTGTGCAAATTTGATTAAAATCGGTTAAGTAGTTTAGGAGTCCATGGCGAGTAAACAACGTGACACGGTAATTTATACATATATTAAGATATATATATATAAATATATATATATACATATAATTTTTGTTGGTCATACAACGACTAGGATTCGAACCCTCGGCTCCAAACGCTACAGCACATTGCTAAGCGTAGTTAATCTTTGGGAGACGGAATTCATTACCGTGATCTAAATTCACCAGGACATCATTACGTCACTGTGATCTTGCTACGTGATTTATAATCTTGCTGAATTGATCTTCCTGGTATTAAAAAAGATATCTTCTTAAAAACATCGACATATCGATTGTTGAGAATGTTAAGACGTTTTCAGTCCCTATTAATGTTTAGGCAGGTGGTGAAACACACAGACAAAAGCCGGTCTATATCATTATGCTGTCTTGTTACCGACGCTCGCGCATACTAACCGGCGCGCGATATAATTTAAGAGATGTAATTACTTTGAATACTAATTGAGTTTTACGTTTTTCCTTTTTAGGAATGTGCCCGAGATATTAAACATTTATAAGGATATGTGCGAGTATATTTGACTCACTATTGTAACTTAAAATAATTGGCATTAAATAATATAGACATATTAAAAATATTGTTCTTTTAATTTATATGTTGCTTATATTTAATTTATATTCTTAATCATTATTTTTTATTGTTCTTTTTATTTTTATATTCATCCGAGTGACAGATGGTCAAAGAAAAATTAAATTGAAAATAGTTACTCTTATCAGACAAAAATATCATACCTATTATATGTCAGAAAAATAAGAAAAGTGTCAACGTGGCTTTTTAAATAAAAACCTACACGTTAGTACATACAATATCAATACCTAATTAATAAGACAGTCTACAATTACAATTGTGTTAATTACGAATTGTTGTGTAATTCGTATTCGAAATTTGTGTAAGCAGGTAGGTATAATTATTTATTACGCTATAGTCAGATGTTTATATTTCGGAATCCGAATTAGACGTTTTAATTATTTATTTAAAACTTAAATGTAACACCTTAAGCTAAAGGGTACATAGGGTGGACTTATTGCCATGTGGCATTCTCTGCAAGTCAACCCTGTGCCAAGGACAAATGTTGGCAGGTTTGAGGACATTGATTTCTTTTTCGAACTTCTTTGACGAAGAAACTTATCGTAATGTTACTTCTGGAAAATAAAAAACTCATTCCTTCATTACTATGTATCAAAAGCTGAATATTAACCTCCTTACATTGCCTCATGAGATGTTCGCGACGCGAAATGACACCCACGGTATGATATGTGGCAGTAATTCTCATAAGCCACCACTATACGATGAGAAATAACTTTAACATATTTATGACTTAAACAGCCCCAGATCTCTATACTTAGCATCTAGCAGTGAGAAGCCTATTTTTAAACATATGCTATTCTGTAATTTTTTATAGCATTGGGTGACAAACGAGCACACAATCCACCTGATAGTAAGTGGATGCTGTGGCTCATAGACATCTACATTTATTTATCCTCGATTGAGAATCAAAATGCAGATGTGTTGTCACCACTGAGGACTAAGATGGAATGCCTCGTTTCCCGTAAAAAAGTCTCTGGTTCTCTACCACTTCACCATAGGAAACGCATTGCGCTGCTATTTTACGCTGGTATTCTGTGAGAGTGTGGGCCTGCCCCGGTCGAGCCTACCCATTCGTGCTACAACTATAATATTGGTACTGCAGCGTGTCTCTACCACGTCAACTGAGAAATTATACGTATAAATTGAAGATCAGTAATATATTTCGTAAATTTGTATGAGAAGAAAGTATGATGTATTTTTCTAACACTGCTACAAAATGCAAAACAAAAAAAAGAACTTAAAAAATACAATTTTTTTAATAAAAAATTACGGAACGGGTGTCTTTAAAATTAAAAAAAAAACACCGTACCAAAACCACTGATGCCCTTAAAACGGCTGAAAAGATTTTTTTATCTCCCGATCGAGTCACCTTTCCAAAAAAAAAAGAACTAAATCGGTTCAACAGTTTGGGAGCTATGATGTCACCGACAGACACACGGATACATACTTACACACGTTAAACATATACCCCCCCCCCCCTCTGTTTGAGTCGGAGGTTAAAAATATGTTTTATTTGATTTCATTTCAAATTCGAATATTAGTTTTCTTAAGATTTCTATTTAAGACCTTGAACTGTATCGGGAATTCTTAATATGGGGCTTAACTGTAATAGAACACTAGTCAAGCTTTCATTCCAATGAACTCATCAAAGCAGAACTTTAGACATTATCACATTAGTGCGGTCAGTCGATAATTAACCGCTACGTCCATGGGCGTTCACATATACATCATTTATGTTTAAGATGCTACACGATTATTACACACGGAAATATGGAGTTAATCGTCTTTAGTTTTGGACATATGCTATCCGTTACATTTACATTCGTGAGAATTTTGTTCAGTTTCCCTCGTTTTTGTTTACCTACATTCGTTATTATTAGTTAAATATGTTCACTTAAAACTATGTCATCTCGACCCAAGCATTTAAACAATCCTAAATTGACCACAATTGTAAGATGTGGAATTATATCACATAATTATTATAGTTCATTTTAAAATGTTATTTAAAACACTTTTTTCCAACATTATTTCATAAAAATTTTCTATGAATGTTTGTACTGGGATTAACAGTTTTAAATTTCAAACTAACGTTTCTCAAACTATGTTTGCCCTAATTTCCACAACTCTGATGCAATTTTTATTGCTATCTCCTCCAAAACTAACAGTCCAATTTCGATTATATTTACCAAAGAATAATCTTCGAAGTGTAAACAGTGCATAGATTAATTTTCATATGTATTTTAGTAACTATAAAAATCGAGATTTTCATATATACACAAATTTTATATCTACGTAAATGAATAGACAATTAGAGTTTTGAACGTTAATCGTTTTTATGGGTTATTAACAAAATACGAATCATCGTTTTTCTTCTTTGTTAAAGTTATATGTTCTTCTCATTTTAACATTAAAAAATTTAAAAACTATCGTTATCTAATAGACGTAAAGTCCACCGACGTGCATTGGGGCAGTGCGGTGAGCTTTTCCTAGCTTTAAAACGTTAGAAATGAGGAGGCAAATACCCATGAGTGGGACGTGGTAGGCTGTAGTTTTACTTTTATTATAGGACATGTTTATTTTAAAATAACACACCTCTAAATATGTACACAAGGCTTTGATTTAATAAAGTGTATATAAATTATTGCTTATCATTTCAATTTCATTAATGTGATATTTTTTATACCGTGAAGTGGCGGTGTAAGAATTTCCACTACCCCATATCATCCCCATATCGTCTTCCTAATAATGACTAAAAATAAAAAACTACGGTCGCCAACCCGCTTGCCAAGCGTGGCAACTATGGCAAGTATCCCCCTATGAGTCAATATAAGGCAGGGGGAGGGGTGTTATGCTAAGGAGTGGACTTTAGTAGGCTATAACGGATAAATTTTATTACGATAAATAACTCCGCCCCGCTTTTGCCGTTCACCGCAAATGGACATATACCTAGTTCTTATTATTACTACAATTTGTTGTTTGGGTTTACAATAAACCGAATCACTAACCTTAATCAGTCTGTGAATACACACTTACACTTTTTATTTTATGCCAATGAAACTGAACAATTAAGATATTAATAAAGTCAACATTATATTTTAGTTGCGTAAAACTGACCACGAATTTTACGGTTTTAAGCTACTGTTTATCTACTTTTAAAAATAACTTTATAGCGTTGCTTATTTTAAATTTATCTCCACGTCCTAACGTAATATAAACACACGAGAAAGGCGATTAAGAGAAAGTGCTGTAACTTGTAATTTAGAATAATTTTACGTACGTTATTTTGTTTCCAGTGTTTTTTATTTTTTATTTTTATTATTATACTGTAAGTTATTTTATAAAATTGAAGTGCCGTCGAATAAGAGTCTAGCAGATGTTTATTTGGTAGTGCAGCTCATGATCACCTGCAACCAACCTCAAACGAAGACGTCTACAGATGCGTTGTGGTCTATGAGAACTAAAATGAAATACCCCACAGCCTGTAATTATACTGGGTAGCAATACCCTTCACGCCAGAACATTGTAGTGCAAGCACTACCACTCGTATTTGGCGGCAAAGGTGAGTAATATCTTAAGCAAACCAAAAGGGACACTTCAACAGAATAGAAGTCCTACCACCTAGAAAACTAAAACTACTTCTTATTTCCTCAAAAAGTAATGATTATGTGAAAGTCTTTGACACACATCGACGCTCACAAGAAAAAAAAAACTGGTAATGTGCTATTATAAAGTTTTTACTTTTTTTCATAGAATAAGGGTAATAAGCGAGCACTCAGTCCACCTGATGTTAAGTGGATTCTGTGGCCCATAGACATCTACTTACATTTATCCTCGATTAAGAAGCAAAACGCAGATGCGTTGTCACCTCTGAGTACTAAGATGGAATGCCTCGTTTTCAGTAAAAAAGGGCCTCGGGATCTCTACACTTCACCATACGAAACACAGCAGTATTAAGCTGCTATTTTACGCTGGTATTCTGTGAGATCGTTGTCCCACCCCGGTCGAGCCGACACGCTTGTGCTGCAACCACAATATAGCTGCAGCATGACACTACCAAGTAAACATTATGGTTGTACCATGAATGGATCGGCTAGACTGATGAAAGATAAAAACTAGCAACTCAATGCGTGTTTCACATGGTGAGTGGAGAACCGGAGATTCTATTTACTGGAATAGAGGCATTTCATGTTAATCCCCAGGGGTGATCACGCATCTGCATTTTGATTCTCAAAAAAAAAAATATATATATATATATATATATATATATATATATATATATATATATATATATATATATATATATATATATATATATATTGACGACAGGATGCGGTGTGAAAAGTGCGTGATCACCGATCCGACTTCCAAGCGCGGCAAATCCTGTAAGGGGCCCATGTGGTAATGAATAAATGAAGATATGGAGACATGAATATCTGTATTTTTGTAAAATTAATATTGGGAGACCAAGAGATTGAATTACAAGGCGACTTATTGAAAAAAATGGGACAGTAACTACAAAGAATAAAGAAAACAATTCTAGATTATTTGTTGTGCAACAACAATATAAAACCCTAAAGCATTTTGCTGTTTGAAACAAAGAGGAAGAAATTTAAATATTTCAAACAAGAAGAATAAGTTGAAATGGACAATTACGTTACGCATCGCAAGATTTCTCGGTCGTCCCGTAGCCAGATTCGCTCAATTTCAATTGCAAAATCGCGTTGAAAACTCTTTCTACGTAAATATTTGCGACTGGAGGAGCAATTTTTAAAAAAACTATGATGAAAAGTAGTTTCCAAGCTTTGCGGCCACGTTATTATGAGAAAGGTATTGTGTAGATGTGACTTATTGCAGATGAATTGCAGATTGACTCTAATTACAGAATGTGTATATAATATACAAGCTTATACATTAATACCATCGTAGTCATTATAAGATTTTAAATATTTTCATTCATTACAAGTTACCAACAGTCTAGTGCTGAACATGTTCAGAGGTAGACCTCCTCCTTAGATTACTATAAAATTTCATTTTTTTCAATGATTTTAATATATCTCTCGAATTTGAAAATAAAAATATTACTTATAATTTTTAAGCTAAACCATTTTAAATAGTTAATGTTATAAGTTTTTATGGAGTTGATTTTATACGTGGTAGAGCCTTGCTGCAGCTATATTATGGAAGGACCACTCTCTCACAAAATACCAGCAGGAAATAGCACCTCGCTTTGGCTCTGTTTCGTATGGTGAGTGTAGAGAAGCGGAGACCCTTTTTACTGGAAACTAGGCATTCCATTTTAGCAGGGGTGGCAAAGCATCTGCATCTTGATTCATTAATCGAGAATTGATAATAATGTCTATGGGTCACAGTATCCACTTACCATCAGGTGGACTCTGTACTCGTTTGTCAACCTTATTAAAAAAAGTGTCTTATATTTTAAAACATTAATTATTACGCTTACTACGAAAGGAACAAAGGATAAGCAAACTTTTTTGAAAGTCTTTTATAATACAATTTAGACCTTATCCATTTATTTCTAAATACAGTGCGAGAAACGCATAAATAATTCGTCGGTCGTTGCACGCCGTATCTTGTGCACGTGAACCTCACAACATTCATAAAATTATTACGTGAGAAGAACCAACTCGACCTAGCATAGATAGCTAGATTCACTGGCAGTTTTCCAGCTAGCGACACAGTATCATTATTGCACTCTGTAACAACTGGTGATTTCACCTTGCGAATGCTGTGTATCGTTATGAAAAACCTATTGTTATGTTAATTACATGTCTTGAATTAATTTGTTCTCATCTTAACACTGTTTGTTACGATGCATATGTATAATTAAATTATATTTTTTGAGGAATATGAAATGTCAAATAAACTTTTATTTTACAATATGTAAAGTCACTCAAATTATTTGAATAATATATAATAATAATGAAGAATATATATGATTTGAATGATCGTGAAAATAATTAATTTAATTTTTAAACAAACGTTATTTCACTCGAACTAAAACACAGATATATATCTAATACACAAAATATAAAATAAACGCTATTTTACCTTGACGTACGTTCTACCATCGGTCTACCGACTTGTACTTACATCTCAGACATTAGCAGTATGAACGTCAGTAATAAATGACATTGGCAGAATGAACGTAATAATTGTATTTTATTTATTTGTGAAACATATTATAAACTTTATCTATGCCAAAACCCACATTCCTCGGTGTGCGCCATAAGCTAAAAAAGAGTATATATAATATTTTAATAATGCTGGTGGCTGATAAGGTTATAATAATACTTTATTATAATTTATGACTTTAAAAATAGAAGATTATTTTATTTGAGTGGCTATTAATGACTTCATGCAAATAAGGCTTCAGACGCCTTGCCACTTCTGACGACTAAAATAGAATACCTCGAAGTCTGTAATTATACTGAGTCATTATACAGTTTAGCACGGGCTCTATGGTGAAGGAAAACATTGTGAGGAATCCTGTGTATCTGAGAAATAAAAAATAAATATTTGTAAGACACGACCTTGCCTTAAAACCCTATATAAGTCCCACCGCTGGGCACAGGCCTCCCCTCACTTCTGCGAGGGCAAGGAAGTGTCCGCCACGCTGCCACAATGCGTGTTGACGAACCTCACATGTCTTCGAAATATTTTTTCTCTTATTCCTCAGACATGCAGGTTTCCTCACGATGTTTTCCTTCACCGCCGAGCACGTGGTAAATCAGCACTTAAAATTGCAATTAACAATTTCATTGGTGCCGGCAGGGATCCAAGCCGGGTTGCTCGCGTTCTATTATATTTACAGCGAGCTTTAACCATCTGAGCTACCACGGCTCTTAAATAAAAAGTGCTAATAAAATAATAAATGATAAAGCTATGGTTAAATTTGCCCAACAAAGCATCATCTGGCGCTTACTTTTTATCTGTCGTGAGATATGATTGAGGAAAATGTAAACTAGATCAACAACTTTTTTAGCTTGGTATATCTTTATATCAAATTCACTCCATCAATGCATGGAGTGATGTGAGTTGTAATGATAATAATGCATGATGAATTATTTATTAATATTAATTAAAAATGTGCAGAACAAACCACATGTTTACCCATTACACTCACCGCCGTGTCAGTTTTTATCAATGTAAATGTAATGTATTTTCTTTATTTTCACATAACTTTACATTCCAATGACAATTTTATCCGGAAATAATTTAATTAACATGTATCTTAACTATTATTTCGTACTATTCCGTATTCAAATTACACCTTTCAATCGCACTGACCAAAATTTATAGCCGTTTTAATTTAATGTTAATTTAATTATTATTTGGGTTGAGTAGTCCTTAAATTTGGTCAGCGGTATAGTAGTAGTGACGCGTACAATTATAAACTCTATTTAAAAGAACAAAGGAACAAAATTTTAACCCTAATGCTAATTCTGATGCTTTTAAAGAAATGGTTAATTCGCTATAATTCTTTTGTTTTCGTTGCATATATAAATGTATAGCTACAACTCTAACTCATCGCAGTCTCTCTAACTCCGAGCTCGTTGTAAATTCTTTTATCGTTTCCGACAATATTGTCTTCTGAACTTAACATTAATAGTCTATGTGACATGGAACTAACATACATATTCTAATGGAAATTCTGCCATTTGTTGGTCAAACTCTTGTGGTCTGGTTCATATTATGTTAGCTAGGTGAAAAGCATGTTGATGAGGTTTACATTTAGAGAAGAGTTTGCTTACACTTAGGGTAGTTTTAATGTAAAATTAATGTTTATATGAATTCATGCCAGAGAAAAAATGTAATTATGAACAAAAATGAAACGAAAAATTAAATTATCATACGTGTTTAATTAATTTGATAACTAGCAATAAACTTTTAATTTTTTTTTTCAGAAAATACGTGTATCGAACAAGGAAACTTTTATTTTGTTCGCACATTTAGATATTAGAGTATAGATATTATTAGTATTTTCTTGCTATTCATATAATAATGAGAGTATTTAAGTTCGTCAAATTTTCTCGTTGATATTTAAAGCAGTTTAATTTAATATGTCACTTCACTAAGTTAAGTGTGCTTACTTCGTTATCTTCTAGAAGTTTATTTATTTAAAGATTTCTCAAACAAAGCTGTTTCCCATTTTGCGTAGCAAACATCAGAGCTGTGGGAGCTCTTTGTTTCAAACCCCCATTTAGCGGCGAGTCCTCGCCGAGATCTCGCAGTCAACTCTATTAAGCAAAAAATTACGAAATATAAAAATAATAAAAAAGCAAATTAAAAGCCGAGACTAGCGTCCCTGCTATTCAGTTGCTTATAAAAGTGTTTAATTAAACTGTTGTTATTGATGAGGTCGCCGCGAGATGGCGTTTAATCAACAGCTGTACGGCTCGCGTTTGTTTCGACTTTATTTTTAATTCGGCTTAATTGCCAGAGTTACGACGTTGTGCGGCCTTAGGACTCGGACGTTTTATGAACGGTACCTTTATTGGCACCGAAGTCGACTTCGATAGTACATTTTGAAAATAAAGACACACTTACTTAATTGCGAATTTTTATTTTGTAAATTAGTAATGAAACAATAGTATTTTTTGTTTATTATTAAAGTATTTTAGTATGAAAGTAAACACCAGCTAGTAGTAGTGGAGCAAAAGATTTTGAAGGAGGAGGGGAGTTCTTAGGTATATATTTGCAAAAAGTAATTTCTAAATTAAATTTAATTGTATTCTAAATTAAAATTAAGAATTTTTTTTAATGAAATAAATTTTTATTTGCAAATTGTATGTTGCGGTTTTATCGCCTCTTTGACAATACTCCCGGCCTTTTTTAATTTAATTTTTTTTAATAATTTCAGTTAAAATTACTGCCTCATTGGTCTAGTGGTTGAAATAGTGCGACTGCTGATCATGAAGTTCTGGGTTCGAATCCCGGGTCCGGCCAAAAATTTTATTATTGAATTTTTCCGTCAAGAAATTCTCAGTAGCTGCCCGAAGTCAGGACGTTGGTGATGTCTGACTCCCTTGCCTCGGAAAGCACGTAAAGCCGTTGGTCCTGCACCTGATCTCTCTCCGGTCGTATCGGTTTACCGTCCTATCGGATTATGAGAGTGAGGGAATAGAGAGTGCACTTGTGCTTGCGCACACTTGAGCACTATAATACCGTCCTGCGCCGATGGCTAGTCTTCGTTAAGGCTGGCCGCCGTGACCAAATTCGGTCTGGAGGACATTACGAGTATTCTCGGCCAATGCAGTGGCAATAACATCACATACAATCTGCAAATAAAAATTTATTATATTCACCTAAATTAATTTTACTGACCACTTTTCTAAAGTAAAGTTATTTCTATATGTTATCGAGAACCACAGGGTTATTGTATATACATGTCTGACGAGACTACGCACTACTTTTGATTTTTGTTTTAGTGCAAAAATTCGTTAGTCATCGATGTTTTAAATCATTTATGCCTAACAATGCTTCGCCTTAATGTATGCTTAAAATTGTAGACTATAAATACTCTCTTCCTAAGAAACGGTGACTAACGAGTATCTAATTTACAAACAATATTTAGTATATAGTCACATCAATACTACATGTGTAAGCATAAAATGGAATCAAAATCATAAAAACTTGTAATTTTCTTATATGTTTTTCTAAAAGATGGAAAATTCGCGTGCCAGTTACGGCAATAGCGGCAATGCCTCCAATAGTAATTAGAAATGCCTACGAAATAACAGTGGACTGTTGGAAGCCGGCAAAATATATCCATTTCATTTTTTTAATTGTTTGCACGATCGTCATACAGTAAGTATAGAAAGTAAGAAATATATTACACACATTCACAACGTGACGTATCAAACGTGGTGGTCTATTTAGGTATTTTGTAAATTCGTTGTATGAGAAAGCTAAGAAATAAAATTTAATTTTATACATAATCCGATTTAATTTTAAGTGATTCAGGAGAATCACAACGCAAGATGAGTTAGATTAAAACTACTACTTCTAGAAAGAATACGATCCTTGAGAATCCAGAGTATGTGAAATTTATAATGCCATCAAAATATAACTTGTAAAAAAAACCAAGTCTCGCAATTCAGTTCTTCTACTGTAAAAAGTTGTGAGATCCATGTAATACCAAGTCGGTTATTCAGTCCCTACTTAAGGGTCCTTCTGTTTTAAGTTATTATGTAATTAGCTAAACTAAAAACCTAGTGACCATATCAATGTTAAAACTCTTTTATGTTTCAAATGAATAGATTGACTTGGTCATCGCAAGAAAACTTAATGTATCTCACAAGTAATACATATTATATTAAATTGGATTGTTTAGTGCGATTGCAAGTCAATCATAAGATTTTTAATATTGATATGGTCACTATAAAATGTTGTTAGATTAGCTAATTACGTAAAAACTTAAAACAGAAGGACCCTTAAGTAGGGACTGAATAAGTTAACCAAATTGGTATTAAGTACATGGATCTCACAACTTTTTACGGTAGAAGAACTGAATTGCGAGACTTGGTTTTTTTACAAGTTATGTTTTGACGGCATCTCATTTATTTTTGAAGATAAGATAGTCCTACTTTTTTCCTTTCCGGTACCTTCTACTTCTTGAAAACCATCAACGTACCTATCTACACCTATATACAAATATACCGATTCGTTCACTGCAAATGTAACTTTGTAATTCTATAAATTTATATGGGATTACATAGTTATTTATGCAGTTAGTGTATCTAGAAAACTGGACCGAAATTAAAAAAATATTTTAGTTTTCCTTGATGACTAAACACTAATTTCATTCTAAATTTGAAGCTTCTATGTCTGCTAGAAGTGCCTTAGAGTTTTGATGATCGGTCAGTCAGTGAGTGACAAAATTAAGAAACTTACTAGTTATACTTCTTAAACTACTGGTTCAAATTAAATGAAATTTGAAATATATAATGTTTATACAATGTATCAGGCTTCTAGTTTTATGCACTACGAAGTTATAGGGGTTCGAAAATGGCCCGAATTGCTTCGAGAAAAGTATGGTACGGCCCTGCCCGTGCCGCTATTTTGCTCGACTTGGCGGGGGTACTACCGCGTGCCCTCAGATGTAATTCTTAATTCGACATTCTAAAGATTGCGTAATGTGTGTAAGTCTACTAAGTGACAAAACAAATACATTTTTAATTAAAATTGAAAACTAGTTTCATGGAGGTAAAAAAAATATTGTAGTATCTAAATAATCGCTTGTGTAGTCGAGGATTTATTCGTCTTTTATCCGATTTTATATCGATTTTTTCCGCTTTTTGTGTTACCCATAAAATAAACAATTGATATGTAAACTAATATATTGACTGCATTAAAAAGTATTCTCCAATAGATTTTTAATACTTTTTCATCTGTTTAAACCACTCTGAAAATCATAAGGACCATTATGTCAGAGCGCATGTTTTTCATGTGCTGATTGAAAGGCTACGGCCCCTTATGGCACCGTAAATGTTAAACCTTGCACCAAATCCTTGATTTATATATAATATAATATAAGATAGTGCGAGGTCTAGATTGTATGCTCCCTATTTTACAGAAACCAAATATGACTTTATCTTGTTCACGGTGTGCGCTAAACCATCATGATGCAATAGGATGCGACTTCTTGGTCGTTTTTCCCTAACTTTCAAAGACACTGGGCGAACAAATGGTGGAGTACCACTAAGCATTAACTTTTTTTATTAATGAAGTGGGATCGTAGAAACAGGACCCGTCTGGAAGAAAATAAAATGCTGTCAAAAGCGCAGAAAAAGTTTGCTGTCGCTTTCAAATTCCAGTACAGAAGACTGTTGCTTTCTTTGCGGAACATAAAATATAAATCTTTATTTGCAAGAATCACGGTATAAGGATATGTTACAATTTAATGTAAATCCATGCAAAACTATTATTATTTATAATAATATTTCAAAATTATAGGTAATATCCATGTTTTATCTCCTGTTACAATGTCACACAAAATCTTTAAACGTACGTGATCATACTTCATCAACAAGTTTCCGTTTTTGTTCTGGGATGAATTTATGAGGAATCCAGGGGCAACAAAATTTTCCAACTTTTAAATGTTGATGTTATTATTTAATGGTTGGCAATTTGGTTCATATCGGTACTCAAATATCCTTGAACTTCCTCATAGGTGATGCGCAGGTTTTATTAAATTAGTCGCCTGACAGTAGCTACATTATCTTCAGCAATTAAGGTTCGACCTTCATTAATTTCACCATAGAGAGAAACACGGCCACGATCAAATTCTGCATATCAACGCCCAACGGTGCTCAAATGAGGAGCTTCTAACCCAAATGTATTTTAAAGACGAGGAGTGCAATCTTGCGGAAAGAGTAAACTTTTAAATCATAAAATATCATCGTCCTAAAATCTTTTCGAGTTAATATGCTTTCTGCTACGGAATACGGATTTAAGTTTGTTATAAACATAATTGACACGCGATTTTATAATATGAGTATCTTATAATAAAAATAATATAACATTCGAAATTCAAACATATATACTGTATTTTAGCACTGACTTCTCAAACTAATACGTGGAAATTATTTCATACTTTTTAGTTTTTTGTATTCCTCTTTTATTTTTTATTAAAAGTTTAATTTTTTTAGAGCAATGTTCCATGCTTACCATTTGCTTTCATAATTCCTGGGATGGATGAACTATCTACATACATAGTTAAATTTATACGGATTCCGCAGAAAGCGGGTCCTACTCGTACTTGTCCGGTTTTTTTTTTCGAATTGTAGAAATTCACTCTTTAGTTAGTAGGCAAAGCATTTTCCTTGACGCAATAGTCCTTAAAAAATACAATAATATCACTTTTCTTTTCCTTTAAAAGTCTATACCAAAGTTAAAGAAGGCACCATACAATTTACGTCAAATTTATAAACGTGAAAAGTGATTGATCAGCGGTGAAATGGCTTGTTAATTTGAACTTTTTACGCGCTGAATCGCAGCCGAGACTAAATACTTGGTTTCGCTGCCATTTATTTTCAAAGCCATCGGACGTTAAAGTGAGATAGGTCTTTAAGTGTTCTAGACGCCTCTCCGCAAAGACAATAGTTGCACAAGAATGTAATTGAAATGTCAGCCTTAATTTGTAACTTCGTTTTAAGACTCCGTGCTGCCACCCAAACGTTAGTAAGAATGCGCTTCCATTAATTTAAATTATATTGTTGGAGTGTTGTAATTTGTTTGCAAGTTTTGTTTCGATTCGCACCTTTCTCGTTTTGCTCAAAAATCCATCGTAGAAAATTTACTGAAACAATTAATCAAGAGTGATAGTCGACAATTTTCATTTCATTCGTGCTCGAAATTGAGATGACATCGAAGTTACGAGAGGCTACATTTGTGCATAGCAGAATAATTTCTAAAAACCTAAACTGAATTAAATATTAAATTAAATTAATATGTGATAACTATTAAGTCTTCCATCACAATCAATTTCCAATTTAGTAATTTATTCTACAGAATTAATTTAAATGCAAATTTATTCACGTATTGTTTTATATGTATTCATGTAATGCATCGAATAAAATTGGTTTGTAGTCGATATCATATTAGAGTTCATATTAGTAAAGATCATCATCATATTAGTAAAGAGAGCGATTATAATCTGTGAGGGATTCCATCTTAGTCTTCAGAGGTAACAACAATGTAACAACAAAAAAATTACTCAAATAGGACCGAACAGAAAGAAGATATGATGAAAATTGGAATTTCAAATAGACCTATTAGAAAATCTTCCATTTGGAAAGTTAATAACCTACATGTATTTATTTTAAATTATTATTATCAGTAAAGTTTTATGGTGACAAATCACAAAATTACGGTGGAATATATAACTAAAGTGCAGATCATCCTCACCGATCAGTGTCTGGTTGCCTTTGTGCTTAAATCGTTACGTAAATCGTTTTCCCGCCGCCAATAACAAAAAAACTGTAGGTACACGTATTAATGAATACGTGTGGCTAATAAACTAAATAATTATATTTTATGTAGTTTCTTTTATAAATAATAATAAGCATAAACACTCACGCCTGTCACCCAGAGGGGTAGGCAGAGACCACGGACTTCCATTTGACACGATCCTGATATACCTCTTTCGCCTCCTTTACATCCATATATCTACACATACATGCTCGTCGGTTAAGGGTACTTTTAACGTGGCCCATTTTTAAAATATCGCCAATTTGGTCGATAAACTTTTTTCTAGGGCGTCCCTTCTCGACTCTTCCGTTCACATCTGCCATATAAATTTGTTTTGTCACTCTTTCCTCATTCATTCTTTCTACATGACCAAACCAACGAAGCATTCCTTTATTAATCTTGGTCACAACATCATCTTGCATACCACATTTATCTCTTATCACGCAATTTCTCATCCTGTCATTCAGATTCAACCCTAGCATACTCCTTAAAGACCGCATTTATTCTACTTTCGTGCTTCTTCTGCCACACCCAGCTTTCACTACCATACATTAAAGTAGGGACTAACACAGCATTATGAATTACCATACGTGCCTTTTTTGATACATTCTGGTTCTTCACAATAGAGTGTAGTGCCCCATTTACTCTATTCCCTGCATTTACTCGTCGTTGCATATCCTTATCATATCTACCATCCCTGCTAAATACACACCAAATACACAAACTCATCCACTTGCTCAATTAACTCTCCTTCTATTCTTATTTCACATACCGTTTTGCTTTCCTCTCTTTCAAAAACCATCACTTTCGTCTTACTTGCGTTCACTTTCATTCCCCTTTCTTTTAATGCCCAGTTCATTAATGTAACCATCATTTGCAACACAGCCGCCGATGACGCAAATATGACTTGATCATCGGCATACAAAAGGCATTTGACGGTTAACTCGCCCATTCTTAACCCACATTCTTCATCTTTCAAAGTTTGCAAACACCTGTCCATAAATAGGTTGAACAGCCAAGGGAAAGCCACACAGCCCTGTCTGACATCCTTTCGGATGCCAAACCAGTCCCAGTAGACCCCATTGATCCTGACACAAGCACTAGAATCCCTATACAGAGACCTCAATGCCTGTATCAAACCAGCGCTCAACCCATATGAGTTCCGTGTTTGCCATAACACACTCCTGTCCACTCTGTCATAAGCCTTTTCCAAGTCCATAAACGCACAAAAAACTTTCAGGTTTTTAGCCAAAAACTTCTCCGCAATCATGCGCATGGAAAAGACTTGATCTGTACACCCCATTCCCTTTCTAAAACCCGCTTGCACATCCCAAATTTTTCCATCAGTTTCTTTCATTACTCTTTCAATTAACACCTTAGCATACAGTTTACCCACAATACTAAGCAAGCTGATACCACGGTAGTTTTTGAAGTCCTGCTGTGACCCTTTTCTTTTATATATTGGTACTATAACTGCTTTACACCAGTCATCCGGTACCCGTTTTAATTCCCAACATAAATTAAACAAGGTGTAAAGCAGGCCTGCCACCACTCCCTCTCCAGCCCTTAGCATCTCGAGTGATATTCTATCATATCCAGCTGCCTTACCTGCTTTCATCCTTTTCATTGCTTTCATTATTTCATCTACACTTATCTCCATACCCCTTTCCACTTCTTTTGGAATTTCTTGTTCATTTAATTCAGACTACTCTTCACTCATAAACAAGCTTTCAAAGTATTCCTTCCATCTGTTTAAATTCGAAACTTCATCATTCAGAATACATCCATTCTCGTCTCTTACAGCATTAATTATAGGCTGTTTTGTATTTCCCCTGGCAGTTCTTACGAGTTTTCAGAACATTTTTATATTATCCTGGAAATTATCAGATACCCTTCTATCATTCTTATCCGTTCTTTCTTTCTTTTTCCTTTCAACTACTTTTTTTACTCTCTTATTTAGACGTCTAAATTCTGCCTTTTTTCTTTCAAACTCATCATTCATACCACCAGAATTACCAGTTTTAGTTGCTAGTAAATCTAACCATGCTTTCTTCTTTGATTCAACTTCCACCCGCACCTCATCATCCCACCACAACGTATTCCTTTTCCTTTCATTTGTTCTCTTACTTACACCACATACTTCTGTGGCTGCATCCACCACACATCCACATCTTTTATAAATAAATCGTATTGAATCATTTTAAATATTATATATATTGTGTACCATTTGATTTATAATACAGTAGTAATTTTAAATCTAAAGCAGTGTTACTATTTCTAACATAGTGGCCTTCTTTTGGGTAGACCTGTGTTCAGCAGTGGATTTGTGTAGAGCTGCAATGATGATGATGATTATTACTACTTTTATTATTATTTCCCATTTTTTTAACTAAAAATTTTATTGAATCTTATACAAATGCCAACTTGTATGTTATGTCTTAATTTATTCAAATTTAATTTGGTAAACAATAATTTTAAAAAACATGTATATAAACATGTTTTTTAAAACACATTCGAAGTAATTTTTTACTTTTTTTAACAAGTAAAGATGCTTTATATTAGCTTCACGTGTATGTTTGCTTGTAAACGATTCTCCTAAATTTCATTTTCACCCACTTTTAGATGTCATATTTAAATTGAAACTTTTCGTACTTATCAAAAACCACAGAAATCGTAATAATAAGACAAGGACCGAGGACAATTCAACAATGTGATATGGTCGTAGCTCAAACTAAAAAGTGAAAAATGAATCGTAATTAAAAAAAAAACTAAAAAATCACGCTTTAATGGTAAACCGAACTAAAGAAGTAAAATATTTTTTTATAAATAAGAATAGTATAATTTAAGAGGGTAAATGTTATTGTAAGAAAGTTTGGTGTGCTTCTTTACACAATATCTTTATAGGTACTAATCGTACAGCTGAAACATTCACGCTTTTTTACTATAATATTTATCCTCGTTAATTAGACTTATTCTTATTTCTAAAAAGATGTATTTACTTTTTTAGTTCGGTTTACCATTAAAGCGTGATTTTTATCTATTATTTATTAAATCACAACACCATTATCAAATTTCACCGAGATAAATTCTTAAATCACGTAAATTCTCAAATTCACGTACAATTATACTTAGGTGCTTATCCACAAATGACTCTAATTTATTTTCGTGTATGTACATAGATTACCGGGGGCCATATACTGAGAAAACCGCATGAACATTCGTTTTGGCCAAGCAGTTACATTAATTATCCTTATGTCAAATGGTTTCTTGAAAGATGTAATCAAAATAAAATTTAAATATTGTTGCGCGGCTAAGTTGACATCTGGCACTAGCGCCATCTAGTGTCGGGTAACGGAGCGAGGGGAGAGCTTTCCAGAAAATGACATCACTAATCTTTCAACCGACAGCGCCATCTGTTGTCGAAAGGAAGAACTAAGCTTCTGGAAGCTGACTCTCGAAATTTCGGCGATTTGTCGATTGGTGCGCGTATTTACTTGAAAGTTCTGGATGATTCGGTACTAATGTGTATTTATAGGCGCTGCAAAGTGCGATCGGGGGAAGTATTGAATTCGGCGAGACAAGCGAAGCTTCGGAGCGGAATAAAGTGAATTAGTGTGCTTAATTATTGGTGTTTTAAACTTTAATTTGTGTAAAGAAAATTAAAGTGTTAATTTAGGTAATTCTATCGGCAATTTTTATTGTCACTAACCTCAAGCTCGTAACAATATCTATCCTTTACATACTAACGGCGATTAAAGGAAAACTTGACGTTACCTTTAACATATAAATGTTTTTAAAAAGTCGACCAAAACTCGTGTTTGTTTTGTAGTGGCCAAATAGAAAAATCCACTTCGTATAGTTTTAGTCATAAATTATTTAAGTCTAGTCTAGGTCTAAGATGGAATGCCTCAAGCATATAATTTACCGCCTTTCTATAGCTATCTTTCTGGAACACATCTGTGCAAGAACCGTCATTTTGGCTGGAGAATTAGTAAAAGACGAAAGAGTGAAACGAATACGTAATGGGAAACAGCATCTTTCTGATAACAATTCAATAATTATAAGAAACTTTGATGGCAACTATGGCAAATTCCTATCTAATGGTAAGTGCCCCAGCTACTAAGTACTACAGCCGATGGATATCTGCAATAAACAAAGGAGACCAAATAGGCGATTTTATATTATTTTATATAATTAACTTAAAGCTTAGTCGTTGTATTAGTATAACTTGGTAAAGTTTATTTCCGTTGATGATCATTCGATCATCACGATAACTGAAATACTCTTTACAGGGCTATTTTTCCAGCGTAGCCAAATTTTAGACTTAAATTCGATTACATAAATAATGATGTAGCGTTATTACTGATTTTGAAAATACGAGTGAGTAAGGATTCCACTTTTTTTGAAATAATCTTAAATTGAATGTGATTTATAAACAACAACGTTTTTGCCTACCGATCGACCCTTACGAATATGTGCGTGCGCACTAAAATCAGTTTAAATAATGCATTACCACGCATTTTGAATTTAAGAGATAAAATTGACAGAATGTTTGAGATTATTTTTTAATTAACTTTTCTCCACCATTTGGCAATATTACTTATTTTGAACCTTCTCTGCAAATTTGCCCGGTTACTGCAAAATAATCCTGTATAATATGAAATATACACATTAATTGATGAAGCACTCGTTATAGAGATTTTGTCGCGATACTCCTTCGCTTCCTTTTTTTATTTAAGTACATACATACACAGTAATTTGCCATAATAAAGGTACTATCATTAAAAACTGAGAGCCGACTTAACAATCTTTTTCTACTTAGATTCTCATTTTCGAGAGATTTAACACGCTCACTACGTATTGCGGTTATTTCATACTATACAATTGCAATAGTTTGGTACGATCTGACTTTCATCTCGTAATTAAGTGAATCATTCATTAGATTGTCGGTTCGGATGTGGTACTTCAAGAATCAATTGTGCTTTTGTGCCAATGAGACGATATTTTAAATCATTTATGTTTTTTGGTAAAGTGATGAATCCAACATAATTCATAATATTATTCTATAAAAATATGGATTATATTTGGATTGACCGGCCACCGTGACGGCATTCCGGTCACGTCGGCTAGACTCAATGGAGACTAGGCTGCTACGCAGGATAGGATTATGTTCACCGATTGTGTGGGTACAGGTGCACAGGAGTACAGGTGCACTCTCTAATCCATCACTGTTATATCCCGATAGGACGGTAATCCGACACGACTGGAGAGAGATCAGGCGCAAGACCAAAAGTTTAGGTACGTGTTTCCGAGGCACAGAGGTGTCTTCCTGGGTCCGGGCTGCTACTGAAAATTTCTTGTCCCAAAATCCCAATAACCGATTTTCATGTTTACGACCACTAGACCAAAAACGCAATCAAAAAAAAAAACTATTGGATCCTCAGCAGCGGTTTTACTTCGGTTCAACACCGAGATAGAAAATAGTAAATCGTTCTCATATACACATTACGTTGGTTATTTGATATAGATCTCGTAAGAAGCGACTACAGAAAAGCCAGAATAGTCCACCTGATGGTAAGTGAATACTGTGGCCCACAGATATCTATCTACATCTATCGATTATGAATCAAAACGCAGATGCGTTCTCACCTCTGAGGACTAAGGTGAAATGCCTCGTTTCCAGTAAAAAAGTGTCTCCGGATCTCCACACTCACCATTTTACGAAACACAGCAGTGATTTTAAGCTGGTTTTCTGTGAGAGCGGGGTCTTTTACCGGTCGAGCCGAACCATTCATACTATAACTATCATATCATTGCAGCGTGGCTCTACCACGTATAAAACAATTCAAAATTTGAGTCGGTTTTTAAGTAAATATTGTAGTGTCTCACTAAACTGTTTTATTTTTATCTACATAACAGTTCCATTAAAACTTCAAAATGGCGTAAAAAATAAAGATTTCTTTTATAGAGTTTACACAATGAAAATATTTATTTTTAAAATTGCTCTCAAAGCAGCATTTTTCACAATCACGATTCTATTTCTTTAAATATACCGATTTGTTTTCCATCAACGGTATATTCACTTATACGAAGCGATCGTAAACAAAGCGGAGTTATTCGACGGCACTAAATTGAAGTCATTAAAAATAATAACTAGGGTACGTAGCTTTCGCTTGAAATAAAATGATAGTCACGATAAACCAAAACTATAAGTTGAATTAGGCCGCAATATTACATATGGAATATGACATGGATCTGCCAATAATAACGCCCGTTTCTGACCTCCGCTGTTATCAAAATTATTCACATTATAAGTGTGAGAACTAGTCTAGCTAATTTAGTCGATATTAACAAAGGTGTGAGTACTGTAGATAAGTTTTTCACTTTTTACTATGTATTTATAATGTAACTATTTCAAAATGGCACAGTCACGCTTCAGTTCTCTTATAACTTCACCACAAATGGGCCGATTCGACAGAAGAAGATCGATGAAGAAATTCTCACAAAATTTTACGCGGGTGTTTTGTGGGAGCTGCGGTGTTTTATATTTGAGAACTGGATATCCTATTTAGTGTTAACGATGCCTCATTAACACTCTTCCATCTTGGTCATCAAAAGTGATGATGAATCTGTATTTTAATAGATGTGGGTGTTAATGGGCTACAGCGCATGTACGTACTTACCATCAGGTGTACTGTGTGCACGGTTATCACCATTGCATAAAAATCACATAAGGCTCTATAGCCTGTAGAGGATAACGGACATAGGTAGAAACAATTTTTGTGTTTTATATAGATATATAAGCATTCAGTGAGTGTTAATAAAATTTCTCTTTTAGAAGCGTCTTGTCGGCAAATTCATCATCGCTCTTCATCTATCATCCATGCTGAAAGTTTTATCAACTCTTTGTCTATATTTAGTTACCTTAAAAATGTGTAAGCTTACCGGGAGATATCAACATTATTATAATACACAAATGTAATTAAAGTACACATGAAGGCATGAATAGACTAAACTTTTTAAATATGTTGTGTACACACGACGTGCTTCCAGGACATTCGATACTTACGAGAGGTAATAAATCGAATGGAACAATAGTGTAAGCATGGTAACCCTCGTGATACCTTCAACTGTCGTCGGATAATATTAAACAGGGGCACAATTCTAACACAATAATTGTGTTTATCCTTATATTATGTTTTTCAAAGAGCCCAATAACACACAACTATCCCTTACGACTGAGGGAGAAAAACAGGAAACAGGCAACATCTTTCGAATAACAAGAAGAAAATACTAAAATGCGGTTGCCGATTATCCTGCCAAGCGCCAGTGTTGTCTGCTGCAAGGGCTTCTTACCTTCTTAGGCCCTGCAGGTCTCAGGCCTCGGGGTATGCCCCATTACCCGGACTGTCCTCGCGTCCCACTACTATGGGCCGGTCCTGGGAGCCTTATATAAGGCGTTTTTAGTTTTTCGAATTTTGACGGTAGTCGGTAAAATTTTTTCGTAGTCGGTTAAGACCACGAAAAAGTTCATCTGTTTCAGTCTGAATTGGCCTATCTGCGGCATTGTGGGTATTTTACTCAACTCTCTAATATATGTAGAGAGGAGTTCTCTTGGATAGCGCTGCCAAGCGCGACTACTATGTCGAATATCCCTCTTATTAGGCAATCTATGAAGAGACCCATGTTCAGCAAAGTATATAGTTAAAGGTGCAGCGGCATTTGATAGGCTATTAAATGAATTAATATTCCATATGTTTATTTTTTAAGAGTGCAAATAATTATTGATGTAATTAAGTTGGAATAATTTAATTGGCGAGCGTCTATTAGACAATAATTTCACATTAAGCCTAGTGCACGTGTGCAAGCGACTATAGCCGGTGTTACGTTGCATGGCGACCGTAATTTAATGTCAAAGGCACATGCATTGAAACCGCACTACAATTTAAGACCTATGCATTAAGGAAGCCAGCATTGTCTGTTAGGAGCTAAGGTTACCCGCATCCATACACTATGCCTTAACGTTGATTCACAGCATGTATAAAAAGTGTTTAGATTTTGTACAAAATCTTTTTCACATCTTAACGAGAGACCTACAGCAAAATAAATAATGGCGACAATAAAAAGTTATTCTTTTATATTCAAAGGTGACGTTGAGTTACTTAGAGCGTGAAAGTTGTTTTTTTTTTTTTTAAGAAAACGTGTTTACGACGCCTTTATTGTTCGAAAAGCGAATTCCTTTGTTTCAAAAAGTGAAACTATTTTACAACATCTTGGTATTATTCGAAAAAAAAAATTATGTTCAACAGATGAAGAAGCTATTATTTACAATAGTTTATTGGTAGCAATTGGGGTAAAATTGTTAAAAAAGCACTGTCACAGTCCGTCTTTCAAATACTGTTTTTTTTTGTTTTGTTTTTATAGGCGACCCTACATACTTTCCTTTTCTTTGTATTTCTCAAAAGTCTATCATGGGATACCTGTAAGTTATTCGGTAGGTTTTATTGTTTTATTAGATCCTATTTTTTTTCTTAAGCACGGCGATAGCTCAGCAGCTGTGTGCTTTGCGAAAATGTCGGGTTTGATTCTCATTGATTTGTGAAATTTGTAAGTGCACATTAACCAAATGAATAGTTAATTTAATATTATGAATTTATAAATACTTTCAGATAAGATTGTTAGATTGTGATACCTAAAGATCTACTAAACTATTTCACTTAGACTGTGATATCAGAAGACAAATTTGAAGACAATCATAAATTACATTTTTTTAAATTTTTGTTGAAATCAAAATATATTTGTGCTTACATGGATTTCAAAAATCAAGTAATTTGCTAACAAATCGAAGGCTTTTTAATATAATACCATAGTTTCTTAACTTCATTCACTTGATGTAACTATATTATGGTTGTTGCACGAATGGGTCAGCTCAATCGGGGTAGGACCACGCTCTCACAGTATACCAGCGTAAAATTGCAGCTTAATACTGCTGTGTTTCGTATAGTGAGTGTAGAAAACCAGAGACCCTTCTTACTGGAACCGAGGCATTCCATATTAGTCCTCTGGGATGACATCGCAGTTGCATTTTCAATCTTAATCGAGGATAACAACGTACATGTATATAGGCCTCAACATCCACAGGCGTGACTGTGTGCTCATTTGTTAAGCTTATTCTATAAAAATATCAATTATCAAGCTATAAAATGTCCAGATTACCAGGTATAGTGGACATTTTAACTTGAGTATATAATTTTCTGTTTCGGTGTCGGTTTCGTTACAGATTCGAAAACCGTTGAGTTGGGACTTTATTACATTCTTATTTATCAACACGTTACAGTTGGACATGAATCTCTTCATCTGAAAGCAAAACAAAAAATTACTGTAAATGACTACATACATTAATCTTCTGTGCTCACCATTGGTCTCTAGTTTATGGAAGGCTTTGCACACACATGGGTACAGAACATTTCTGTGAAATTTGCTATGTAAATATCAGACTAATTGTAGTTGAAGATAGTACTTAAAATTAAAATTAAAAACGAACTTTCATTAGTCAGTTTATAGTTAATTAGTCTTAAGCAATTTTTGGCCTTTCTTCAACTTCTTGAGTTCTACTAGTTGATATAAAAATATATCTTCTATACCGTCCTTCATTCAATTAAAAAACCGCATATGAATTTAACGAAATTTCATATTTATATTTAAAGAACACGGTCATAATAATAAAATCAATAGCGAGAGAACCTTCTCATTTTCATGAACATACTGCTGGTTTGAACTGAAGTATATATGGTTCAAAAGGAAACGTTTGCCTTTAAATATACGAGTTACGGTCTCAGTGAGGAATCTCATGATTCATACAATATAATGTTTGCGGAATTTACATTTATTTTTCTTATACTGAAATTAATCATCAATGTTTTAGTAAAGTAAAAAAAAAGGTTCATACTATGCTACAACTTTGTTTACTGTATTCGTGCTATGTACAAGTTTATACGGCGTTATATAAACATGTAAAAAGTGTGAATGTCATATTTCTGATTGCCTTTAATATTTTAGTAACAATAGTAACATTTTTCAATAGTGTGCAATTTTTTATAATTTAAAATATAATAGCATATATATTATAACACTTTTTTAACTGTTCTGTAAAATATTTGAGAACAAACCAGTTACAACCCAATAGACGATTAGGAGCCGTCGTAGACCATAAACATATAGCTAGCGAAATAAATTACTTAATCCTTAAATATAATATAAACAAGAGATAATCTTTAAATTTTGGTACTAAAAAAAATTAATATACCATGTTTTTCTTTTATATTCTTACATTGTCATTCGATTCTGAACTACGTTCAAAATAACAAGTCTCCAGCTCTATCGGTAAGTGTTCTAAAAGCGAGTTGTAAGATTCCACCCGGAATTGCAGATAGACAGACAGACAAACAAGAAACTAACTTAATAATCAATTTGTACAACCGACTTCAATATAAATAAAACGAGAACGTTATTAACGTAGTCGAAGTCAATTAAATACGCATTATTAAGGACAGCTCAAAAACGATTAGTCAGATTTAGATCAACTTTATATGGAGTCACATGAGAAGCATCAGCTTTCAAATCAAAAAAATCATCAAAATGGCTTTACCTAGAAAAAAGTTCTGAGGTAAAAACACACAAAAAAATACAGTCGAATTGAGAACCTCTTGCTTTTTTGGAGTCGGTTGAAAACGTGGTAAAATGTTATTAAATTTTAGTATTACTAAACCTTTTACTGAAAGGCAAAAAAGCACTAAAACTTTTGACAGAATCCGATACATTCAGAAATAGTAACAACATTTAGAGCATTCTGATCATATGAATAAGCGATATTACTCGTAGCAATGGACCACAAAGCTCGAAGCATTGACAAACGATGCGGAAGAAAGGTTTTCAACTAGTAGCCCTATAGCGATAAGCAAAGTTTAAAGCAGATCTAATAGTTGGAGTAACCTGACAAGACATGCAACTTACAGAAAGTCGATGAATGCACGTGGTTCCGTGAAAAAGTGTTTTGCGGCATCTCTTGAGTATTCAATCACAGTTTCCATATTTTCATTAATGTAGTTCATTCTTTTGAATATTTTAGCACCATTCTATTGAGTTTAAAGTTTTATTGAAATACTAACCAAAACCATTAACCATTACAGCCTATCAAAAGTCCATTTTCTAAAGTTGCCATGTTTTGCAGGTGGGTTGCCATGTTTGGCAACCACAGTTTTTTTAAATAAGTTGTTATTAGGAAGACGCTGCTGCTAATCCCCTGGTTTATTTCTCTCTGTCGTGCCTTATGGTGCACACTGGACCATAAGGGGTAGGGGATATTCTTATACCGCCACTACACGGTTTATTTTTAAGTCTCACACTTATTCTATTAAAATATAAACCTTAGGTCACATCCACCATCAACAAAAACGAAAAGCTTTTGCTCCTTCCAAGACAGTCATTAGGAATCTCACATAATACGAAAATGAGATGTTCGAATGCGTCAATTTTCCAATCACTCCATAACTCAACACGTAAGAGGATTGCCTCTTCATAAGGATATTGCAGCAAATTGACTATAATTTTGTTTTTTCTTCTCACGAACATGAAAGTTCACGAGCATACATAACAACGTGTGTACATCAAATTCACGAGCGCATGATCTGGAAATAGCAGATGTGTGAAATTGCTTATTTAAGTGCATTCGAATAGTTACCGCTTTTTCGCGCTTCAATATTAGCAGATATAAGAGCTTCTTAACGACTAGGTTTATATTTAGTTTGGAATGAATTACTTTTTTAATCCTATTCTATATTATAATCCTTTTGAATATTTACCAACATTCACAACCGTAATTTTAAATATCTGAAAAAAAAAACACTGCGATAATTACATAGTTTAAGTCATTTTTTATTATTGTTTTCGTCAGGCCATAAAGGCCTCTGTTTATTAAGGTTATTGCGACAAAAAAAATACCTACATCATAATTACTGGACGGTATACTTCTGCCGGAGCTACTTCTACCAACGTTACGAAAGATAAAGGGAAGCTTACCTTTCGTAAAGTTGGTAGAGATAGGACAGGTTTATAATTTAAGCGCTAGCACAGAGGCACTTGTGCTACTCTTTATTTCTCTTTTTGTGAGAATGATGACTTTTTCTGATAACTTAAGGATTGGAACCAAAGAGATATTATTTGATTGTTTTAAAGAGATATGATTGATTCATAGAGGGATATGCTATTTTTGCTACGCTTAACTGGAGGGCTTGCAAACGCAATATTTTATAATTTAGAGTTGTAATCAGGAACATGCTGCTACCCACCTCCTGTTTCATTTCCTTTTGTCACTTTTTACAACACCCATGAGTCAACATATTGTTGTGAAAAAACACTACAAGTTGTCAAGGTATATATTAAATATTATTGTTCTAATATTGTTAATACTGGCAAGTGAGTACAACTAAAATTGCTACAAATGTTTAAGTACTTCTTAAAATACTCAAAGCTAAAAGCATGGATTGTAAAAAAAATAATAAAAAAGGCCCAAACATTATATCTACCTAAGTGTTATTACGTACAATTATCTTTTACCACTGTTACTTCTGGGTAAGCTAAGAAATTTCAAGAATACACCAAATGGAATGCTCAACTCCAAAAATTTGCCCATACCGCAGCAGCCCATACACCAATGTGTATTGGTGATGCTGCTGCCGGATGCGGCTGCTGTCGGATCCAATTTGGCTGGTGGCTTAGGGAGATTAGATTACGATACATTTTATTGTCACCTATTCTTCAAAACTGTCTTTCTATCCTGGCTGTAACCATATGAAGCCAAATTTTCTTCAGCGAGCTATAACAAAGAACTACGTGTGATAAATCTGTAACGATGATATTCTCAGCAGGTCCAGAGTAACTGACAAAGGTCAACGGATTATTAAGCTTAAATGCCAATTTGCCGGCCTTATAGATCGAAGAAGTAACAACCGATGCAAAAGACACGCAGAAAGTTTATAGATGAACATGTTTCACATCGTGTCTTGTGGCATTTATTGGGGCTTTCTCTAACGTTCGAAACGTCCCCAAAGAATGCCACAAACCACGGTCTATGATGGGAGCCCCATTGCTTAGAAAGCATAGTTCGACGTTAGCGGGTAGTTTGGCTTTCAGAATAAAAGTTTGTACTTATTTCCTTCTAAACCCGATTCAAATAAAAATTTAAAGGAACATTTTTAAAGAGATAACCACTTTGGCAACAGTACGTAAAGAGCGTACTAGATAAAATTAACTCTTATACAAAGTTGGCCTCTGGGAATCGCAACTCTTACAGCGCTGTATAAATGTACGAGTAATTCACATTAATTATGTTTGAATGTAAACATGTAGTAGGCGAAGAGTGACAGGGGTTCAACAAAGCGTTGGGCCTTGACGTGACTCGAGGCGAAGAGAAACGAAGTAATGGGCGCCCTCAAACTTGAAGCCGAACGTAATTATATGCTAAAAAGATTATTAGAAGCTTCAAGAGCGTATGCCGTTGTAAACATCAAAACAAATGCGTTATAGAATGTAACTTAGTAGATTTAACGTTATATGGTTACAGTATTTTATCAGTGTACTAATTAATATATTTTTTTAACTTTTGAAATAGTACTTGTAAGAAATAACAAAGCCGCTGGGAAAATTTATAAACACAAAGAGAGAAACACAAAGTTACTAATATCTTGAATGCAAAATTTAAATGTTATTTTTAGGTTTGAAAAGATTTTTAATATTTAACTTTGCTCGGCGCATTCAGCAATATAATCCTCCTTCTTTTGGAGAAAAGTTTTTAAATTGTATTGTTTCAGCAAATATTGACATATTTTTACTTTTCATTTTTACTACCTTATTTTGTTACTCATTTATTAGTTTCTGGAGGACATATGAAATGGTTCCCAAGTGGTGGCCTCGTGCTGTTTTGGGGGCGAGGCCTATGTTTAGCAACAACTTGTGAGAGCTGTAATGATAATAAGGACATTATATTATATGTCTGCCAACACGCATAGGGATATCGTGGTTGATACATTCTTGCTCAAAAACAATTTCAGAAATGAGAGGTGATGTTTTAATAGAAGTATATTTATTTAACCAAATAGTCATTGCATAATTATACAATACAGTGGTTTCTACACTAAGCTCTAGGCTTATATCGCAGGAACCAAGAACATTGACTGACACCGTTTATACCGATAAATATATAAGAATCCGATTCAATATAAAGTACGCTGAATTTAAGTATAAATTAATGCAACTTTTGATTTTAAGGAGCATGGAGCAACCAAATCGTTATTTTGTGCTTGACTTTACTTGTGGACAAAGACCTCATGTCTGGAAAGAGGCAGCAGAATATGTTGTAGGGGCTAGGTAGAAGGAATGATGAGTGGCATTTGATAAAGCTGCTGCGTGATGTGGGAATCGATATTTGAAAGACCTGACGCTGGCGCAGTATCATAGTTCGGGGAATTTATTATTTTTTGTAGGTTAGAATTACTGCTTTTAAAATGTACATTTGGTGAACCCGTAGCCCTTTACATGGCCTGTATAGTTCATCAGTAGGAAATCTAAAGTGTTTACAGCATTAATTTTAGTAGTGCTCGCTGGACCCTCTCGACTTCGAGTAATTTTGTTTTGATAGGCCCCACCCTAATCCAGCGTGCAGTAGTATAGTAGGTAATCTTAGTGATTTGTAAACCATTTTATTTGTGTCTTTAGTAGTACTGCACAAAGCTTTCATTATGTAAGTGGTTTTCCTAACACTACCCGACAAGTGGACATAGGTGGTTTTTAAATGATAGCTTATCATCAATGATCACTCCTAGATACCTGATGTTATCTGTGTTGCTGATTGCATTACAGTTGCAAGAGGGTACTTCAGATTCGCAAGTAATAATTACCAAGTTTGTCAGCGAAGATGGTTCTGATGCGACAGTTTTGTGAAAGCCTATGAACTTTGTTTTTTTGTAGTTTAGATTTAGTAAATTAGAGCTTAACCAATTAATAAACACTACCATGCCTTTTTAAGCCATGTCGATTACATGTAAAATTATTAAATGTGCAGGCTATATGATTCGCATAGCAGATGAAATCTGTTCTTCGTATGGGTAATTCAAGGAATAGTTAATGTAAATTCAGAATAGAGTTGGGCCAAGAATACTTTCTTGAGGAACTCCAATACTGATATTTAATTGCGTACTTGTACATGAGCTCATTTTTATGCACTGACGCCGATCCGAAAGACGGCTACGCAACCAATCTAATGCCGTTTCTCTAATTTCCTTTGTTTCAAGCTTCGTGGTAGTATCGGGACCAACACAGTATCGAAAGCCCTGGCAAGATCCAGGAAAATACTTACAAAGCTTGGTTTATTGTCCAAATACCTAAATACTGCATCTGCCAGAAGAACTAAAGAATGCTCCGTGAACTTATCCCTCCTGAAGCCAAACTAATTTAAAGAGATTAGATAATTACGGCGCCTGCTTATAATTTTCCAGTAACTTGTAAAATATTCTTAATAAAGATATAGGCCTGTAATTGTGAGGACAGTTTTATCCTCATATTTAGGTATGGGAGTAACGATTATTAATTGCTACAAATTAGAAAAAACGCCACTCGAAAAATTGAGATTAAATATGTGGGTAAGTGATTGGAGAACTGTGTGTTTAATCAATCTTGGGATGCAGCCGTCGATACCCGGTTCACTATCTTTCTTTCTTAGCAAGTCAATAAGATCCTCGTCATACTCCAACACTCTTGTTGACTCTGCTAAGATACCAAGACTATCAGAAACCTCACTCACTTCATCAGAGTATCTTCTCATTTCTATGATAATACATGCTTGAGAAGTTGATGGTTGTGATTCGCCATTACAGCTGTTTCTTTTTGCTCGCTATCTAAAGAACATGTTTTTTTTTATCCTGCAAAGAACTCTTGCTTGGTATTCTGCAGCTAGCAGGTCTTTTTGAGAGTTTAATCAACTGATCGTGTCATCTGCCAGTTTTCTGCCAGTTTTCTGCCAACTCTAGAAAAGTGCTCATCACAAGCGCTTAAAGAAGAATCTGGCTTTTTGTCTATGGTAAAATTCTGATTTTATCCATTGATTTAATTTAAAGAACTTAAATTACACAATTTTTTTTGAAATGGAACACATCATTATTATACAACTCATTTTAGCAATCGATTATTGGTTATGCTGATGATACCATTCACAAGCAGTAAACATTAATTAATAGTAAACATTGTGTTCGCCCGTTTTAAAAATGTCCATCTGGTTAAATCCTCGCTGATAACTTTCCTCCCGGAAATTAAACGTTGAGGGCGCGGTTGAAACGGAAAACTTTAAAATTAAAACTGTTAACTTTTATCTTTTTATATTTCTTAAAGGATTTCTTTATTTTGTTTCTTTCTAATCTTTTACAGAGGGAGTTCTTAACAACTCTTCTGAGTTGTACGCTACAAACTTTTTAAGCTGCGTTTTGTTAAAAAATTTAAACATAAGGTAAAATATTTCTAGTAATTCTGTTACAATAGTGTGCGCATAAATATGACAAATAATCATTACGAGACTGTAATAAATAATAGTGATAAAAATAATTGTCAAGTATGTCATATCATAGATACAAACAAATTTCCATCATTAACAAAATGTGTTAAAATATATTTTAATAGGCGTTCAGGGCAATGAAAGAAATACTTCACAGCCTACGAGAGATAGCGGCATAAACCCTCATTAAATTCCTACTATATGTAAAATAGCCAGACCATCGCCGGGAGGCAGTGTCAACAGTATGAAACAACTGGCAAGCGTGAGCAAGGAAGTCCTGTTATTTACTTTTCTGGTTGATGAGGAGGATGTCAATGAATTGTCATTGAATATTTTAGAAAAAAATATTTAAAAACATAAGAGCGTGAGCGTTGCTCTGAGATAAGCACTCATCTGAGGAAATTAAAGTGCTGGTTTGTCTTGTGTTGGTGGTTAAGAAAACATCGTAAAGGAACCATCGCAAAGAGAAATTAAGAAAGAACGAAGACATTTGAAGACTATCAACACGCACGCATTAGGGCAGTGAGGTGGACTTTTGTATACTTGCCAGAATTCTAAACACTAAAACGAAAGTTTAAAACTTTATGAGAATTACAACTGTTATGGGTTGCAATTTTCAAACTTAAGTAGCTGGTGTAAAAATCAACAATGTATTGTTTCATAATTTCATACGGACGTCGGAACGTTTATTGTAACAACAGAACAAATGTTACATGCAGGTCCAAGTTAAACGAGAGAGTTGAGTAATTGCAAGCGTCACAGGACTCTACAATAAACTTACCAAGGAACACTGCACACAATAATTTTCGTTTTACGTCTTTGATTAGGTACGTCTCAAGTTACATTATGATCTCGACATTCATACGCAAGAGAGCTTTTATGTTCCGTTGGCGCAGGCCATGCGTTTTGCACAATGTCGGGACCACCTCTTTGTTTACGTTAATTTTAATAGGGAATTAACACGCTTAGATTATTTCACAGTAACAGAAATTTTCCATGTGATTGTAATGCCATTTTGATAATATTTAAAGTAATTTTGTTATTTCAGTATTTATTTTTCTTAGCTGAAAGTTGATTTTTATCGTTTATGTCCGCGTGAAAAAATTTGGATTTCGGTACAAGTGGACTAGAAAAAATTACGACAGACATTGTTGTGCTAGAAAAAATCTTGATAACTTCCGAAAATTATCGTAAACTCTCAACTGTGTTGAAAATGTTATAGAGCCCTATATCAGTATGTGATTTGGTACGCAAGGGCGAAAGGGCTGTACTTCCCGCAGCGCCGAAGCCGTTGCAGAAAGAACTGTGTCAATACTCCCGTGTAAAAAACTTTAAATAAATATTTAGTAAGTATATCTCGTTTTCAATACCAAATTAGTTTCTCTAGTGCTAGTTTCAACTAAAGCTCGGAGTGACAACTATAATATCTGAAAATCAAATAAATATATCGGTGGTAAATTCTAGTTTTGAGTAGGTATTTCCAGTTTTCACCAAGGCATTTAATAAAAACTAGTTTTAACTAGAGAAAACGCGTTATATCCAAAAACTGGTTTTAACCGTACCATGTACCTACACCAAACAAAACTTTCACGCCAAATCTAATATGTTTTGTTATTATAATGATTAGGAGTAAGATAATTACCACAAATAATTACTACACCTTCAGACCAAAGAATAAGCAATTATGTCAGTCAAATATCAGCTCTTACGTAGATTCTAGCCTTGTGTTCTAAGTACTATGAGGTGGCCAAAGAAATTAGTTTTAGAAACCTCTACCTATAATGTTTTATAATGTTCTCTATGATAATAATGTCATAATAAGACATCATGATTTGTGATAATATGATGATTCTTTAATGAAATTTGATTGCATATCCAACACATACTTGTTAGGTGTACCTTTAGCATCTAGGCAATGAATGTGGAGTCCTGGTTCGAAGGGAGTACATACATAGGCTGAGGATTTTTTTATCTACAAAGGTAGAAAAATATAACCTATACCTCCTGGCATTGCTTTCTATGGGTTCGTAAAGTTGTTTCACAATCGTTTAAGCGATTACGAAGATGAGACCGGGGATCAGTACCGGGTGCAGCCAGATTTTTTTAAAAATAGTAAACCTTTGTCTCAATAGCATGTATATGCATTCTGAGATTAATAGAAGACAGTTATATAGAGTCGCTTCAATTTTATTCAGACGAATAGATGTAGTATCCATTCGTGCTTTTTTATTTTGTGTTCCTAGCAAGCGTGACAACAATGGCAAAAATCACTACGATGAGGCGCCCTTAGGAGAGACATATGTTTAGCATCCATAGCGTTGTGTTCCTACCAAGCGTGGCAACTATGGCAAAAATCACTACTATGAGGCGCCCTTAAGAGAGGCATATGTTTAGCATCCATAGCGTTGTGTTCCTACCAAGCTTGGCAACTATGGCAAAAATCACTACGATGAGGCGCCCTTCGGAGAGGCATATATTTAGCATCCATAGCGTTGTGTTTCTACCAAGCGTGGCAACTATGGCAAAAATCACTACTATGAGGCGCCCTTAGGAGAGGCATATGTTTAGTATCCATTGCTGAGCCTTTGCTAGGCTGTATCCGAACGGAATATGTAGTGAATCTTACAAAAATATGAATTAAGCTTTTCTTAATTTATTATTATTTTAAGCTGTAATGCCAATACACACCAAACGGCTTTTGTATTACTCCATTAATTATTCTTTACTCGTATCAATAGCTACGCATAGTCTGGAACTAATCCTGACTTGACAAGTTACGAATAATTTGTTGAGTTATGAATCACAATTAATTTATTTAGATTTAAATGTATCAAGGCGAACTAAATAATTCGAGTGAATTCGTTTCACTGCGAGATGTCAGGACAAATAACAAATGATCTCAAAATTCTCCAAGATTATTCGACGCCGCCTTTTATTATTACATGATTATCAATTTACCAAGCTTTAATTCGATCATTACAACAATACAAGCGCTACTTGTATTTCATTTTTATCTTTCCATTTACAAGACTAATGACTTTAATTCGCAAAAAAAATTACATTAAACACGCAATTAAGTTCACTCACATAGCAATTACGAAACAATCTTTACCTGTAATTTGTTTTTATTTTTAAAGTATATTTTACTAAAATATATAATTGTATACAAAATACTAAGGTTTTATAAGTAATATATCTCACAGTGTTATAAATTTTGTATACTGCAGTGATAACTGGTATGGTTATTCGGGCATTTTTTACTTAAAACGTTTATTTGTTACTAGCTATTCACCCTGTTTTCGCCCGGATAGAATTATATTAATATATAAAACATTCCAATTTCCTGCTTTATAATGCATAATTTATTGTTATTTTTCGTATTAATCATCTTAAAATAACTAAAAACAAATTTCTTGAAGTGATAGGAAATTCTAACTAAACTCATTAATTATATTTTTAATCCGGTTTGCTAACTTTACGACCTGCTTTCACATCGAACTTTTTGAGCGTTATTCGCCCTTTATAATTTTGATTGATATATTAGTCCAAAATCTTTTATAATCTTTTATACAATATGAGATAGACGAAAAGTCTTCTAATATAGGATAAAGCATTCTATATAGCTGGGAAGATTAAGATATACACGAATAACTTTTAGACTTTTATAGATAAGTTAAATGTCCGTGACAAAACACTATGAGCATTTAGAAATAAATGGCTAACATTGAGAACCATATAGTCTCGCGAATGACAAAGTTAAAACTAAAATACAATTACAAATTCTCGGCAGTTAACTCAATACTTGACTTAAGTTTAGGTATGACCTAGAAATTTTAGTTTGTTAAATATTTATTTTGAAGGAAATATATTTTTGAGCATTTCAGCATGCATGAATGTGCAGTGTCCTTCCTCATTGTAATGTTATTATGCTTTGGTTATATTCCTTCTTCGCGGGGCGCCTTGTTAATTAGCATCTATAATTTCAATTAACAATGTCTTCGGTGCAAGTACCGAAAATTATAGCGAGATTGTTTGTTTTCAAATCCAAGACGTACGTTAAACTGCCAGTTTTTATATCAAATACCTATATCACACTAAAAACTTTTAAGACTTAAATTATCTGAAACAGAAATTTTATGACGAGTGATACAGCTAACTTTACTAGTCACCACCATTATAATAAATAGTCTAAAATTTGAATGATTCTTCTTTACATGTGTCTAAAAGCGGTTTAGGTGCGACCCGAAAAGTTCACACGACTAAATTCCCAGTGGAAAGAATAAAAAATATTACATGTTTAATATTTTATAGAATATTTCATGCGGCGCAAAAAACGTTTTGACTGATTTATCTCAAAATTTAATGAGATCTAAGTTACATAATTATGCGTTAAATGAAACTGGTCCCATGTAAATATCACTCTTTGTTCTCGAGATACATGAGGTGAAAATTGAATCCGAACATACATACATACATACATACGTACATGTGCACACACGGACATCCTCTTAAAAACTATACTATTCTCGACTCTAAAGACCTTGAAACGTGGAGATATGTTAAAATTTCTTATTTGCAAAATCGGACCCATTACAATACTTTAAACTGGGAAGTTAAATAGAGATAATTTTTTAATTGACAAACTAATTTACAGTCCACTTGATGATAAGTGACTACTGCCGTCTATGCACGCTAATTTTGGAACTTTAAAAATGGTCACAGATGCGTTGTAAACTCCGAGGACTAAGGTGGAATGTCTCACAGTGTGTAATTACGAGTATAATGACTCTGTACACCGTTTAGACCAGAATACAGCATTGCAAGTTCCTAACCAGATCTCCTAAGTCGAAAATGACTCATGGTAAAAGGATGATGATGTGGAACATAATAATAGAGTAAAAATAAGACTAAATCCAGTACTTTACAAATTTCATTTGCTCTAAACAAGATCAGAGCCTCTTATTAACAACGATAACAACTAACAGTTGTATAACTCTGTAGCGCATTATTTTTAAAATTGAAAAATCTTTACTGCAATAATTTGTATGTAGCGGCGCTGGTCGTCGCGCCACTAGCACACCGAAATACACCGAAGCCTAAATCGCGCTATTAACATTCCGAATCATAGACAGTATATATAGAACTTCTCCGAACTATCACAAGGAGTGTTGGCCGCTCCCCGGGCAGAAAACCTTGCCCGGTGGGAGATCTCCCATTTTCCTACTCCGGCCACAGTGGCGACCCCGACGTGATCTTAACACGCAACCAAACAACCTTCGGAAACTTCAAGCTTCATCATCGTCATAGAATACCCCACCCATTCGCTCCCGAGCAGATATCGTCTGCAGTCTTCATATCCTGCAAGCCATCTAGCTTCACAAGGTTCATCGCAGCACTGGAATAATAATGCTTCCTGTTCCTTCAAGCTACTCTCTGCGCCATACAGTGTTCGGCACGGCTCTGAGCCTTACTGCTTTCCTCTGCTTCACGACACTCTCGAAGATTACTTGCCTTCTTCTCGACTCACCACAGACTACAAGGCAATCCACTGGCACTTGCACATTCGTCGACAACCAGACTGCACTATCGACCTCCGGTCTGAGCAGGGGGGTGATGTAGCGGCGCTGGTCGTCGCGCCACTAGCACACTGAAATACACCGAAGCCTAAATCGCGCTATTACCATTCCGAATCATAGACAGTATATATAGAATTTCTCCGAACTATCACTCGAAGTGTTGGCCGCTCCCCGGGCAGAACACCTTGCCCGGCGGGAGATCTCCCCTTTTCCTTCCACGGCCACATGTATATATACCAATGTGCCCCTAGCTTCTGTAAAAGGTTAACCTGAGTAACAAGAGCTAGTTCATTATATTTTCCTATTTTATAAATTATTACACTTCTTATATTTATTATATATTCCTATATGTTAAAGGATACATAGATCGATTAACTACATTTGGTGTAAATATTCTTAATTTATACTCATGAGGCCTCCTTATCTAACACATTTTATTTATTCCTTATTTTATTTTTATCAGCTTTGTTATGTATTCAAAAGGTTCGAAGGTTATCAATATAAATAAAAGTCTGTCTGTCGCGCGGCTGGGCACGCGAATCTTCTTTTTTGGAGCAGGAATAAGTCCGCAGAGCAGTGTTGCATGATTGAAATTTTCACATGTCCTTGAAATATTCAAGTTTCTGCACATGCAAGTTTCTTCGCAATTTCTTTAACGTAGAAACATGTGGTAAAACAGCACTTAAAATTTCCATTAAGAAGTTTAATGATACTGAAGGGGAGGGGATCAAACTGGGGTTGCTTGTGTACTTTGAAATTTAATGCAAGCGCTCAGCTTATATCATTTTCAATCACAGGATGAGTTGTTATCACATCATGTTATTGCATGATATTTTGGGTACACTTATTTCCAAATTTTAAATACAATTATCAAGATATTGTTATCTTGTCGAAAACAGCAAAAATATTAAATAATTATATTATTCAATTCATTTTTCAAAAAAAAAAAGAAAAGCCTACTTCAAAGAACGAAAACGTGTAAAATAATTTCAACATTCTGAAGTCGGTTCTAACCACAGAACACTTAATTTAGCTAGTTCTAACATATAATGTATATAAGAGTTAAAGCCCCCGAATTACACCTTGAAAATTTATAATTATTACAATATTTTAGTGAAGAACTAAAAAGAATAAAATAATTTTAACTTTTACTTTTTATTAAAAGTTATTTTTACCCTTTTAAGTGGGCTAAGTAATATTAAAACCTCATCATCATCATCGTTACAGCCCTTCCCAAGTCCCATGCTGAACATAGGCCTCGTCCAAGGAATGCCACAAAGCACGGTCCTGAGGCACCTGCATCCATCGAATTCCTGCATGTCTTACCAGGTCGTCAATACACTACGCCTACTGGTACGAGGCTGCCACTCAAGAACCTTTTTCAACGGTTGTAGGTTCTTCGAGCTGTATGGCCGGCCCACTGCCACTTCAGCTTACTAATGCTTAAAACCTCAATGTTGTCTAAATAATTACACTAAAAATTCATTCCCGATTTTGCGACCTGCGATTGAAATTTTTTGCGAATATATATAGAATCATCACAGAAGTAAATAAAACCTATTTAATTAAAAGGAATCATCAAACACGGTTCACATTTAACGAAGATATAGCGTAACACAAAAAATAAATTCGCATTGTAAGCCTCCTCCTTTAAAGTTGACTAATAAAATAATCGTAATAATTAATTTTGTAAGGAGAAATTTTATCGTGTTTCTTGCTTTATAAATTTGTAAAGCCTGTTCCTTAAAGTACGGTGTGTATCTTATATCTTATGAAAGTACTTTGAAAGAATGTGTATATCGTTAGATGTCGCCTTAATTCCAATTGAGTTAACTGTACACATAAAACTCGAAAGAGATTGTACAATAAATTCGTCGGTCATGTTGTTGGCCGGTGCCGGATGACACTGCTCTACTGTGATTAATTGTCGTGACGATTGAAACGGTCGAGCCCCCCACTGACAGACGAAATGGAATATTGTGAGCCACCGCCGTAACACTAATAAAGGGCGCCAAAAGAATCTAATTTATGTATCGACTATATACTCACAGTTAGCAAACGATTCGTGATAAACAAGGATGATGTTTGGCAATTTATTGTTAAATATCAAGGCTCTTTGAAGTATTACTTGTGTTAAATATCCTAAGGTTCATTCAGAGCTTTTATGTATGGTTACAAGTTATCACTGTGTTAATACAAAGTACATATTTAAATAATATAATTACATTTATTTGTCATGAATACGTTGTTTTTTTGCACCGTTCTTACATTTTTTGTAAGTTTAAAAAGACATTAACGCTTTTAATTAACATCTTTAAATTAAAAGAATCTATAAAAAAAATTTAATTTATTTAAATACTGTTTCATTTCGATGCAGAAGACGAGACGTTATGGAAGCCCTTATAACATTTAGCAGAGATATAACATTTAGTAGAGATGCTGTGAGTTTATATGGGTAATCGAACTCCTAATACTCATTACTCAGACATGATAACTCAAGTGTTGTGGTGTTTTCTCTGTTTTAAATTTGATTGTAGTAGACCAGCTACTAATTTGTTGCAGTAGCCACCTTTAATCGGGTGGACTTTTGTCATATTAATATTAAGAAAATGCAATAAAATGACAGTCATATAACGTTCCAACTTATTCAGTCGAAAAGGAAATCGGGCATATTAAATAAAATTCTTCGCAGTAATAATTCAGCTTAAAACATATTATTTAAATAAAATTCCAACGAATTGCTTAAATCACAAACTCTTGGTGCGAATTAAACTCTAGCAACATCAACCTGTTCAATATTTACAATCTCTTTGAGTGTAACAATGTCCACAGTGATAAAATATTTAACGATTCCTAAAACATCCCGTATTGTTGAACTTGAATATTGTTTATGATACAGGTGGGTATAAATTAGTTCACTTTAAGCGAGACTCGCTCTTTAGGGGTCCTCATACAGAACAGGTTCATTCTGTAATTTGTAACGTTTTTTTTTTTCTTTTATTGTACATGAAATGAGTTGGAGAGTCCTTGACGCAACGAGGTGTAACTAAATGGTCAAATTTGTATCGAATTGATGTCCGGTTTTAGGTAGTTTGATCGTGATCTTCGATAACAACATCTGCCTTAATTAATAAGTCATAAATACTTATGTCGAATGTCTGTTTCATTTTGTCAAATACCTATTTAAGAACAAAAGTTACCTTGCTATTATTCTAAACGTAGTATTTTTTAATCAGCAAAGAAAGGCGGAATAACCAAAAACAATATATTATGTATTTGTAATAAAGTATTTCTATAACATCGAAAATAATGCCAATTATATTTAGATTCAAACCCTAACTTCGCTGGATTTTATATTCATTAGTAGGTGGATTGAATAAGTTGTTACTGTTTGTCGCTAAGCTACGTCTCATTTTATCACGTATGTCTTACCTCAGATTTAATTCCATGTTATTGTTAATCACTGTGTTAATTTATCAACTAGTGATATGTTAACGTTATTAAAAGTGATAAATTATAATCATATTCAAGTTAAATTTGATTCCAAAGCATAAAACAATAATTATTGATCAAAGAACCTAATCTAAGTTATTCTGATCATGACCCATCGATATAACTTTTATATCAAACTACAAATTTGTTTTACTATGTTACAAAGTATACCGGTCTAACAAATGACGCGAACATTGTAGACAATGTTTGTAGACATTGTAAACAAACTTTCCTCATTATAATTGAAATATTTTGATAAGTTTGTTTCCATCAACGATGTAGGTAACCGTGTTGTGTGGACTTATCAAATAATCGAACTTATCGATGTATAGACTACTGTCAAAGTATGATTTATAGTAGCTTCCGTCTAGGACATCATTCCTCTACAATGATTTTCAATCACATCCGACGCTTCGTTAGTGCACGTATCTATGATCAGCTTCACTAGCGTATAACCAAATATCCATGAAGTGATACTTTTTTATTTTATTATTTATGATTAATTATGGTAATGACAATGAATATTACTAAAAAAAAAATATATATATATATATATATATATATTTGGATAAGTCAAACATGGATATTTTACAATTTCTTAACATTCTCATAATATCAGCATTTTAATTTAAGTTCAATATAAGTTTAAGTAGGGTTCGGAAATCATAAAATGTAACATCGAAAATTAAAGCACTTATATTTTTATTATATACGTATTATGCATTTTAGTAGCATTCTTATTTATATAAAAAAATTACAGAAAAGGGAATAACTGTGTAGTTTCTTTCGACGTTTTTTCTCCGATTTCCTCCTTCCCTTCCCCTTACCCTTCACAAGTCAACAGCTGAGGGCTTCCCCCACAGATTATCACAAAACATTACTGCGCCTCCTGCATCAATCGACGGATGATGTTTCAGGACGTCACCTCATTTAATGGAAGGTCTTCCAACACTGCGCTTGCCAGTTACACGAAGTTGGCACTGTAGAAACTTTTTTACCCGTCTGGTGCCAGTTCTTCGGATTTTCCCTAACTAGTCCATCTAGATTGCCTCTTGGAGGGATTTTGCCATAGTTGCCACTCTTGGTAAACAAGTAGGCAACCACAGCTTTTTAATATATTGACTTTATCAGGAAGACGATGCTGCCCATCTCTCGTCTCTTACGAGAATCTCCCAACGATATGGAGCAGTGGAAATTTTTACACCGCCACTAAAAGGTAACTGTTGAGTAGGCATAATTACAATTACATGTTGACAATTTCAAAAAATCTGATTGCTTGATAACAAACTAAAATTGATTTTGACATTACCGATTTATTACCAGCTTGCTGACTCGAATCTTTCTAACATCCCGAACATAAATCTTTATTTTACCGTTGGCAACATCAACAAGTAGTACAAACACATGTAAATAAATTGAGATGAGTGTTTCCCGCAGTTGGCAGCCCGATCTATCCATCAGTAATTCACGTTGCATTATCAATCAAACGGTCCATGATTGATGAAATATCTCTCTCAGTAGCTAGATAACTTGTCTTCTTTGTTTTTAATTAAGACTTCTACATACTTTCCTTTTCACGAGATGTAGATAACATCGTCATACTTTGTTTGACATGACACTGTATTGAGATATAATTAGAATACTACTGAGAGACTCTAATGTTTTTGTTAATGTCTTTTAAAGTCACTAATGTTTGTTTCATATATTTCATATTTATTCAATCATCTTTTAAATGTATTTCATATTTATAAGATGATTTAATCTAAGAACCGCATAAGACGAACTAATTTCTCAATAAAAGTGTAAAAGTTTATTTTATTTTAATTGCTCGATAATGTTGATGAATAAAAAGGTGAATTCGGAAATGTTAAAATCCTACTTCCTAAATCACATACAGAGTTCTCCAATTAAGAATTTCTAGACCGCTAGGCAAACATGTCGGATGTAAGGCTGTATGTGGTTACAACTATAAGGTACTCCGCTTCGGTATACTTGACCGCAACTAGTCTAGTTTTGAGCGATACATCTCTAGCTTAAACTTTTAATCACATCTATACCTACTCTGCGCGTTACAATTATGAAAACAAGTAAGTCATGAGTTCGCGTTTTGGTGTTGTGCGTGCAATGTTCGAGACTAACATGTTATTTTGATAAAGTTTGCGTGTAATCTGATATTTAAGTTCTCGTAATATAGAATTTTTATAGAATTTATAAATATCGTATATGTTTGAAATATTTTTGTTTCATTAATTACGATGTATGAAACGTCCGCTGTTGTATGTATAGGCCTGTCCATAGATTGCAACATAGGTGGGATAATTTTCACTGTTGCCATGATTGGCTTACGGATTAGCAACTGAAGTTTTATATTTTTAGTTGTCATTAGGAAGATGCTGCTGCCCATCTCCTGGTTTGTTCTCTCTGTCACCTGTTACGACACCCATGGGATTGATATGGAGTAGTGGTTATTCTCACACTGCCACTACGAGGTGTAAATATTATCAGTAAAATTTATCCAACAATATGCACATATTATGTTCATAAACTGATTTGAATATTAAAAAAATATCTGGATGACAAGAGAGAAATTGTGTGATAAGAGTTTTCTCTTATCACACAATTTGCAAGATGATGTTGTGACCAGAATTAAGAAAGAAATGCTTCGTTGGTTTGGTCATGTAGAAAGAATGAACGAGGAAAGAGTGACAAAGCAATTTATATATTCAGTATAGACGGGAAGGGACGCCTTAGACAAAGTTTTATCGACCGAATCGGCAATATATTGAAAATCGCCCCTTAACAGACGAGAGTGTATGCGTAGATGTAAAGGAGGCGAGAGAGGTGTGTGAGAATCGTGTCAAACGGAAGTTCATAGGTAGTCTCTGTCTATCCCCCTGAGTGTTTCTGTTTTTGTATGTATGTTAAAAATATTTCAAACGACTTGAGACGTGGTAGATTGGCTTTAGGTTTTTGTACTCTTGGCTTAAACTTTATAGTACCCTAGCAACGTAAATTCGATCTTCGTAATTCGTTCAATAAGGAAGGCATCACTATGAAGTAAATCATGGCAAGAAAATTTAAATGTCTAGCATATAAAATAATTTGAACGTATTGATTTTGCAACATACTTTTTATACTAAAGTGCTTTCAGTCTATCTGATGGTAAATGGCGTTTTTTTATAGAATAAGGGTGACAAACGAGCACAATGTCCACCTGATGGTAAGTGGATGCTGTGGCTCATTGACATCTACATTTACCTCGATTAAGAATCAAAACGCAGATACGTTGTCACTCCTGAGGACTAATATAGAATGCTTCGTTTCCAATAAAAAAAATGGTCTCCGGATCTCTACACTCACCATACGAAACACAGCAAATATTAAGCTGCTATTTTACGCTTGTATTCTGTGAGAGCGTGGTCCTTACCCGGTCGAGCCGACCCATTTGTGCTACAACCATAATATAGCTGCAGCGTGGCTCTACCACGTATAAATTTATTCACGTATCAGCTTCTTTAGCTCAAGAACACCTTCAACTAACCTCAAACCACGAAGACCTGTGAGGACTAAGATAGAATATCTCACGGCCTGTAAATATATTGGATTTCATTATCCTTCAGATTGGTACACTGCAGTGCACTGCTTTTTGGCATCAGAAATAGGTAAGAGGTTGATGCTTACCCATACGAGGGACAGAAGGCAGAAAATGAGCCCCGCCACCCAGTAAACACTTACACTTGACAGTATAGTGGAATTGTACACATTCCATTACTCTTTCATATATGAAATAAAAGAAGGCCTGTGGATGGCATTAAAAATATATTACATATGACTGAATTTATTTTTATTTCATACACTGTTAAAACATTATAAAAACATTAAAAAAATTCTGTCTTTCCGAAGATTAGTCTGGACAGGCTGGATCAAACCATGGCTAAATTTTATCCGAAAAACTTGATTTTTTGTGATAAAATGAAACACTTAAAATTGTTATAATATTAATAAATCTTTATAGGATTTATTAATATTATAACAATTTTTACTAAACCTGTAGTGAGTCGCTAGTTTTTTTTCATATAATAAAAAGCCATGTGTTTTTTATATCTTATATATTTTTTTAATAAATTTATCAATTGCTAGCTTGTGTTTATAAGATTCTCATGAGTTGGAAAAATTTGTCGCGCGTGATAGTTTGGAAATATAATATCATTGTGTATACTTATGTTATAGCAATTTTTGAAATACCTAGTATTGTGACAACATCCGAAACTACGCGTTGAAAAATGACGGATTATTTATGTCGAACACGTCGAACACAGTAAGTACATTTATTTTTTATTGTACTTCGGTGAATTTAATATCTTACACACTTTTACTTTAATGCTCATTGTTAGATTTTATGAATTGACTGTTTCTTTTAACCGCAATGAAATTATAAATATAATTTTACGGTACTAAGTTTGCTAAAGCCTAATAAAAATTAAACGATAATTAATAGATACCGTGAAAGTAATTTTTAACGTAAAATATTTTAAAGACATCGAAAAAAATATTTGTTTTTTAGGGAGCTAAAGTATGCCGATTAAACTTGGTAGTTAAACGTCAATTAGTTATCAAGAAACAACATGTAATAGCCCCTTAAAAAAGTTACTGCGAGAGATGTTACAACTAAATATATGAAGTAGTATTACTTTTCTGTCCAGGAGTCCGAGAAGATAGCGATCATTCTCTTACCTATGTCCGTTGTTGGATAGCCGTTTTTACACTAGTAGCTTTTCGGTTGCAGGTGTCCTGGAGACCAGACAGAGCTTAGTCATACTGTGAACTCGTTTACATAGTCGGCTGAAAAATAATAATTCCAAAGTTATTGAAGATAACGCGGAGTTACAGTAAAATCGGGACCTTAAAACAGTAGTTAACCCTTAACATAGGTGCTACAAAGCACTCAAATCGTTGGGATTTCAAGACATTTAATGAGTAGTAGGTATTCGCTTATATAAAAGAATTATCAAAATATTCATAAATTCTCACAAACAAATATATTTTAGCGCGGAACTTATCCATTCTCCAAATTATTGTTATATAGAACAATTTAACTGCATCGATTAACAGACGCCAAAATTTTCGGTCTCTCCTATTTAGTTTAGAGCTTCGTAGAAGTTGAACGTTACCCACAGCAGCGTCAAATGTTCCACTTGTTGTTTAACTTGTTATCATCTGGTTCAATAACTTCACGTCGCTTACGAAATAAATAACATTCGTTGTTAAATTAACTTAAAAAGCTAAATGATATTTTATAAATGTAGTTTTTTTATATTATAGAAAAATGGTAACAAACGAGAACACAGTCTACCCGATGGTAAGTGTGTGCTGTGGCTCATAGACATCTACATTTATCCTCGATTAAGAATCAAAACGCAGATGCGCCGTCATTCTTGAGGACCAAGATGACCACGGTCACGGGGGGAAATGTTGAAAGTTTAAAGAAGTTAGAATTGAACGCAATAATATACCTATAATATAAATTCGATGTGTTCTGTTCGTATAAATATAATAAATACTTGCGATGCGACATTTACAGGCAGCAAAAATTGACAAATGCAAATAGTGCTTATCATTTATTATATCAAGACCGCAGGAGTGGCAGACACTTCTTTCCCTAAAACCCTCTCAGAAATGAGGGGAGGCCTGTGCCCAGCAGTGAGACGTATATAGGCTGAAACATTACTTTACTTTTCACCTTATATTTAAAAAGAATGCCGTTGACCGAAAATATTTTTAGGAATCCTTAGCGCCTCTATGTTTTTTCATGTAGTAATAGTTCTCGATATATATATATATATAAAAAAAAAAAAAAATATATATATATATATATATATATATTGAGATTTCGAATACTGTCATTAAATGTGTAAGTCGCACGAACCTTGCTAAATAATTTGCTTGAAGAAATTGTTACACCTTATAAAAGTTAAAGCTCCTTTACGTACTATGTACAGAATTTTCTTAAAATAAGTATACGAAAGTGCGGACCAACTAGTAAGTTAGTAGTCTCTACCTGCGGTCTTGAGTTAAATGATAAGCACTATTTGAATTTGTCAATTTTGCTGCCTGTAAATGTCGCACCGCAAGTATTTATTATATTTATACGAACAGAACACATCGAATAAATAATTATAGGTATACTATCGCGTTCAATTCTAACTTCTTTAAACTTTCAACATTTGCCCTGTGACCGTGGGTGCTGCAAGGCACTCAAAACGTCGAAAGTTAAAACTAAGTTTAAAATAAACACGATAAAATCCATATATAAGAGTTTTATTAAATGTTAAATAGTATCCAGAAAGTCTAGAAGTTTAGAAAGCTTTCACATCTTTTTGAAGCTTTAAACTGCGCTGGATATATCATAGTGGCATAAGAGTACGCGCAAACACGAAGGCATTGGGGCGAACGATTCCACCATCGGACAACCAGACGGTCGACGGGTCTCCACCCATAATATGTTGTCATTATTCTACGCATTAGTACTAAATGGTTTACTTCGTCCTCTGTAATGCGTATAGCAAAGGATTGGAATAATTTACCGGTGTCTGTACCATGATGGTTTGGTCATGTTGAAAGAATAAATGTGGAAAGAGTGACAAAGAAAATTTATGTTCAGTAGTGAATGGCAAAATAGGAAAGGGAAGTCTTAGGCGAAATCTTATCGACTGAATTGGCAATATATTGAAAATAGGCCAAATTAAGAGACCTTTAACCATATATATATATATATATATATATATATATATATATATATATATATATATATATATATATATATATACCTGATTGTAAGCAAACCTAATGTTAATCTTTAACTTCAAAGTCAAAGATTAACATTAGGGTTTGGTTCAAAGAGCCGTGGTAGCTCAGTGGTTAACGCTCGCTGTAAATATAAAAGAACGCGAGTAACCCGGGTTCGATCCCCGCCGGCACCAATGAAATTGTTAGTTGCAATTTTAAGTGCTGATTTACCACGTGCTCGGCGGTGAAGGAAAACATCGTGAGGAAACCTGCATGTCTGAGGAATAAGAAAAAAAATATTTCGAAGACATGTGAAGTTCGTCAACACGCATTTGGGCAGCGTGGCGGACACTTCCTTGCCCTAAACCCTCTCAGAAATGAGGGGAGGCCTGAGCCCAGCAGTGGGACGTATATAGGCTGTAACTTTACTGTTTTTACTTTTTAACTTCAAAGTCGTATCTCTAATTAACAAAGAAATTATTAATAAGATAAATATAAAAGAAGATATTATATAAGATAAATATAAAAGAAAACTTTACTAAACAAGATTCCTTTGAAGCGGTTAAAATTCGATAAATCGTTAAGTGGCCGAGAGCAATTCGATATATGGCGTTAAACAAGGTACGGTTCCCGCTGTGCGAGGTATAATTTGCCTGCTTTGAGGCGACCGAAGAACGATGGAACGTTTCTGTGTAGAATGCAATGCATTATTATTTTTTTGTTTGAAAAAGAGGAGGGAACGATTCATTTTAAATATTCACAGAACGTGCTTGTTGTCCCGTAGAAGGTCATTGCTAGACATAGTCTACGATTGTAGGAAAGATTTTCCAAAATCGTCAATCCTGGCAGGTTAATTGAGTATTGCATTTACCACGCTGCTGCCAGTCCCTGGTATTTTACACCTGATGTAAATGAGAGCCCAAAGGAGGACTACCGTTTCGTACGTGATACGATGACCAAAAAGTAGCTGCATATACAATGTTGAAAAGGAAAAGTCGCAATCTGAGCCCGATAAAGGATTTGGGAGATGTCAATGCTAAAGAAAAACAATATTTACGGAGATTTGATCGCAATAATTTTTATTAAATAAATATAAAATTACAATCAACTTGAAAATTACTTATATTTTAAGATTGTTTATAAAGGCTATTATTGTAAAAAGTATAATAATATAAAATAAGAATCTTGATTCTATGTTTGTTGCATTATAATTTTTCACATTCAAGAAATTACTTATTACTTTCTGTATTATAATTTTATGAGAAATATTTTTTAATTTCAAACACTTTTATTTTTTTATTTTGTTACATTTCATCAGTGTGTTAATATTTAATAATATTAATAATTAGAAACCATACAATGGGGATACAAGGTCTATATTTTGTGATTAGCTCATACTTATGTAAAATTAAGCCAGTGGAAACTCATCTTTATCTAACAATATATTTGTAACAAAAGTTTAACGTTTAATAATTTACTTTCTTTTATTAAAATATTTAATTCATTTAACTTGTTTGAGTTTTTGTCTACTGCACACACCAACTTAATAAGCTTAAAATGTTTAATATTTTGTGTAGAAATAACAGACTTTTAAATCAATTAGCAGGATATTAAATTAAAATATGATACATTTAAAATGATAATGGTTATTTCATGTTAAACTTTAAAACAAATCCTCAAAAGGTGATGACTAGAATATAAAGACCTACAAAAAAACTTGGATGTCTACGAATTCCCACCTAACGTTGATTCGAGATATAAAAGAGTTTCTTATATGTTTCGAATGTTAAACTCACCAGTGAATGTTAACACTACATCAGTTTCATAATTGGCACAAAAGATGGCATATCGCAGATAAGCTATTCAAAGCGACAGTTTTTATCTTTTTAGATTAATATTTTTGTTCCACTTTTTTCTTTGCGGCTCATTTCGGTTGCTTATTTTTTCTGCTTAAATTTTTTTTGTGAGTTTTAGACGAAGGCTTAGATAGAGATGTTTTCAGTATATTTTATATTACACGGTGACTTAAAACCACGTTTAAGTCACGCTCATGCTTGACTTAACTATACGGTATGTTTGACTTAGTCACGCATGAAGCTTGTGATATTTTATAATTTTAAAAAGAATTAAACATTTATTCAAACATAATAATAAATACAGTACAATATAACTTTAAATAGTAACATCTATTGGAATACTATAAATTACAAACAAAACATTAAATCATTTGATCAATAAATACTTGACATAGTCATTTAAATTTTTTGCACATTTTCGTCTTTATATTTTGACATATCATATATAACATATCATATCACATCTTTATATTTTATTTTTGGTTACTATTTTTGTCTTTATACTTATTGAGTATTCTAAAACTTTTCAATTAAAAAATGCATTTAAGTCACCTGTACTATAAAACAATGTACGATATAGGGAACTTAAGTAACTGATTATTAAAGCATGTAAAGTTAGTGTAATCGCTTTTCTCGTGCGCTAACTTCACACGGTTCATTAATCGTCCCTTGTATCGTAATGTACTATTTATGCCCGGCTTCTCTTAGTTTTAAATAATAAAATTTGTTCTTTCCTCAATATAGATACCACATTTAAACTAGATATGGTAGAGATGTAAGTAAAACTTAAAAGCAAAACGTAATTTTGTTTTGTCTATTTCATATGCGTTATAGTATCAAATCGTAAGTTAAATTAAATCAGCAAATAGTGTAATTTAATCTAAGAGAATGTTACATTCCAATTTAAATAGATTTATGGCACTTACATCTCTACTCTAAGAAATAGTAATCATGGCTTGGTCACATATTTCTGAAGCTACGAGAACAGCCCCAAAGCATACTTCTGTCGATAGCTAGCGCTTCTGAATACGTCAATTCATCCGTGTAAAATGTAAAATAAAGACAATCCTATTGCAATGTCCACTGACACCACTGTATTGACTGATGATTCACCACGTGCAGGAGGTCACCTTTATATCAACGTAAGGTAAAGTTCATATCTGATCTGTTATAAATATTTCGAAGACAAATATACCGTGAACTGGGTAAAAAGAAATACTTAGCATAAAAACATTCTTTGAAATGAAAGAGGGCCTGAGCCTAAATGTGGATAGTATGATAACTGTTAAATTATATGGTTTTGGATGTTTGCTTATGGATAATAATTTATTTATCTAAAACGTCACTACGAATACGGTTAAAATGATTTTGTATACACAAAATATCAAATTTCAAAAAAAGGTCTATACAGAAATTTTTCATTTTATAATAATTTTACAAAAATTCAATTTTTTTCTAGTATTGTCTACTCCATGCCTTTCGTCGAACAAAAAAATACCTTTTTTAAATTATGAACAACGCCTTTAGTGATAATGTTTGCTACCTGAGCGCGGCGTGGGTGCCTTCTAGACGCGGCACGTGAAATATTGCAGGCCATCCCCTGTCACATATCTACCTTATAAAATGTTAGAAATATGTCCAATCTAGAGAGAGATAATAGGTAACTATCGTGCATAAGAGCGGGACGGAAAATACAGAAAAAGCATACGTAATTGCACTGATTAGATTTCAAGGATTTTAATTTGGTGATTCACAAATAGATTCATATTTTATAATTTTGTACGCTGTCAGTTTTGTTAATAATGGAATTTCGTTGAATGGTATGTTTATCCTTCTCGGTTTTGGGTCATTGTGTGCTAAGGTCGATATAATATTATTGGCGGCCGTGACTGTCAACACAGCCGCGATAAAAAGCTAAGAAGGAAATATTTCGCGCTTAAAGCACTTCCTGTAGGAAGCTTGGCTTTTTTATCAAAATAAAACCTTTACCATTTTACTTTAAACTATTGAAATTTGTTAAATTTATGACGGAGTCTTTTAACAATAAATAAATATCAGTGCACATTAGACACAGAGTAAAAACTGCATTTGTCCCGTTAAGAATTATGCGTTTTTTTTTAAATACAGATATAAAATAATACTCATAGAGACAGAATGACGGAATAGAAATAAAATCAAAATCATTCATAAGCCTTCCTCCTATGATTTGAGATTTAGTTTTTTTTTTAATTCTTTAAAACGTGATAAAATCGTCATCCTAATACTAGGTAGTCTATTCACAGGAGTGATTTTGAAGTCTAATATTCGATATGGGTGTTTTCCGTTTTGCCTAAATAGTCACGCTCTCCTCGTGATTATATTTTAAAGTATAGTCGATTCAAGTTTGTTTTGTTTTTCAAAATTAGGTCCGAGCACTGACCTCTATATATACAAGTACGCTGGACTGGCTATACCATACAAAATGAGTGTGCCAATTTGAAGCGCCGCTAAAGGATGTCTTGAAAAATAAAATTGACATAATATGCCAAAGTATGTTGTCTTATTCATATTTAATAGGTCTGTATTTTGATCTTTAAACTAAAAAAAAATGAAAGTATTTTATGTTGTTTGATTGTGTATAATATTAGTTACATAATAAGAATTATTTTCATTAATAATGAGAGGGTGCGTAATCTGTAAAACTCGTTACCAAAAGGGAAGTGGTATAACATTTCACAAGTAAGTGAATTTGTAGTAAATATTAAATAAATTAAAACTATTCGATAATATAAGTAGTTAGAAATTTGTTACTAATCTTAATATCATATATACCAACATGTTTAGCTGTATATTACTGAGTTTTGATAAACAATAAAATTCAATAGGGTTGTCGAGTTCCTTGTCTATAATACTTATCGATGTTCTTTCCTACCCATATCTGTTAACAAACGAAGTCACCAACAACAGATGATGATCAAATGTTTACTAATTAACAGGTTTCCAACTGAACCCAGACTAAAATTATGGCTTAATATCATAAATATTGTGAATTGGCGTCCGAAACAAAATGATCATATTTGTTCCAAATATTTCACAGACGACTGTTTTATTAGACATGAGAACTGCACCACTTTGAAAAAGTGCAGTATACCGACAATATTTTCTGGTAGTATCAGTCCCAAGCTCTACCAACTACCAAGTACTAAGTATTAGATTATTATTTCGAATGATTTTTTATTTCTTTCCTCATTTTCCACAAAACTCAAGGGCCATAGCCAAGTGTCGAAAGGTCGCCTGATGATGTCGAGTCACGTTGGATGTGTGTTAGTGGACTGCGGCTAGAGGAGATTCCTCTCCTTGTACTCCTGGAAGAGGAGTGTTGGTATGGCGATTGGCGGCATATCGCCAATCGCCATACCAACACTCCTCTTTCAACACTCGACTGTTTTTCGTAACTTTGGTGAGGCTGCACCACTTGATGCTTCCAAGTGCTCGTTTTTCCCTGGCTCCATTCATATATCTGGTTATTTTTTTAATATGGTAATTTTAATTTCGAAAATGACGTTGTAAATAACTGATAACTATGTAATTCAAAGTTTATATAATCTTACTAGCTCATACATGTAAAGTCATGTGTAATGTCCATGTCACACCTATGCCTGTGGTTTTGGGAGCACTTAGCTGAAGTTGTTGATGAGTATTTTTACTGAGACAAATAGTCCGACTAGGTAGGTCCATCGATTGACAGCTCAATCGACAGATTCAACAATACACCAAACATACAACCAATGCGTGTTGCCAGTGATGAAATATGGATCTGAGACGAGATCTTTCACTGCTGGCCGTATGAAGAAGCTCGAAGTCGCTCAACGAGCTATGAAGAGGGCTATACTCAGGGGTTCAAACTTAGAAATGAGGATATCTGCAGCAGAACCAGAGTGACTGCATTGCCTAATGGATTAGTTAGCTGAAGTGGCAATTGACCGGCCATATTAGCTCGAAGAACCGAATACCGATGGGGAAAAGAGGTTCTCGAGAGGCAGCCTCGTACTGGCAAGTGAAGTGTAGGACGTTCCCCCACTAGATCGAGCCAAAACCTGGTAAGACATGCAGGAAGTTGATGATGCAGGTAGCTCAGGACCGTGCTTTGTGGCATTCCTTGGGGGAGGCCTATGTTCAGCAGTGGATTTGTGAAGGGTTTTAATGATGATAAATGATAATGGCATTATATTAATATGATACATAAATTAAAAATTAAAAATTAAAAATTTCCTTTATTTCCAAAAATCCTATTACAAAGATTTGTCGAGTCTTCCCTTTAAGTAGTCAGAGACACTTGTGTTGGGAATAACTCGCTACTTCCCTTACGGTTGGCTAAATAAGATAAACTAGGTAGGTATATTATATCTAAAAGGTTAGTTTAGAATGGTATGGTTTACATTTTTTTTTTTTTTACATTGAAATATAACATTTTTGATATAATTTAAATTTAAATTGCGGCTCTAGTGGCAATGAACTATTTTCATGTAAGCATGTATGGTAGTATATAAAATGTACATGTGTGTGCGTGTGTGTGTGTGTGTGTGTGTGTGTGTGTGTGTGTGTGTGTGTGTGTGTGTGTGTGTGTGTGTATGTGTGTGTGTGTACGTGTGTGTGTACATGTATATGTGCATGTAGTGTGTGAATGAGTGTATGTATACGAGCTCGTATCTGTATGGGAGTGTGCATGTGTGCATGTGTTGGTTACATGTATGCCCTACGGATAAGGTTCCTTGGGATCGGTATGAACACTCCGCATACAGGAACCAGCTTTAGTTGATCCAAACATTTTAACAAATTCTTATGAAAAGGTTTTCAACATCTTCATAGCTAAGTGAATCCAACCATTCTTTTACAGTTTTCCTGCAAGTGTAAGATAACATGGGGTATATTTTAAGTATACTGTTTACTTTGTTGTATATATAAGCAGACTGCCTACTATATTGTCTTCTAGCAAACGCAGTACGTGCGGCAATGACGGGTGCAACGACATCCTTCCTTCTTTTATGACTTAGGTCGACATAAGGTAGAGATTTGTGGCACGTTAAGATGAGATTCAGAATATAGAGTTTTCGGACTGTGAGTAGGCCACTCATTCTATATAGTTTATCAGTGGGAAAACGATAAGGTTTGGAGTAGATGACTTTGATAAGTGATCTCTGAGCTCTTTCGAGTGCAAAGAAGTGAGTTTTGTCTGCTCCACCCCAAATCGAGATACAGTAGGTGAGCACCGATTGGGCCAGGGCCACGTAGATTCGGTTTTTAAGTTTGTTACACATGACCCGCCGTAGTGATTTGAATACCCATATGAGTTTCCTAGTGCGGTTTGTTAAAAGCTCCAAATGTGAGTGCCAGCTAAGTCGTTGGTCCAGCATTATACCTAGGTATTTAGTTTGGCTAACTTTTTCAATAATAGGACAGTCGCAAATCAGGTTACCAGGGTTAGAGCAAGTGTGAATTTTAATGGCAAAGTTATGGTTAGGTTGGGATTTATTAGAAGGAGTGAAGCAGATGTAGTTAGTTTTCTGAGTGTTCAAGGTAAGAAGGTTGTCTCTAAGCCAGTTATATACGTTAATTAATCCCCTCTCAGTACTTTCTTGGACATTATTCCAGGTGCTACCAGTAAAAACAAGCGCAGTGTCATCCGCGTAGGAGTATATCCTGCACCCGATATCCCTTAGATTACATAGATCATTTATGTATATTAAAAAGAGAGTCGGGCCCAGGACACTACCCTGTGGGACTCCAAAACTAGTAGTGGCTTTCTCACTGTATAAGTCATTTATTTTTACTTCCTGAGTTCTTTCCTGTAGGTAACTTTTTAAAAAGCATGAGTGGAGTATCCCTAATACCTAAGCATTCTAGCCTGTATATAAGAATAGGCAGAGAGACGGTGTCGAAAGCCTTTTTCAAGTCCAAAAAGACTGTAAGACATTTGCTGCCATTGTCCACTTCACCAACTATAGTTGAAGTGAGATCCAGAATAGCATCTTGAGTTGAAAGACCCTTTCTGAAACCATACTGAGAATTGGATAGTAGTTTAAATTTATTTAGGTAATCAACCAATCTGTTGTTGAGCAACTTTTCAATTATTTTGGAGATGGAGGTGAGGACAGAGATAGGTCTATAATTGCTTACATCCTCTCTGTCCCCGCTCTTATGCACAGGGGTTACTATAGACCTCTTTAAGGCGCTGGGAAAGACACCAGTACTAAAGCAAAGGTTTGCAAGGTTACGTATATACGGTACAACAAAGGCTCTAGCATGCTTTAAAAAACCAGTGCTGATACCATCCCATCCAGGTGAGCTCCCTGAGTTTAGACTCATCAAGATGCGCTCAACTTCTTTGTCGTCAGTGTTTAGCAGTACGAAGGACGAGGTTTGTGTATAATTAGTGGTAGGGGCTACTAATACACTACTTCTAGTACCTGAATTTGTTGTAATTGTTTCAGCTAAGCTAGCACCTATACAGGCAAAGTAGTTGTTGACATAGTTCAATGAATCTAGTGGTAGCGGTTTTAAGTTAATTAGGGCTACATTATTTGACTTAGGTGGTTTGTACCTAGTGATCTCATTAACTGTTTTCCAGAACTTACGGGGGTTATTGGCAGATTTTTTAATAAGTTCTCCATGATGCTGTCGTTTAAGTTTTTTAATAAGGTTGGAACAGAAATTTCGAAAACGTTTGTAAGTTATTGTTAAGATTATATTGTGTGGGTCATTTTCTACCTTTTGTTGCAATTTATTTCTTAGCCTTATACACCTCAGAGCTCCGGGAGTTATCCAGGGTTTTAATGTCCTTTTACTGTTAGAAGAGTGGGTTAATTTAGAGTTTTGTTGGATAGCGTACTTAAGTATATTAATAAAGTGGTTGGCAAATTCTTCAGGGCTATTTGGCATTTCTGAAAGTGGGACACTCGTCGATATGAGGGTATTATATGCCCCATCAAAATCTGTAATTAACTTCGACTTAATGGGGGCTTTTTGGGTCGATGTTTTAGATAACTGAAGCAACACAAGATTGTGATCTGTGACCGTCGTGTTAAGAACGGCAATAAAAGCTGCAATGAGGTTGACTTCAAGTTTTATCATTACGTGGTCAAGGCAGGATCTCTTTCTCGTAGGAAAAATGTGACCAGGCAATAGGCCATGCAGGGATAATACTTCTAAGTAGCTGAGTCTATTACGGCGATACTGAGGCTGCTCTGTAGCTACGGGAAGCAGGTTAATATTTATGTCACCTATGACAGACACATTTTTATGATGACTAATAGTTTCCAGGTGTAAGTCGAGAGAACTAGTAAAACTATCGGCGTTGAGAAAAGAGGGGGAGCGGTATATACCCAGCAAGACATATTTATCAATCTCTATTTGTAGCCCAGTAGCGTCAGAGAGGTGAAGGTCAATAACCTTAGCTCGGTGATTGTTTTTGATATAAACTACTACCCCATCATTCTGATTTAAAAGTTTACTTGATTGGTAGGAGGTGTAATTATTTAAAAATGGTATTGGTTTGTTAAAGTCTAATCTGCATTCAGTAAGTATTAGAACGTCAATTTCAAAGTTCAACACAGATAGGGTAACCAAAAGGTCGTCGAGGTCCATATTTTGCGTTACAATAAATAGATTATTACGGAAGGAACCTAACCCATGGTAAGTTAAATCTTCTATATTACATTTTATCGAGTGTGTTATTTGCATGCAGTCTAGTTCCTGGTTAGTGAGCTGGCTATCCATTTAAAAAAGAGTAAGTACCGAGTAAGTTACTGCAGAGGTTAATAAATAGAGTGAGTGAAGAAAAGCTTGTTAATAACACTTGCAAGTAGGCACGAGAATAGGTAGATTTCATCAATATGAGTAGGTTGTTAACATTGTAGGATGTAAGAGTGAATGGTTGTTGTAGTATGTTATGTGTTTGTACTGTGGGTGTAGTTTTTTGTAAATGTGTAAGTAACGTGTTTATGAGGTGTGAGTGTGTGGTATTGTGTATAGGTGTATTTGGTTGTTGTATTTTTACAGTTTTTGAGACCAGAGGTATATGTGTGCAAATGAAAGTTGCGCTAACAGGAGATGAACAGTTTACAACGGTTATCTTACCAAGAACAATATAATAATATGCATATTGAATAAAGCAGAGAGAAGTCGCCACTGGATCGTTTGAATATAGTCATTTTTGTTGAAGAAGTTGGTGCACCTGTGCCTCGCTCTGGATGCATATAATCTTAGATGTATCATCTTTTCTCACAAAAACTTTTCCAAACGCAGTCCAGCAGTATCTATACCCATTGGATTTGGCGAGATCCCGAGACAGGAAGAATAGTCGGGCACCCTTAGCGGTGAGTTGCTCAGATACATAAACAGGCGTGTCCTCGCTCGAAGTAATGCCTAGGTGTTTTGCTTGTAATCTGCACTTATTTTTGTTGTAGAACTCCTTAGACTTTTTTAGTATTTCGGATTTCAAGATCGTGGATCCTAGTTCCAGTATTATGGGGGAATTTTTCTCCCTGTCATTACGTGGTCTAATTCTGAAAATATCCTTAATATCCCGCGCACACAAATCAAGGCTGATATTTTTCGATAGGGAAGTTATCATATTTATTAAATCATCCCTGGTCTCAGAGGGTTTACGTGGAACATTCTTTAGCTCTAGACTAGCTTTGCGTGACGTCCTTTGGAGATCTTCAATTTTGTCTTCAAGTATATTTATGTACTCGCGATCCTTTTTTGCTTGAGCTTCCAGTTTCTCAATTTTCTTTTGGAATTCCTCATTTTGCAGAGTTAAGAGATACGCACTGTTCAATGTTTGAAGAAGTTTGTTGGAGGGACTTAAGTGTGTTCGTGATTTCCAAATGTGAGTTTTTTTGCTCACTAATAAATGACGTAATGAGTCTAGTCATCTCCTGTTTAAAATCAAGAAACTGAGACGGCGAGAATTCATCCTCTCTTGGTCTTCTATTATTACGAAGAAAGACATAGCTGGGGGGAGTAATTTGGTACACTGTCTTATCCCTAGTATTAGTTCCGTGGACGTGCACTTCTGATGTCAGCGCCAAAATGGCGGAAATCAAATCGCTTCATCATGTCACGGTGTATAGCCAGTCCAGCGTACTTGTATATATAGAGGTCAGTGGGTCCGAGACAATTCTTCCGATGCCCTCGACAGTGCGGGGAAAATAGACACCGCGGTCGAAAATCTCACCTCACTCATAACATCCTCTCTTAAAGAGAATGAAAAAGTTGTCCCGGTTGCAAAAACTAGTCTTCCCCTAGATATTAGCAACCTGTTAAAAGCCAAAAAAGCCGCCCTCCGTAGAGCTGCACGCTATCCCACTCCTGAATATAGACTCGCGGCCCACCGCCTTCAACGCAAACTGCGTTACCGCCTCCAAGACTACAGAGACCACGAAAAGGGCAATCTCATGGAGAAAATCTCTCCCTCTCACACAGCGTACTACCGGATAGACGCTATAACCCATACTCCCCCTCTGTCTCGTCCCGACGGCTCTATTGCCTTCGAAGACGAAGAAAAAGCTGAGTGCTTCGCGGACAGCGTTGCCGCTCAATGCTCTCCTAGCTCACAACCCACTGACCCCTTACACATTCAACTAGTGGAGGACGAGGTCCGACGCAGGAACTCGCCCCCTACCGCCTCTGACCCTATCACTGTGTCCAAAGATGAGATTTCATCTATCATCAAAGGACTTAAGCCCAAAAAAGCACCGGGTGCGGATGGTATCTCCAACCAAGCCCTCAAACACTTCCCGGAGCAGGTAATCGCCTTACTGGCCATTATCTTTAACGCCTGCTTCGAATTCATTTATTTTCCCACCTCTTGGAAAGAGGCAACTGTCATTGGCATTCCCAAGCCAGGCAAACCTCTCCACCTCCCCTCCAATCACCGTCCCATCAGCCTCCTCAAGGCCATGGGCAAACTTTTCGAACGAGTCATTCTCGTGCGCTTGAGGCGCCATTTGTTTCCCACAGACGGCGACCCTCTTGTCATCCCACAACAATTCGGGTTTCGAGCCAAACACTCGTGCCCCCAACAAGTTCACCGCATAGTGGAATACATCCTCAGCGGTTTTTACCCTCGCCGTCAAAAAACCATCGCGGTCTTCTTTGACATTGCCAAGGCATTCGACAGAGTCTGGCACGAGGGCCTTATCTACAAACTGTACGACTTAGGCCTCCCAGATCGTCTCGTTCGCCTTGTAGCCTCCTATCTGAAGGATCGTACCTTTCGTTTTAGACACGAAGGCACGCTATCCTCTACCCGTCAAATAAAAGCCGGTGTCCCTCAAGGCTCTGTGCTTGCTCCCCCTCCTATACATACTATTCACCAACGACATCCCTATCCCGTCGAATGGTGTCAAACTAGCCCTTTTTGCAGATGACACAGCCCTTTACTCCAAAGGCAACTCACTACCACAGATTCGGAACAAGATCCAAAAGTCAGTAAGCGACTTAGGAGCTTGGTTCCAAAAATGGCGTATTGACGTAAACCCGGAGAAAAGCTCCGCCGTTTGCTTCGAATATAAACGACGCCGTCTCACCACCACTCCGCCAATCAGGATGTTAGGAACCCCTGTCCCATGGCAAACTAAAGCCAAATACCTAGGCGTCACCCTTGATGCAAGGCTCACTTTCGAGCCCCATATCAAGAAGGTTACTCGCACCGCACGTTTTTACATGGGTAGGCTCAACAGCATGTTGGGCAGACACAGTAAAATGTCCCTCCGCAACAAGCGAACCCTATATAAGGTCTGCATACGACCTGTCATGACCTACGCGGCCCCCATTTTTGCACACGCTAAACCCAAAGCTATCAATGAACTTCAAATAGTTCAAAATCTATTCTGTCGTAGGGCCACTAACTCGCCCTATTATGTCCGTAATGCCGACCTACATCGAGACTTAGAGCTCCCAACAATCCAGCAGTTCCTCAAATCACTCTCTGAGAGATTTTTCAAAGCCTCAGAGTCCCACCCAAATCATCTCATTCGTGAGACAGCTGCCTATGCAGCCCCTATCCACACTCGCTATAGTGTGCGCAGACCGAGAAACTCTCTCTCGGACCCCCCCCAACAAGCTTTCGGCTGACCTGAACTGCCTCCTGGCGGCTCGGGCCGAGCCTACATAACACATCCATTAATCTGCCTTAGTTAGGCACTTTTCTAAGCGGCTTTACGCCGCTTGCGCCCTCCTTTCTGCCAAGGAGGGTCGCGTTCGTATACGGCTTAGAGATCTCTAGTCAGATCGTTAAGCCAATTACCAAAAGGTTGAGTTTAGTGGGTAAAAGTCTCCACATAACCACGCAGCCGGCTGCGTGGTATGCTATGAGCATTCTCAACCTCCCTCCCCCCGCTTTCCGGAGGGTTGCCCATATTTGCTTCGGGCGCAAAAAAAAAAAAAAAAATCCGAGACAATAAATGTTAATGTCACAGATTACACTATTAGGTTAGTTGAATCGAATTCAAAATTAAAATATAATTTTCTTGGTAATTACACCAGTCTAAATAAATTTGTAATGTCAAACATTATCTAAGTACATACCTTCATCCCAATCGTTAGAGCCGTTTCAGATAAACCAGTTATATATATATAGTTGATTAAAACTACTTTTACGGATTTTGTCGCGTTTATTTTTGCTTTTAATTACTTTTATCCGTAAAAGTAGTTTTAATCATGTGTAGTGTTCGCGTAAATATAAGAAATCATTAATACTTAGTTTTTTTTATTATTGGTGAAGGCGACCTATGTTAATCAATGGACTATTGATAGGCTGTCATGATGATGATGTCATTAACAGTATTAAAAATAAGTTAATATATACAAACGCATTTTGATTTTTTGATTTTTATTTGGTTATATTTATTTCACTCAGGAAAATGTACCAACCGTTCATCGCCGTCATATCTTCCTTTGATATAATAACTCACCAGCCTTATCTTATACTTTATAAGCCAAACAAATATAACTTTAGCTCTTTACTTTCTATTCGTATCGTATAATAAACAGGTTGTGTTTTATATACGAATAAAATAACATGTCGAATACTTTTCGATTAAAATAATTGCAGTCAAAGTAAATAATGAAAATGTTTAGCTTTGTTAAAACACGAAACTTTATTGCATTTTATTTAATACAGAAAAGTAAAGAGCTTTTTATTTTGATTGTTGGTTCAGTTTTCAATAGGTGTATTTTATTTACTTGGTTGTAGTATAGTATTGAAGATAAAGGTCAGACGATAGCATTTATGGTACGATACTTTGACATAATGAAAATAAAACCCTTAATTTATAAATGGTTTTATAGACTGCTCTCGTGTTTAAGTGTATCCATTTATCGTTAACATAGTAATTCTTGTAAATATTACTATAACATCGATTCATCATATAACATCGAATTTAAAAATTTATTTGACATAAAAACATGAGTTCAATCCTTCGAAGTAATCGAAGTCATATATTTAATTGGATAAATTTATGAGATCAACGACAATCATGTCTATAAAATGCGTTTCACATAGTGTATTCCAGATCGATTATTTCCAGTGATTATGATTTGATTGCCAGGGATTATTTTAATCGATGTCTCAACCTACGCGACTCTCGATGAGGTATCGACGTGTAGGTGAAAAGATGCCCCTACGGCGAATATAAGCGAAAACGATACGTCATTATTCATTTTAAGACTGACAGATTGTGATGTGAAACACTCCAGTGTAATAACTTTAACACGCTCCGTCTCCTTGATAGATGTTTTTTAAGACTGTAGAATGTTAACATGTGTTTTCTAAAAACGTCAAGACAAACGTAATTATCGTCGCGGCGATGATTTTTTTTAGCCTAACGAACGATGTTATTGTTATGACACATTCTAGTGAAGTGTTTAGGAAAACTTATAAGTAAATATGTAATTTTAATTATTATTCATATGTTTAATAACTAATATTTGCATTAATCGCTCCAGGTAGGTACAAAATGTTTGTGTAAGGGATAGTCTCGCGACTGTTATCGAGAATAGCAAAGAATCATGTCCAATCATGACCCGAATTTTTTTTAACGGGTCTAGTGATGTAAAATATCTTATATAATGGCATTTGTTTTCTTTTTTTCCCTGACCTGAAGGCCCAGAAGCCATGCCAAAATATATTTAAAAAAAAAAACGTGTTTTACACGTTTCGTTTCACAGACTACGAAAATCTTAGTAATTCGACATGTGATTTATGAATGTTCAAAATAACCAATTATTTTTGTGGTGTGGTAAGTTATTTTTCTTTCCACATCACAGTATACCATAGTGAAAAGTTGACAGGTTATATATAACCTGAAAAACTTATTTACTTTACAGCATTTTTCCCTGGCTTCTAAATGAAAAGGTGATAAGTTATTACGTTACGACCTGTAAAACTAATCAAGTGACAGTTCAATTAATGTATGGAAAGTGGTCATACTTCTTTTAACTAAGAATTTTAAGTTCGAGGTCCCTTCTTTAATAATAAGGATAATGGCACCGTAAACGTTTTGCTACCAAAATTATAGTTTTTGTATGAAACATTAAAACTTATCTAACAATAATACTAAATAATTTTAGTAATGTTTATGTACTGTTTACATAAATATTCAAAAATATAATATATGGCACGATTATGAAATAACAAAACTTCTCATATTAAAACTTTATGAGAAGTGTGCTGCAAGCCAGAAAACGAATATAGAGATTGTAATAAAGTAGTAAAATATTAAATATTATTAAATATTAATATCGTATCTCGTCGTGGAAAAATCTTACGTGAATATTTATTAAAAGGCGAATTTGTATGATATTTGCAAAAGTTGCAGGCTATAAGTGTGCTACTGCTGAGCCTCGTCTCATTTCTGGGATGATTATGAAGCAATTCGTTCGCAACTCTGCTCCAGTGTGTATTGGCGCACTACACATGTCAAGGTTATATTTTATTCGTTAGACATGCAGGTATATAAACAACTTACCATTACTCGTATTTAATAACGCATTTTGTATCTAATGTATAAGTAAATTGTGGAAACTTTACTGGTTTATTTATGTCTTAGATTTTTTTCACAAGTATTATATTGTGGTGTTTGTTTCATTTCAATAATCAGATAAATTATTCGCATACTGTGAAATTACTAATAGTGAATACTTCTATTTACTAATATATATATATATATATATATATATATATATATATATATATAGTGTAACCAAAGATAATCCATTTCTCTTTTATTATTTTGCAACAGTCAACTGCTACATAGGCCCTTTAGATACTAGGAAACATTTGCCATATTTGCCAAGCTTGTTAAAAAGATTAGCGTACACAGTCCTAAATATCTTGCTCCTTTAACTCTGTCTGTCTGTCACTGGTCTGTGTAGTTTTCAGCTGGTATGGACCAGTTAGCTATATCGCAATCTAGAGAGGCCGTGGGATCTTAATGACAATTTTATAGCCGTTGATTACGACATCCATGTGGCTATGTGGAGTAACGAATTCGCCTCCACCTGATCAGTTAAGTTAGACGTTTAATAAAACAATCGAAATATGTAAACCGTCAACGTTAATTAAGGCTTCTTTAATTTATTTCACATGAGGCATAAAAGTCAGCTGAGTGACAAAAGAAAAACACGGAAACCGGCAAGACATCTATCTTTTCATAGTCAACTTAACTAAAAGGATTAAAATGATATCTTCCGTCGTCTAACATCCAGTGTGGTCTGTCGACCGTGAACACAGACCTCTTTTGTTAAAGCATTTACCAATTCTGTTACCTTAAACCTTTAATACTTTTATTCCATTGCCGGTTTTTAATTTTGCCATTCGAATTTTAAAAGGGTTGGTTTTTAATCTCGCTTTCCTTATGCTTTGAGCGTAAGGATTTCTTTTGTGTTATTAAAAAGTACCATTCACCTGGCGACAAATTCGTTATGATTTATATGAAAAAACCGTAATGTGTCTAAGATGGTTTTACGAGTATAAGCTTTATTCTTATCCTATTATGTGTTCGTTATTGTAATCCATAGAATTTCGTTAAAACGCAAAGCGTTAAGTTGCGATGTAATACTTTTCGATTTAAGAATGCGTAAATAGACGTTATGAAAATACATACCTACATACACATATACACCAATTCTTACGTCTGTAACACAGTGGAGTAAGAAGAAGTTCTAGGAATATATTATTTTATTTTTTATTTTTATTCATTTTTATGCACTCTTAAGACATCTTATTTAATAAAGTTAGTCATAGATTAATATATATTATAGATACTGATACAGCTATATCAACGCATACAGCATATATGTTGAGGCAATGATCTTATATGTAAAAGACCTCTTTTACATAAAAATTTTAATAGTCCAAAAGTCCCGCTCCCTGTGGTATAGTGCCAAGAAAGCTGGCTACGTTTCCTCGCTGAATAGCTATACTTAGCCTTTGAGCGAGGAAAGAACCAGCCCTCTTATCACTAGAAGCGACGACCAGCCGTGGATACAGTTCCTTTAGGAACTTCACTGCACGTGGACCCCACGGACCGATAGTCTCTACAGCAAATGGCACAAATATGTAGTAATTTCTCAAAGACTCATTATTTGCGCCATTTACTAAATTCGGCTGCCTCGGATAATAATATTGATCTAAAATATCGATCTAAATGTCTTTTTATGCCTAGCCTTAAGAGATGGTTACACACCCATCTATAGGAAACCATACAATACTTTTGGCTTATTCCATAGTCGTCTCTTACGACACCCACAGGACGAAATGGTGGTGCGGTGCACCACGGGGAATGGTGGCGCGAACGGCGAAGCGACAGACGGGGCGATAATTCGCGCGGCGCGATTTAAGGGCCACGGGAAGTCACGTTGGCCGCCGCGACCAGATAGGCCGAGAGTGAAATGTCTTTAACAAAGTTATATTGATGAAAGTATGTTTTAACAAAAGATTGCGGAGTACATGATTTGAATAGGAATCGGGTTATAAATGGAGAATTCCACAACAAATAGAATGCATCTAGAAAAAAATTTCGAGTAAATACCAGAATGAGTGTCGAAATCTGCGATTATATTCTTGTTAATATTCAACCAGAATTGGAGATAAAAGTCAATGCGGATAGAATTTTAAGTTGTTTTTGTCGGCCCGGCATTTTTCGCGGCGAAAACAACTAAAATATTTTGTTCCCTATACTATTCGCCGCGTCTGCCGCCGCGTCTTCCCTGTAGTTTTCGATGCTCCAAAGATTAAAACAAATATAACTACACCACGCAAGTCGAGCGTCTTCAGAACACAGGAGCTCACAAAGGAACAAACAAACAAACATTAATGTAAAATAATCCCTTACACCATTTCGTCCCGTCGCTATTGCGACTTTATGTAATATTAGTCTCGGCTTCCGATAGATGAGGATCATCCCGTTTGCGCCAGACATAAAACACGCAGATTAGCAACGAAGAGTACCAACAAAGATATTACGCGTCTTATACTGCGATCCGATCCACCTGTGACGCATTACAACAATCGTAAAGCAAACTCTCCTTGCAGCGAAACAAATTACAGTCTGGTAATAAAGAAAAATATTAGGCATATATATATATATACCCGAAAAACAATCTAGTCTCCAATCAGACTCAGTATTTCATTCTTGGAACAATGCATACGCTTTTACCACAAAATCCCAGAAAATGTACAAAAATTGTCCACCGCCAAATTCGAAATCAGTAAAAGAAAATTGTAAGAAAAATTATAAATTAATCATAGGTATGATTTTCCGTAATTATTATTTATAGTGTATATTAAATAAAGAATTTTCTATTTTTCATAACATAGGCTTTCGAATAAAATCCCTTTTTAAAACATACGAAAATAAACTAAATTTATTCTTCCGCAGCCCGTACTGCCATCTAGCGGAGGCCATGTGATATTTTTGTCACTTTCCTTAATCGGTTTCTACTCTATCACATCCACATGATAGGATGGGATATTCGAATCATTCATGTCGCAAACTCACGATGATTTATGAAGTAAGTTTTGTTAAAATACACGCATTTTTACATTTTGATAATAACATTTTTAGATTACGAAAAATATATGAAATGACGCTAAAAAACAACTATTCTCTGTAATAGAATTCCTTTACTGTCTTAGAATATATTTGATGGGTATCACATTTATCTCTATTATTTCTATTTGATAACTTCTCGCTATTTCAGCCGCCATTCAGCAATGCATCCAATGTTTTCTTTAACGGGATATGGAAGTCCTGTATAGTCTAAAGGAGTATTTAATAAAATGTTCTTTAGGCTCAGTACGAGGCATGTAATTTTTGTCCAAAGAGGTGAAAACACACCTGTTATATTCTTTGAAAATCTCCCTGATCGGAAGCTATTTTCAATAAGTTGGTTCTTATTTTGTTAAAGTGTGTAACGAAATTGTGAAAATTTGTTCTTAATTTAAACATCGATTATGGTGAAAGAAATAGTAAAAAGAAAGGGTTCAAAGAGGAAAGTTTTTCTTAAATGATACACCTAAAGTGTGTATATATATATATATATATATATATATATATATATATATATATATATATATAAAAAAAAAAATAAGGTGGAGCGTGGCTCTACTGCATGAAATTACTTCCTCTACCAATTATAATAGCATTGTATTTTAACACAATATGTTTTATAACTTGTATAGATATCAATAGTATTTATTAATGAATACATTCTGTACATTTATAAATAAACTGATATATGTTTTTATAAATTTTAACTTTAATTAATACATTCTTTTTATTTATTAAAAGCAATAGTACCATGTCAGAGGTATACCTAAACATCATCATCACAGCCCTTCACAAGTCCACTGCCGAACATAGGCCTACCCCAAGGAATGCCGCAAATCATGGTCCGGAGCAACCTGCATCCATCGACATTCTGCATGTCTTACCAGGTCGTCACTCCATCTAGTTTGCGCTCGCCCTACACTTCGCTTACCGATACGAGGCTACTATTCGAGAACCATTTATCTCCGTTGTTTGTCGGTTCTTCGAGCTATATGGGCGGCTCATTGCTACTACAGCTTACTAATCCGTTAAGCTATGTCGGTTACTCTAGTTCTGCTGCCGATATCCTTATTTTCTAAGTTTATCACACAGAGAAATAGCATAGCCATCTCCATAGCCTTGAGACGACCTTGAGCTTCCTCATACGGCCAGCAGTGAAGTCCATAAGTCAGATCCATAAGTCATCACTGGCAATACGCACTGGTTGTACAATCAATTTTTTCAAATTTTGAGATATACCTATAGGAAGATGTGTCGTAATTTTCCGAACGCTGCCCAGCCGAGTTGAATCCGTCGATCGACCGGCTGGATTTACCCAGTCGGAATATTTGTCCCAGGTAAATATATTCGTCAACAACTTCGAGCTTAGTGCTCCCAAAAACTACCGGTATAGGTGTAATATGGATGTTACACATGATCTTTGTTTTGTCTATGTTCATCTTAAGACCTATTCGTTGGGAGGCACTATTGAGGTCATTGAACATAGTGCTTAAGTCCTCTAGCAATTCTACCATAAGGACTATATCATCGGCAAATCTAATGTGAGTGATATACTCGCTACTTATGTTAATAACGTATCCTTCTCAGTTCAGTAGCTTAAAACGTCTTCCAATGCAGCGGTGAAGAGTTTCGGGAATATAACCTAAACATATTAAGTAAAAATTATTGCAATAATATCCATCTAAAGTTTCCTCTAACAAGTCGATAGCTGATAGTTATTACAATCCAATGGACTTTTCCGATATCATGTAAAGCTGCTGAAATAACAACAGGCTTAAAATCGTTTATATATCAACTTTACAGTTACTAACTTATCCGCTCAACGTGACGAGTATGAACAAATCATCCAAATAATGATTTCTAAGAGTGCTTTAAAATTAGGCTTTTAGTGTTGTTGTCATGTAATAAATATGCTAGAAATAATAAAATGTTTACGTGGTAAAGTCATGTTGCAGCTATATTAGTTGTAGTATAAATGGGTCGGCTCAATCGGAGTAAGACCAAGCTCTCACAGAATACTAGCGTAATATAGCCGCTAAAGGCTGTTGTGTTTCGTATGATGAGTGTGGAGAACTGGAGACTCTTGGAGACTGGTAACGACGCATTCCATCTTAGACCTCAGGGGTAACGACGTATCTGCATTTTGATTCTTAATCGAGGATAAATGTAGATGTCTGCGGATTACAGCTTTCACTTATCATCAGATGGACTGTGTGCTCGTTTGTCACCTTTATTCTATAAAAAATTGATTAATATGTAGCACACCTCTTGTCATTACACCCAGGCATTAAACCAATTTTTAAGAATTTGTTAAAGTGATGGAATAAAGTTGAATTGATATAGGTAAGTATTTACTTACATACAATAAACTAAACTCGAACATTTTATGTATTTATTTTATTTTAGTTTATTATTTTAAAACACACAATATGTACAAAATATGTGATACTTATTAAAATATTTATTATTGGAGTGAATCTTTATTGATTTTAAGTATTTTTATCTTTTAATCTCGCTAGTTTGAATATGATAAAATAAGTTTGCGTTTAAAGGCATTTACGATAAGAAATATGTGTAAAATATTAGCAAATAAAAAGGTTTCTTGTGAGAGGTGATTTGAAATTTGCACAATAATAATAATTTTGAGTAATATAAAGTGAAAACTAGATACATATACACATTACTAAGTTGTTAATGTAAGAAATAAATTTAAATGGTTAAAATATTTAAAAGAACTAATCGAATCTTGATTTTGTAAATATACAACACATACTTAAAACATTTACACAGAGACCATGATATTATTTTATCACTTAAACTGTGACCTGTCGCTTTGACTGCGATTTACGTTCATTCAAAGTCCGCAGAACAGAATGCGTGCGAATGATCTTTTAAAGCTCCGTTAAAAAATAATTTATTGTAATAAGTCGTCGTGAACATTCGCCATCGCTCGGCTCATCTCACCCCACGTCCCTCGCCTCTACCTCACCGAATAAGCGTGTATTCAACACGACTGCATTTTTGCCTCTGTGCCAGTATTCAGTTTACTTGCCGCAGCGTCGAGGTTTAGCCGTACCACTCGGCGCGCTTAACGGGCGAACGTATCAGTAAAGCCGCGCTTATCAATTCGTATTCTCACATAAAGCTTTCGGACTTTAATGCGTTAACATAAAATTAATAAAAAACCAAAAATATTTTTCAAAATTTATTATCGTCATCAATGTGGTGCAGGAACATTAAAAATATGTGATTTGTTTTGTGACAACAATCAGTTACTTTAAAAAGGACCAAAATATAAACTGTGCTGAATTAACAAATCATGTGTATTGCTAAATTATGGACTATTTAGTAATTGACGCCTAAATAAGATCTGTAAATTGATGGATACTACATATCCGGCAAGGGGACGCAACACACGTATGCCGACGGAAAAAACATGACACTGAGCTTACCGTGCCTTGATTTCCTTCTTCCTTGATATTTAATTTCATCGCAATGGCTCTCCAGCAAGAATCTTCAAGAAACAAGCGTTTTGGCCAAATATTATTTTGGATCGTTATTGGATTTAATGTTGCTGATCAAAGTTCACTGCCATTGAAATACGAAGCACCTGATGATTGTCAGTGGTGGCTGAGAGGACCAAATGATGCCCATGAAGTATCCCTTACATGTAAACTTCGCACTATAAATAGTGAGTTTGATACGACTAACTTTAGTGTCATTCCGTCAGAGCACACAACGTCACTAAGGATAGAGTGTAATGAAGAAATGATGTATAAGAGTTCACTAGATGACAGAAGTTTTGCGCATTTAGTAAAGTTACGTGAACTTGTTTTGGATAACTGTAAAATCGGAAGATGGCCGCCTGGCGTTCTTTCCGGTCTCAAAGATCTTCGAAATTTAACGATTCGGACGAAAAACACCGAGTGGGCTGCTATGAGTTTGGAGATTGCATCTGAAAGTTTTACAGCTGTACGTCAATTAGAGAAATTAGATCTCAGTTTTAATAATATTTGGTCATTCCCCGAAAACTTGTTTTGCCCATTGACCAATTTGGTTTATTTAAATGTGTCTTCAAATCGACTGCAAGACGTAAGCGATCTGGGTTTTAGAGAACGAGCAGTGCACCAGGCTTTAATAAGTGAACAGGATGGACCAGCACCTTCGGCGTTATCTTTGTCACATGCATCGTGCTCATTAGACATAGAAGTCTTAGACGCTTCAGGCAATCATTTTGTGCTAATGCCGGAAAATGGGTTTATGGCTCTGCGGAGGTTAAAAGAACTGCACATTCATGACAATGAAATATCAATGGTTGCCGATAAAGCTTTAGCGGGATTAAAACTATTACAAATAATTGATCTCTCCAATAACAAAATCGTGGCCCTACCTCAAGATTTATTTAGAGATTGCAGACCTGGCATAAAAGAAATTTATTTACAGAATAATTCCATAAGTGTACTTTCACCGAGTCTTTTTGCCAACTTGGATCAATTGTTGGCGTTGGATTTATCTAACAATCATTTAACAAGTACCTGGATAAACGAAAATACATTCACTGGCCTTATAAGGATGGTATTGTTAAACTTATCCAACAATAGGCTAACGCGGTTAGATCCGAAAATATTTAAAGATCTTTATACATTGCAAATATTAAATATTCAACATAATATGTTAGAGAACATTGCTGCAGATACATTTGCACCCATGAATAACTTGCATACATTAATCTTGTCTTACAACAAAATTTCTCACATTGATGCTTACGCTCTGAACGGTTTATATGTCCTATCTTTACTATCGGTAGATAACAACCGCCTCGAAGAATTGCATCCTGAAGCATTTCGCAATACATCATCTTTACAAGATTTAAATTTAAATGGAAATCGCCTAAAGAAAGTGCCGATTGCATTAAGAAATATGAGGTTACTGAGAACTCTAGATCTTGGAGAAAACCAACTTACTTCATTAGAGGAGCATAGCTTTGTTGGATTACATAATGTATACGGGTTACGACTTATTGGAAATAAAATAGAAAATATAAGTAAAGAAGTATTTTCGGACTTACCCACGTTGCAAATTTTAAATTTAGCGCGTAATAAATTAAAATACATTGACACGAATGCCTTTGAAACATTAACCAATTTACAAGCCATTAGACTGGATGCAAACCAACTCACAGATATTCAAGGCTTGTTTGTAAACATACCATCTTTGTTGTGGTTAAATGTGTCAGATAACCAAATAGAATGGTTTGATTACGCTGTTATTCCTGCTGCTCTCCAGTGGCTAGATCTTCACAGTAACAACATCAAAGAATTAGGAAATAATTACCGTCTAGATAAAGAACTTCGTTTGCAAACCTTAGATGCGAGCTTTAATAAAATGACAAAAATATCTGCCTACTCTATACCTAGCAGCGTAGAGCTCTTGTTCCTAAACGACAACCAAATTACGCAAGTTGAAGCTCAAACTTTTGTTGGAAAAACCAATTTAACGAGAGTCGATTTGTATGCAAATCAGATAACTAGTATGGATCTCAATGCGCTTCGGCTAACACCGGTCGATCCAGGGCGGCCCCTGCCCGAATTTTATATTGGCGGAAATCCTTTTCAGTGCGACTGTACAATGGAATGGCTACAGCGTATAAACAAACTCGATCATCTTAGGCAACACCCCCGTGTTATGGATCTAGAAAGTATATATTGTAAGTTACTATATAATCGGGAAAGGACCTATATCCCTCTTATCGAAGCAGAATCGTCACAGTTTTTATGTACATATAAAACTCACTGTTTTACGCTGTGCCATTGTTGTGATTTTGACGCTTGTGACTGTGAAATGACATGTCCATCGAACTGTACGTGCTACCACGATCAGCCATGGTCCGCTAATATTGTGGATTGTTCTGCCGCAGGGTATGCTGAGATACCTAATAGTATACCTATGGATGCTACGGAGCTGTACCTAGATGGTAACAATTTTGGAGGCTTAACAAGTCATGCATTCATCGGCAGAAAAAATTTAAAAATATTATATGCAAATAACTCTAATATTGACGCATTGTACAATAATACATTTAGTGGACTAAAACGCTTAACTGTGCTGCATTTAGAAAAGAATAATATAAAAGAGTTACTTGGTTTCGAACTATCTCCTCTAGAGAATTTGCGAGAGCTACATTTGCAGGACAATAAAATACATTACATTGACAATCGAACCTTTATGGAATTGAGGCATTTGGAAGTGTTACGATTGGAAGGAAATAAAATTTACAGCTTCGCTGTTTGGCAGTTTGCAATGAACCCATATTTGGTCGAAATAAGTTTATCACAAAACGCTTGGTCATGTGACTGTCAATATATGCACAAATTTCGAAACTGGTTTAAAAGTAATTTAGGCAAAGTTGAAGATGCGGATAAAATAACATGCATCTTTGACAACGTTACGAACGCTATAGGACCACTTATAGCCGATTTTAACTCTACAGTATGCACAAGTCATGTTGGAGGAAGCTCCTCGATTATCGAGAATCAAGTAATTAATGATTACCTTCCACTACTGTTGATATCGCTTTGCGTTTTTGTCTTGAGCTCAGCCCTAATATGTGGCGTGTTTTATTGGCGGCGCGAGCTCCGGGTCTGGGTGTACTATCATTGCGGATTCAGAATGTGTTATAAAAGCACCGCATTCGACGAAGAAGCTGACAAAGATCGTCTTTTTGACGCCTACATTAGCTACAGTGTAAAGGATGAGGCGTTTGTCGCTCAAATGTTAGCGCCCGGCCTAGAATCAACTGACCCCAGTTTCCGGCTCTGCCTACATTACCGTGATTTTAATGCCTCAGCTTATGTCGCGGATACAATAATAGAGGCAGTTGAGTCGTCTAAGAGAACCATTATAGTCCTATCGAAAAATTTTATTAACAACGAATGGTGTCGGTTCGAATTTAAAACAGCGCTACATGAAGTGTTAAAAGAGAGACGAAGAAGACTGATAATCATATTGCTCGGTGAACTGCCTAATAGAGACATTGATCCGGAGCTTAGGTTGTGTTTAAAAGCAAATACGTGTATAGAGTGGGGTGATAGACAATTTTGGCAAAAGTTAAGGTTTGCGATGCCGGATTTGAGAAAGTGCCAGTATCATCGTTCAACTGTAAATATTTACGCGTCGGTGTCACCTGTGGGGGCAGGGCGGGCACCAGCACCGCCGCCGCCCCCGCCACCGGGCAAGCTGCCTCCTCTGCTTGGTGACGGCCTGGCCATCCCAGCTAGTGTCCACACACGCGACCCTCACACCCACCGAATGCCGCCACACGCGCAGCTCTGGGCGTAGCGTATGCTCCAACGCAGGTAACATACAGTTCTTTCTGCAACGCTTAAGCGTATTAGTCCGACGAAAAGTGATAATTATATTTAAGTTGTTCAATAATCTGTATTTATTGTATATAACTTATAAGATTGCATTTATTTGTACATTATGGTGCCACATTGTTTTAAGTTATGGATTATATTCCTACCTTCTGCGATAATATTTTTAGGTTATGGAGTATACACAGTTGTAAATACAAACTAAATATTATTAGTAAAATATCTTCAAATCTGGATCACTTAAATTATAAAATGCCAAAGTTTTAAACTTTTAAATCGTTGTATAAATTCATTTATGTAGTTAGCTTATATTGATAATAACGATAATTATCGCATAGATGCTGTAAATAATTATTATTAGATTTATGTTATTTCTGTATAAATTTGTAAATAAGAAAAGAAAATATTATCAAATGAGAATTGAAATATACACATTTTTTGAAATTTGATTTCTTTTTGTTTCATTTCTTTAATTTCCATTTGTTTTATTATTAGTTGTTGTCTATATATTTTTTTTCACTTTATATTTAGGTTCACATGATATGATTTTGAATTTCTGAAGATTGATAAATTTTTAAACTAATGTTTGAATATGAAATCGTTTATATAAAAAGGAAGTTTTCTTTTTAATACTTCAATAGACATCTTTGAAATTAATATATAAAAAATTTAAACATTAAAAAAATTGTTATATTAAAAAAACGTAAAGCTTTTCTTAAAAACTTTCTTATAGTTAATTAGATAAAGTTTAAAAATGGTTAAATCATACAGAAATCTATTGGGCAGTCTTGATGATGATGAGGATCAATCACAATCTATACAGTTCCAATGTAATCCATTTTATGCAATATGTTGTAAACAAACAACTACATCAGGTAGGTAACAGGTAGGTAGGAAAATATTATATTTACAAACTTTACGACACTTCCAAGCATTTACAGATAAAGTTCTGTAGTAAGGTATCCTAAAAGTTCGTGGTTATCTGTTCAACTAGTACTGGTTGCTAATCGTATTAATTTTATATTCAGGCTAATTTTATACGACTATATTTGTACTTTGCTCCACTTGGTGGTGCTCTAAGAGTGCACGCAATGTTTTCTGAGGCACCATATGAAGAGACTCGCAAATGACAGAAATAACTCAAACCTCCGACACACGCTGGATCGGGAGCAGAGTCAAAGGTTCGAGGCGTCTAACACTGCGGTCACCAATTAACCTGCCAGACGTGGTTTTTCTCCTTCCCTTATAATAATGAGAGGAGCCCAAGTCTTATTCTTTAAAAGAAAGTAAAATTATATAACATCGTTAAGTACGTTAAAATTATACCGTTAAAGTAATTTTACATACCTAACAATAATGACAACATAATTCTTTTGAAAATAATATATATCTAAAAAAGGTAAGTATCTAATAAATAAAATAAAATAAATGTACATCGATGAGATAAGCTAATAATGTTTTATTCACATACTAAAATAATATTTTACGGCTCCGTGGCGCAGCAGCTTAAAGTTACAGCACTGAGGAGCGCGGGTTCGAATCCCGAAGTATTTGTATAGCCTACAAATATTTAATTGTTCCGTTTCTGGATGTTTGTCCTTGTGCAATTTGTGTGTATGTAAATTGATTCCACGATTCAGGAGAAAAATCTAGTGTGAGGATAAGGTTTTTTTTTAATAGACTTTACTTACTTTAACTGAAATGAATCTTAAAAGATCTACGATAGAGTCGTCATTCATTTTCCATTGTTAAATTTGTATGTTTATATGATAACATTCAAGTAGTCTCAAAAGTCAATAAATTTGATTTTATCGCCATTGACACAATCAACAGCCAGCCATTAAGCCACTTTTGGACACAGGCTGAGTCGTTATAACTACCTCAAACGTACAGTATAAATGGATATAAGTCTCCTGATACGTTTCAGTATAAATGGATATAAGTATTTTTGTTTGAAAGAAAAAATAAATTTATTTAAAATGTTATAAAAAAGGTGTTCGGAACCCACGATTCTCAAATAACTTTACCTACTTACATAAGAAATATCTGTGTTACATAAATCCAGAAATATCCACTTCGATCTATTCGACAGCAACAGTCACTCATGAAATCATGAAACTACTATTACCTCAACGCGGACAAATCAAAACGAAATCAACATCGATTATTTTTGCCATTTGCACCCTTATCAAAAACGACGTCGGCGGGTCAACATAGAAATAATGGGAAAACTTGTTTTTACGAGCCCGTAGCGAAAGCGGGGCGTTCTGTCGCTAGATTTTATCGGATTCTATATATCTGCTCTTTCAGTATTTATGAATGGAGATAGATAAACTATTGGTAAGAGATTAGAACTTAGCCCTGCTTGGTTCCTTGATACGTACGTTTTGAAAGTCTTATATTTCTCCTTCATACGTAAAGTTCAAGCAAGACTTATTTATTTATAACTTTTGAAATTTTTTACACATTCTGGTTTGCTTATTAAATGTTTTTGCTTTTGGTATAAATTGAATCCATATATAAAATATTGTACTCTGTTTTGGTATTGGAGGAAAAGGACAACGGCGAACTCCCAAACAAATTTTGTTGACATTTTTTTCAAGCGTCTACAAAAGATTAATATGTGAAATATAGAGTTTGAAATTCTAAACAATTTTTCTTCAGTCATATTACTGCTGAGAGTCCGGAATTAAAGATATTCTAGTTTGAATAAAATACCCATCAGACTTGGCGGTATGGTATAAGACCTTTGCCTGCCTTAATTGGCGAACCAATTAACAGCTACAACAACTAGTCAATTTAGTTTTAAATTATGTATAATTTTTTTCTGACTTCGATAGGCCGTAAGCTGTATAAGATAAAACAAAAAAAAAAAAGATTTTATTGATATCTGTAATGGTGACATAAGTAGACGCTTAGTAATTTCATCAACAAATTTTTCGCCATCGTTCTTTATTGACGAGTCTCGCCAAAATGAAGGCCGCTTTTTGTAAAAACAACTATACGACAGTAGTTAACCCCCATTGAGTATGATAGTATAATATTAGTCTCATAACCTATAAACGCGTTTATAGTTATGACAAATTTTATGTTCTTGCTAGTGGACTTAATTTTCTAAAAGTGCTTTGAATAATATTTTTCTTTTTTTTTCTTGGAAAAAGGTCTTTGATAATTACCGATGTAGGTAGAATCTCTGGAGTGCTATGCTCAACGACTTTAGTAGTATCCCCCTACGGTAGTTTTTAAGATGAATATGGAAAGGACAAAAATCACTTTTTACATCCATGTTACACCTGTTGACGTGTTTCTTTTATAGAACAAGACGGACAGAATTACACACAGTACTGACGGTAAATGGATACTGTGGCCTATAGGTAGCTACATTAATCCTCGTTTAAGCATCAAAATGGAGATGCGTTTAAGCATCAAAATAGAATGCCTTTTTTTTCAGTAAAATGGGTCTCCGGTTCTCTACACTAACCATAACAAAGACAGCAGCATTATGCTGCTATTTTGCGTTAGTGTTTTGTGTGAGCGTGACCCCACCCCGATCGAGTCGACCCATTTGTGCTACAACTATAGGTAATATAACTGCCACGCTGCAGTAACATTATAGATAACATTTCTTCCCCATAAGCAGACATTTTGTACCAGATTATACGTTGTAGAGCCACGGCTAATACATATACTCTGATACAAAATATCTGATAATACTAGATAAGTATAACTTCGACCAATAGAACCAAAATTTGTTCCATCGCTGTTCTTTATTGTTGTTTAGATTTAAACCTTAACAATTAAGAACGTAATTTACGTATTTTCCAGTATCGAAAGTATTGTATGTTTTTTTTTATTTACTGTTAGAATAATTTATTAAGAATCAATTAAGACCATTATCACCACTGCTCGAACTACTCGAAGCAGACGAAACGAGCCACACTGAAGAACACCGGCTGTGGTTCGCCCCACCGAATACTGAGTGCGACTCCTTTTCGCCACGTTCGGCAACGTCTGTGATATTATTAATAGTAACGTTAAAAATAAGATAAAATTTATGTAAAATATTTCCTTTTACTTATGTGGCGAAACAAATATTTTCTTTCCTTTGATCTTTCTTTAAAATTAAACGTGGTGCAGTTATCGTAAAATTACGACAAATCTTGTCCGACATACCTCAAAGCTTCAAGCCAGTATGTGTTGCTATTGATGACTTACGGAACCAAAGTGTGTTCCTTCGCTGCTTGGCGTATTAGGAAGCTTAAAGTCACTCAAGAATCGATTAAGAGGGCTATGCTCAGAATTTCCTTGTAATGAGGATATCTCCAGTAAAACAAATCCAAACACACAGAGAGTTGATGAAAAAAGCGGTTAGCGTGGCGCTTGATATTGTAATTGCCAATACATGTTTCCAACAATTTGGGTGTTATACTGTAACGGTAATTCAAATAGATCATTTTGACCAGAATGATTCACATTCTCTCAGAATGTCAACGTAAAATAGGACCAGAATGATGCTGTATGTAGAATGGTGATTATTCAATATATTTTTACCAAAGACACTTTTTAATGGTAACGAGACATTTTATAATAATCTTGGGAGTGCCAACTCTTCGGAACTTTGATTCTTGATCAGGAATACAGCCACGTATTCCTGATTGCAATAACTTATTTATAGAAATATTATATCTCCCGTTCTTAATTTAATTTATCTGTAAGATGATTTAAGCTTATAAATAGAACGCAAATACCCAATTAGAACGATATAAAATTATAATAATCAAAATATTACATTTCATAAATATTCTATAATAATAAAATAAATACTTTAATTCCATCTAATTCAACATGTACAATATTGTAAAACTAGAATAAAGAAAAACTAACAACTTAAATTAGCATACGGTCCTACTTCTAGCGGTATCGTGCCAAGAACGCTGAATGGCTATATATGTATTATAATTATATGTAAAATAATGGAGATTATATAAATTGTATTTCATATTAAATAATCTTAAACAATGTACGTTATTCGATCTTATCGATAAGTAACGAGTTAGTGTCTTAGTGCTAATGTATAGCGATTGGATAAACAAATTTAATTATAATTAACTTCGCAACAAGATGTTTGTGAAGAAACTAACCGCTAACATAGCGTCATGTTATATCGTTATACTACCCGTTCACTGCTGATCATAGATTCCGAAAGTATAATCACAAAATAAAGAGAGCAGTATAATTTAAAACTTTCTACTATTAGATAACATTTCTTCCCCATAAGCAGACCATTCCTTAACCTTTTTTGTAAGCCCATTGGCACTTCCACTTACGTACGTACTCATTAGTCTGTGATAAATAAATATCGATAAAAATTGGGCACGTACATTTTTTTGGTTTTTCAATATTTTTTTATTAAAACGTAAGTATATTTAAACATAATTATTTCTATAAAGGGAATATCCCCTAACACTTATCCAATAATTTATGTAAGCGTGAAAATTACCGCACAGAGGACAAGGACGGGATAATGGAATTAGTTTTATAATTTAACTTACTTTATTGTTTAAAAGGGATGGAAATGTGAATAGTATTATCTGAAATAAAATTTAGTTTTGAGCGTCCGTATGTTTGAATAGTAATTATAAAGCCGCGAACATGTGCTAAAGTTTAAATTTTGGTAAATGAGGGTTGGTTTTTAAAATGTCCTTTATAAAGTTACGAATAATTAGCCGTGCAACTAAGTGATTTCTGAATAGTAACCAACTTAATTAAGTGTAGAATACAGAACAGAACTGATTTTTCTTACAATAACTTTTGGATACTCTATATTACTCTTAGTTTCTTACTCGCTGTCTTTCAGTCTTCTGTTATCGAACGTCACAAGGTAGTTAACAAAAACTGGTCAGATTCAAAATACAGACAAATAAGTTTTGTCTGACGTTATTTGTCTGTATTTTGAATCTGACCAGTTTTATACCAATGTATTTATTGAAAAAAAATCTATAAGTTTGTATATTGATAGAAGTTTGGCCGTGGAAGGAAAAGGGGAGATCTCCTGCCGGGCAAGGTATTGATCTCTGGGAGCCCAGCTATTGGAAGGCCGTGCCATATTCGGCGTGTCACGTTTGGCAGGCGTATGGAATACCAAGCATAGTCCTCACGGGTGACAACGCATTTGTATTTTGATTCGTAATCAAGGATAGATGTAGATGTCTATGGGCCACAGCAACCACTTAGGATAAGGTAGACTTTGTGCTCGTTTGTCACCCTTATACTATAAAAAAAAAAAAAAATTTACGTGGTAGAGCCACGCTGCAACTATATTATAATTAGAGCATGAATCGATCGGCTCAACCGAGATAAGACCGCGCTTACTGCTGATGTGTTTCGTATCGTATAGATGTCTATGGACCACAGCATTCGCTTACCATAAGGTGAACTGTGTGCTCGTTGCTCGTTTGTCATCCATTTTCCATAAAAAAATATCTTTCGCCGCCACAACACAGCGTATAATACATATAAATTTATAATAGAAAGAGAGCAGCAGCAAAAATTATTTGTAATCTTAATCACGCGGCTGTTCAGCTTATCGAATTCTGTTTTCAAGAGTCGCTTTTCCCAGAGGCAATTTGAAGAAAGTTCAAGCACTCCTTACGTTTACCTGATAAAGAGGGGTAGTTTTTCCGAAAATTAGAATGGAATTGTTAAAAAAATATTGAAAGTAGAGTAAGACCAATATCTGGTAAAGTTTAAAATTTACTAAACTTTACTGAATACTCGCAAGATTAACAAAAGAGCCATCTGCTTGAAAATGCCATATGTCACACAAAAGGCGCATGCGCAATTTAATAGCATCCTAATCTAAAAGCATCGGATCTCTTTGAATCTCGACCTATAAATACACATTAAAGTAAAAAATGCATATTGTTATTCGATAATCCTTTACATTCTCTCGAGATGTCACCGAGAAAGATCAGCTTTCGTCTAGCAACGGTATTAGGTTTGCGTAACTCAATACAAAATATGTATAACTGGTTTGCTATTACTCGTAAATTGCACTTTAATAGTAGCGTGATAAAGACCTTATTTAAAATATCAGTATACAAATTCCAACCACAGACCACAAAACAAGGACAATCGAGGACAAAAGCGACTCAGATAATGTCCCATCCCTTAATCACATGCACCGTTGCTCTCGAAAAATATTTAGTAGTCCTAATAGAGAATCATTCGAACGCATCTATTTGTTCACAATTCTATTAGAAGGAACACAGCTTTATTTACGTATTGATGACAAAAGTCCACTAACATTTTTTTCAAAACAAATTTGTTGTTGTAATGTTAGAATTTCGGCTCAGACTACATGCGTTCTAAATTTGAATGCGAAGAATGTTGTAGGACTCATCTTAGTAATGCACAGATTATGTTACTGTTAGTTTCAATTAAGTTTTCGTGTCTCGGTGCACTTTTTAATGTCATTAGTTCAAACTGAACCTTGTAAAGAATGTGTGATGTCAGCGCTTAGAATTTTCGGAGAGCAGTAAATAGCCCCGTCGAGGGACCGTCATTATGGCGGGTTCACATTTCTGTTATAGTTTCCCAATGTTAGAGTTGAACGCCAGTTTTGTATCGTTCGAATTATAAATATTATTTGGTATGTTCCGTGTTCCATAAATTAACATATAATTTCAAATGCCTTTACTATTTTTCTTAATTAAATATACGATATTAATATTTAAATTATGAATACAATGTTTCAAAAAATTAAAGGAGTTTAACTTCCAACAGTTAGGCATTAGTTTTCTCTCATTAAATGCTTTTCAATCTTTTAAATATAGAACAATCTGCTGCGTGTGCATTATTGGACATTTATTGACGCACAACATATTAGGCACCTACTAAATATACTATTTTTGACATGCGGGTTTCATTTCTATTAAATCCTTCGACGCTGATCACATAGCAATTTTTCATATTAGTTATCAGCACGTATGCACAATAGCTCATTGCATGATATAGGTCTTTGCGGGGAGGATTTACCTTAAATGTTATTCTTAGCAGTGTATCGACTATCGTAGTATGCAACGTCCAGCACCTGTGAAGCCGCTTTCGTCGCTGATCTAGTTATATACGACCTAGCGTAAGGGAGATAGGTATACATATACCTAAAATATTAATCGTAATCACAGTAATGTCTAAAATTAAATTAATGGCGAGGATACGCTAGTAACTAGATTTCTCTGAAAGGGTTATAAAGCACGATCATCTTTTGAACACTAAAAGGTTGTTAATTTCTCAAAAATACATGCTATATTCATAATATTTTTTGTCACAACCGGGTTTGTAGTGAGTGAGCACGTTAATCGTCTTTTAACTAATTTAAGTGGACTTAATGCCTTTTGCAATTCTCTCGCAGACGATCCCTGGCGTAGTTAAATAATATACCTAATGGTAGGCGCATCAGGATAAAAAAACCATTTACAATAAAATTTAGAATAGTACAATTATAGTTTTGAGCATTTTTATAACACTGAAGTGCCAAACAAATTTGCAGTCCACCTTCATAAGTGACTTAAGTGAGAGATAAGTGCCTTTTGCTACTATTTGCTTCTACTGTCAACAACGAAGGTTAATTATACTTTTTTTATAGAATAACGGTGACACAATCGAGCACACAGTCCACCTGATGGTAAGTGGATGCTGTGGCTCATAGACATCCGCATCTATCCTCGATTAAGAATCAAAACGCCGATGCGCTGCCACCCCTGAGGACGACCACCAGGATGGAATGTCTCGTTTCCAGTAAAAAAGGGTCTTCGTATCTCTACATTCACCATATGAAACACAGCAATATTAAACTGCTATTTTACGCTAGTATTCTGTGAGAGCGTAGTTCTAGCTGACCCATTCGTGCTACAATCATAATATAGCTATATACCACGTATAAAATTGCTCTTCATACCCTTCAGACCGGAACCAAGCAGTACAAGAGCTGCTGTTTGACGACAGAATACAGTAGTACCTACCCAAACCAGAATGGTAGTCCTACCACCCAGTGTTTATGAGACCTAGTATGATATTATGAAATTACAATACAATACAATACAATACTCTTTATTGTACACCAACAAAACATTAATAAATAATAAAAAGAATAATGAGGGATAAACAAAAGGCGGTCTTATTGCTACATAGCAATCTCTTCCAGACAACCCAGAAGAGGAAATAAATAAAAATAAAAATAATGGGTAGGGTGCACTAAATTAGACAAAAAAAAAATATAACTTATATACTATATAATGACAACATACTTAAGGTATATTAGTGACCATAACTAAGAGGAGAAAGAGAGAGGAGTTAAAGTGACAAATAGTGTTCCTTAATTTGTTTCTTGAACACATTTAAAGACTGAGCACTTTTAATGGACTGGGGTAAGGAGTTCCAGAGTCTTACTCCAAGAACAGCAAAAGATTTATCATAAAATGTCGAGGAGTGTATAGGACATTGGAGCGAAAGGTTTTCTTTGGACCGTAAGGAAAAAATCGTGACAAGAGCTAAGAAATTTAAAACGTTCTTTCAGATAGGGAGGACTTGATACATTAAATAAGACACAGTAGAGCGCAGAAAGTATATGAGTATTCCGACGAAGACGGATTGGGAGCCACTTGAGTTTAGTGCGGTATTCAGAGACATGGTCATATTTACGAAGCCCAAATATGAACCGTATACAGAGATTTTGGAGTCGCTCAAGTTTATTAAGTTGCTCCTCGGTGATATCAAGGTAACAAATGTCAGCATAGTCGAGGATAGGGAGTAGCAAAGATTGTGCAAGCGTAATTTTGGTGGAAATGGGTAAAAAGTAGTTAAGCCTTCGGAGTGAAGCATAAGCCGCAAACATTTTTCGGCTCACTGCATTAATTTGGGGTGTCCAAGACAGACTGGAATCCAAAAAGATACCTAAATTTTTAACTACTTCATTATATGGAATAAGAATACCATTAAATACAACGGGTTGAATTTGACATTTTTTAATTTTGGAAATAGTTCTTGAACTCCCAATAATTATAGCTTGCGATTTTGAAGGGTTAACCGTCAACCCATAAGATCGTGTCCAGTCGAGAATAAAAGCCAGATCCTTGTTGATACATTCAACAGCTTTGGCAAGATCTTCGATGGTTGTTTGTAAATATATTTGAAGGTCATCTGCATACAAGTGGTAGAGAGAAGATATTTGGGATGTAATCGTATTAATAAAGATTGCGAATAAAAGAGGAGATAAGACACCACCTTGTGGAACGCCAGCTACGGTATCAAGCCACGAAGAAAGTCTATCTTGGACACGAATACGTTGCCGGCGCCCGTGCAAATAACTATGAAACCAGGAAATTGCAGTTGGAGATATGTTAAGAGAACGCAGAATCCCTAACAGGATATCATGATCAACAGTATTGAAGGCATTGCTGAAATCCAGCAACACCAATACTGTGACTTGATGATTCTCCATACCGTGACGAATGTCGTCGGTGATTAAACAATAAAAAGAAATTAAACAATAAAACAAAATATCGCATCCTCAACCTTTTTAATACGCGATCCGGCATACACATTTGTTGTAAAAATTGGACATATTCACTAATTTATTGGTTAATTCAGAGTGCATACCTGTACTTTAGATAGTTTTATGGCCTTCCGTGTATGTAAGTTATCTTTTATCAGTGGCGCAGTGGATAAAGGATTTTGGATGCGCCGCCACTGGCCGTGGGTTCAAATCCCGCTTTGAATAAATATTTGTATATACTTAAGAATAATTGTTCCGGTTCTTGTTATTTTATATTTGTATTATTTGTATTGCACAAACGCCTTCAATGTTTTGATAAAAAATCCTAATATAGTAACTTCTTTTAGAAAAAAATAGTTTATAATGTTAACAAATGTGGTTGTTTTCAATAGTTACAATAGTTACGAAGCACTAGTTTTTAGAGTCTTGGACCATAATAACTCATCAAACGGAGATTACGAGAAGGTACATATATTAAATAACAAGTTGCGGTTTCCAAACTGCCTGCGAAGCATGGCAACTAAGGTAAAATTTAAAAGGAGATGAACTTGATTCCATACAAGTTTGGACCCGGCGTGAACAAAGTTCAAATATGTCTTATTTCGAAGATTTAAATATTTGGTAAGTATGTCACTAACTCATATTCTTGCAGGGCCTGGGGTTTTCTTTAATTTATGTTTTATGATTTGTAGGTAATGTTGTAAAATCCTAAATGAAATAAAGATATGGCTTAAAAGACAAGCGTCATAATAAAATGTTTTATGATTGTCCCAAGCATAACAGAAATAAAAACTATTTAATAATGCTTATAATTTATCGTTTTATTACCTACATATTTTTGTATAACTGTTCAGAACGATGTCAAGCACCCAATTTCGTTCATCTTCTTTAAAATTTCTCTTACGAGGCCATGTAAAGCAACGATGTTGATAATGATGAAAGAATACGATATATTTATGTGCTATTTCTATAAAAGTCTTATTCCTTCTCCGTATTTGTTTTGTTAAAAATAAATATGTAGTTCTTTTATATACATTTCAGTACTGTTATAGCACTGGTCTATCTTTAATCTTTAAGACGAGGGTATGTGGCATAGATAACCAAAATACAGCAGATTTCAAAGCCAAGTGCCAATAATTGACTATCAAACTTGATATACTGCTTTCTAGGCAGTTTGATGGCGATATTTAGATGAATAATGGCCGGTCGCCGTCCCTAGGGAATGTATAATATTTTGTTAAGTCCTTCAATACTGGTCTGATATTAATACTGATACATAATACATAACTCCCATCGCTCAATAAGACTGTAAATGAAACCTCTATTTAAATGACCAAACTCTTTACTAGTTTCGTTAATTCGTTTAGAAGGTATGCAGTCATGCCATCATATTCAGTTATTTCATTTCTAATCGATATCATCACTAAATAAAGAATTTTTCTTGCATTGTGGAAAAATGTTGAATATATAAATTACACATTGAGAAACATTCACAAATAGACAATTATTTGTAGGCTATAAACATTGATGTTTAATACAAGATTCGACCCGAAGTCCGCACAATCCAAAATAGTCAACCACTAAGTTACCAAACTATCAAAACTACATCAAGATACGATTAAATCTGCAAATAAATTACTGAAATATACAATATGATTGAATAAAGTCAACACAGTTAAAAATAAAGAATTATAAAAAATAAATTACAATTTTACTCCATCATTACCATTTAAAATAGTAGATAGTTTTATTATATAATGTAATTTGATGAACAATCCAAACGATTAATATAAAATTAATGAACATAATTTATTACCTTTGTGATCATGTAATTTACAATTTACTTAGTCCTTTTCTTATCGTTTACAGTGCTTGCTGCGAACAAAGCATTTTAATTTATCTTAAAATTAAATATTTATATAAATTTACTACATTTACTAGGTCAATTTTACAAATAATAATGTCCTGACAGAATTTCGGTCAAGTCAGCCAGTCTTAACTCTTAACGGACGGAGACTAGTCATTTGCGAAGGCAAGATCATTGTGCGCGAGGGTATGTGCAAGCAAAAGCACACTATCTATTCCCTTACTCCTTTTAGTCTAATGGGATAGCAATCCAATATAACCGTAGAGAAATCTGGCGCAGAAACATCGGCTTTACCAATTACTGATTCTTGTCCCGAACCGGGATTTGAACCCGGAATTACACGCTCAGTGGTCGCGTTCACGACCACTAGGTCAACGAAAAATACTTTCCTACAAGTTCACCAATAAATATAATATTGCTGATGTAATATATAAAAATAAATTTTTGTTTGCTCGTAGTTTGTGCGCTGTTATACTGTTCGTCAGATTGCGGTAGAACTTTGTCAACATATTGCTTGTAGTTCCGCGAAGGTTATAGGCATAGTTGGACTCGATAGATAGCGCTGTTGTAGAATCCAGATATCACACGTGGGAGCAGATCGCTAGTTTATTATAAAAATGACGTAAGTAAACATCATTGTTTACATTTAATTTCGCAAGCTGTTTGTACTCTGCGGTTATGGTAACATTGTCAAAGTTTTTTTTTCCAAATTTTAACAACGTGTATTCCAATTAAATATTTGATAGTACTGTAATAATTTTCAATTCCGCCCTGATGTTATGAAATTTTAATCAAAGTTTAGAGCCCCTCGCGTATTGTAATAGGATCCGTGACGTATATTTCTGCGTCACTCGTTTCAGCGGTACGTGTTATCATTTCAGACATGCAGGATTCAACACAGGCGAGCTGGCGGTAATTCAAATATAACTTTAGTGGTGGTGGAGGGCACTGAACTAACTTACGCCCGATTCTTAAGCTCGAAATTTACTTTACATTATCCTTCTTCCAGGGTGATCGGATAAAAATGGCAAAAAAGGTTGTCTGGATGGTTGAAATCTTTCGCGTTTCTTTTCTATCCTGTGGAACATCATTTCGAAAATGTAGTGAAATAAAACAAATATCATTTGACAAGCGAAATTTTATTTTAAATATATATCATATATCCAACAGTAGCCTAATGGCAGGGCTCAGACCGCGAACTCAAAAGGTCGTGGGTTCGAATCCGCCATTCGACTACTGTCGTGAACCACTCAAAAAAAATATTATTCAACGCGAGTAACTCGGGTTCGATCCCCGCCGGCACACATGAAATTGTTAATTGCAATTTTAAGTGCTCATTTACCACGTGTTCGGCGGTAAATGAAAACATCGTGAGGAAACCTGTATGTCTGAGGAATGAGAAAAAAAATATTTCGAAGACATGTGAAGTTCGCCAACACGTATTGGGGCTGCGCGGCGGACACTTTCCCGCCCTAAAACCCTCTCATAAATGAGAGGAGGCTTGTGCTCAGCAGTGAGACGTATATAGGCTGTAACTTTACTTTTACTTTTTATATCATATTATTCACAAATCTGTCAGTTGAGCCTACTCTTAATTTGGCCCATCGTCAATATATCGCCTATTATGGTAAAATTTTGGCTAAGACGTTTCTCGCCGACTCTACCATTCACTTTTGCAGCATAAATTTGCTCTTTCACTTTTTCCTCGTTAATGCTTCATATGTGTCTAAACCACCGAAGTATTGTTTTTTTTTTAAATCCTCGTAACATTTTTCTTATATAATCCAAATTCTTACGCTATCATTCAGTGCTACTCACATAACTTATATTTAATCGAGTATAAATATATTATATATTTGTAGACCACAACATCCGTGTAAGGATGTTTTCTGATGAGGAAGGCTGTATGTGCAACTGTGACGGTTATCAAAATCTATAAAAATATTTAGAAAATTGATGACAGATTTATTGCTCGTCGCTGGACATCAGTAACCATTTTTATTGTTTAAATCTTGTCTAGTTTGTGACCATATATTGACCATACATTCTTCCGCGGACTACAATTAAAGCACACTTCCACTCCCATATAAAGGCGGACAAAGACCTGAATATTTTATTCTAAAATAACACCAGATTTATTGCTCGTCCTGACATCAGTAACCATAATCTTGTTAGTGTAACATATATTGACCATACATTCCGCACTACAATTAAAGCACCCTCCCATAAAAAAACCTGAATATTTTATTCTAAAATAACACCAGATTTATTGCTCGTCGCTGGACATCAGTAACCATTTTTATTGTTTAAATCTTGTTTAGTTTGTGAACATATATTGACCATACATTTTTCCGCGGACTACAATTAAAGCACACTTCCACTCCCATATAAAGGCGGACAAAGACCTGAATATATTATTCTAAAATAACACGAAAATAAAAAAATATCGTTGTCATTTTCAGTGGCAGTGCTGACATCTGCTTGATCATTAGAGCATTTACGGAATGAAATTAAAAAAGAAACCGAGCGGGCGGCGACAAAAGTTCATTAATTTTAGTTTGTCATAGTGCCACTAATTTGTAAAATTTACAGCGGCCTACTAATGGCACGGTTTCCGGCAACACATCACCGTAATATTAAATCCTTTGAGTTTTTGTCGCAGTTACGAGATTCGTGAACGTATTTATGTGTCAGTTAACAGCAATGAACGTTGGGGGGCGCTCATCAAATGCACATTATTTTTTATCGATTTTATACACTTTCTTAAGAATATATGACCAAAGTAAAACTACGAGTTTTTGTTATGTCCACAGTGGTGTCAAAAATCGATAAATACGAGTGCCACTTTTTGATGAGGTTCTTTTAATAAAATTCTATGTTTCTCGGCGACCGGATAATTATATATTGTAATTATATATTGCTTTCTTCTCGGCGCATTTGCAAAAAGGTAAATGAATTAGGAAGTGAATTATTATAGGTAATAACATTTTTATTGTTAAAAGTATGTTTTTATAGAATTAGAGTAACGAACAAGCACACAGTCGACACTGTGGTAAGTGACTGCGGCCGACAAACATCTTTATCCATCTTCAATTAAGATTTAAAATGCAGATGCGCTGATACCGCTAAGGATTAAGATGGGATGCCCCGTTTTCAGTAAAAAAAGTATCCGACTCTCTACACTCACCAAAAGAAACACAACAGCATTCATCTGCTATTTTACGCTGGTATTCTTTGAGAATATTTATATAAAAGTAAAGAATTTCCTTTATTATTAATTGATTTGAAATGAAATGAATAGAATAGAATACTTTTTATTCAATATAGATTACGTGTTGTAATTATTATTGAAAGTAATTTTTTACTTTACCACTGGTTCGAAAAAAACCTCAGTCCTGGGAAGAATTAGTAAGAAACCCTATTAAAGAAAAATAATTTTACGATGTTAAAGGTCTCAACATATTTACAATTTTTTTTTTAAAAACAGCTTGGAATCGACCACCTCATTTTCAGTGGTTAATATCAACCATGTATTAATTTGTATTATAATAACCCTGTTTATATAGTTATTGTTTAAAATATTTAAACCTGGTAATATTTAGTCACATTTAGACACATTTAGACACATAGAGATGGAAGTATGTACTCTTTTTCTGTATGGAAACATCTAAAACAATTGAACGTATTTGTTCTGAAACAAACAAAAAGTTCGGTTTCAGTCTTTTCATAACACTATCAAAAATATTTCTTGAACTTTGTAACAAAACACACAACCAAACAAAGCTATCCTGTAACTCTTCACCGTCATCAGTGTTAACTATATTTACTTCCACTGGTGAAACAAGACAGCACCTGGTCTTTTAACGTGTCAAGTAAATTTTGTTGTGATCATAAATACGAAGCAATAGTTGTATTTCCTCCCAACGCCCGAGGTCAAATTTAATTATCATGTAGACGATGAATGTCTTTACGCGAGAAGTTAACGCCTACAGTCACAAATAAATCAGCTAGCTATTCGGCCATACCAACCCATATTTCAACAGCCATCCTAAACAATAGTTAAAATAATGGTGTCGATGCTCAAAAATAATTATTTGGAATCGATTTGAATAAATCAACGCATAAAATTAGAGTCTACTATTATGCTTGATTTAGATGGCAGCTCATTTGTTATAGACAAATTATGTATATTACCAGAATTTAAAAAAATATGTAATGTGTTTTTAAATTACAACTGTCTGATCTTGACACCTAAAATTAATAGACAGTCGAATTAAAATACTCAAACAATTAAAGAGGTAAAATGAAAAAAAAACTAGTTATTAATCTACTATTAAAAACTTAATTACATATTTTAAAATTAAAATGTCAACGTTTTAAATACATACATAAACATAAACACGCTTGTCACCCATAGGGGTAGGCAGAGACTACAGACTTCCATTTGGCACGATCCTGACACACCTCTCTCGCCTCCTTTACATCCAAATATGTACGCATACACGCTCGTCAGTTAAGGGTACTCCTAATCTGGCCCATTTTCAATATAGCGCCAATTTGGTCGATAACCCTTCGTCTAGAGCGTCACTTCCTAACTCTGCCGTTCACATTTGCAATATAAATTTGCTTTGTCACTCTTTCCTCGTTCATTCTTTCGACATGAACAAGCCACGGAATCATTACTTCTTCTTAATCCTGATTACATTATCTTGCAAATCACACTTTTATCACACAATTCCATACCATATCATTCAGATTTAGCCCTAGCATATTACGTACGTTTTAATTATAACTATGTACTTTTAAAACTATTATCATTAAGCATTTTATAAGTAAACAATATAAAATATTGTTTATCCTCATAGTATACAATAATTTAAAAAGAAAATACCATATGTGTTACAAAAATATGTCTCAAAGTTCACAAAGAAGAAATGCTCTATTTTATTTCAACTTTTTTCTCCAGCAAGCCATGGTAATTAAGCGGGCGAAGCTGTTATGGCCCATCGTAGTGGCTTCTAAACGCGACTTCGCCTGACATAAAGACAGAAGGAATGGTTCTGTGATTCGCTTAGAGGATTTAAGCATTTAGCTTCGTTCATCTAGATGTGGCTTTTTGTTGAAAGTTTCTGGGGTGAATGATCTCGATTGTTCCGTGAATAAAGTCTAATTCAGTTCGTCTCTTCTTTTTGTAATTTTTATGTGTTTCACGTAAAACCACTTTCTATTCCTATTTTTTTTTTCGAAATTTATTCTTAATCTTCTTTAAAACAATATATCTATTGAAAAATTTATTTTACTAATGCCAAAACCAATTTAAATACTTAGAATGATTTGTTAACACTAGAAGATTCTAGAAATTTAAATCCCCGCTTTGATCCTTGGGGACTCCGACCGTATAAGGATTAGGAATCGCGCGGATTTACTTAAAGGGGAAGACGGGAGAAAATTGGGAATTGTTTCCTCTACCAAACATTGAACAAAGCTCTCTCATATGGAACGCAATGTTTAGTAACGCAGACACGCTTAATAAAATTCCGCTTTCCTTATTTTTCCGTGCTCTTTCACATTATTTTTTTTATATTCGCAATTAGGATCACTCAGCAATACATTCGGTGAACTTTTACTCCAGTTTCGAACATCGTGTCGCATTTCATTGTTAATTAAATCCGGTTTTTTGACTTTATTGCTTTCGCTTCACTGTATACAATTTACGCCCAAAGGAGGCTTCTAATGTGATTAAAACGACTGGCTGTAATAATAAACATTTTATTGGGGCATTACATACGCCGTGAGATGTATCTCCTCTACTAAACTATCAGGTTATGGCCGGAACATCGTGCCGGTCCTAATCAACTTTGTTTTATTGTAACTTCGTAAGAAGATCAGACGTTAGAAAGACTAATGGGATTTATAGTAAATTAAGTTTGGTAATTTATTACTTTATGATCATAAATGTTACCAGCTGAAAATGTTGTTTTGTATACACTTTATTCATATTTTTAATGTAGTGGTTATATGTGCTGCAGCTATAAAGTAATGCTGGTGGTACGAATGGATCAGCTCGACTGGAGAAGGACCACGCTTTCACAGAATACCAGCGTAAAATGGCAGCTTATTTTTGATGTGTTGGGTATGGTGAGTACAGAGAATAGAAGACTCTTTTTAAAAAAAAATTGTTCACTGTATTATAATTTGTACTGTGATGACTAAAGACGTTTTAGTCCTCGGAGGTGACAATAGATCAGTAGCCTATGTTGTTTTTTTTTTTATTTATTCTTATAAAAAGTGTACATTATTTATATTTTAAATTTTGCCAAACTGTAAGCCAGTTTGTCGGCAACACAACAGTTTATCGTTTCACACTCCTTAATAACAATATCTGGTACTTATAAATACTTAAATTAACACAAAATTGTTAAAGAAACATTCACCACTATGGACACAACGACAGATAATGTTTCCTCAAGATGGATTTGAGCTGCGACTTAGTTATGCTTTCGTCATATATATCCGCTACCTCATTACACAACGTTGGAGTTATCCATTGCCTTGTACTTCGTCCAAAGTAATTTTCAGCCCTAGCTATGAGATATTTCCTCCTTTGAGTAATTTGGCCCTTCGGCATTATATATGTCCTAGGTTTTTTAAATGTTACCATACCATGCTGTTCTAATATGATAATGGATTTTACTTTCATATCTATGGGAATAATTTTGCAAATTTTAAATAACATTTCATAATTTTTATCTAGAGCAATTTTCGTTTTAGTATCAACTAAATCTTATCTGTATAGTCTTTATTTTGTTAAGATATGTTGGGAATGTGAGTCCATATGCACCTAAGCCATATCCGATCGTTGCGTCTGCTAGGGCATAATACAGCATATACATGATTCCTCGGTTCACAACATATTTTATATGATTCAGTTTACCTGGTACTGCCCTAAGCCTGTTACACACTAATTCAACATGCAAGTCCCATGAGAAACGATTATCTATAACCAACCCTAAGTATTTATAGTTCGTTACACATTGTAGCTTTTCGCAACGGCAGACAGATCGACTGGTCAGTATGTAGGCAATCGTAAGTGTGACTCATAAGAGCTATATCTACTGGTTTTCTGGTGATGATATTACCATAAATTTGGTTCTATTCAAGTTCATAATAATGCCATTGTCGTGGGACCACTTTATTAAATTGTTTAAATCCTGCTGCACTTTTAACTGTATCTGGCTACTATTTTTTCCACTATACACAAGGCAGGTATCGTCAGCATACATGTATGTTCTACAATTCTTGATGACATTTATCATGCTGTTGACGTGCATTATATATCCGATCGGGCCAAACACAGAGCCAGTCGGTACACCAAATTTTACTTTTCCTATCCCACTATCCACTCCATTTACACGAACAACAATATTTCTATTTTCTAAATATTTTAGTTTGAAGTTGTCTTTAGGTGTCCTTGGATGCAATAGCCACTTACTATCAGGTGAACTTTGATTTAAAAAAAACACAGTCATAAATTGCTCTGCATGAACAAATACCTGAAAAAAAGGTCAAAAAATTATTTTTAGACAAAATACTTGCTCCGTACGGAATTCGAGCCCAAGGCCCGCAGTCTTATATTTCTATAATTTAGCCACTGCACTTTTATGTCTCAACTTTTTGCCTCTAAATAAAGTTGCGACGACACATTCCGCCAAGCCAAGTTGAACATAATAAAGTCCTCCATACCAAATTTCGATCGCGGTAGCTAGTTTCAAAGCCATCTTCGCAGAACAATTAAAAAAAGAAATAGGGAAACATATATACAATATAGAGTACAAGATAGTATGTAACAGTTTTTGTATTTCTTCCAAAGCTTATCAATAAAATCTACTTGTTATCATTTATTAACCACGAACTACCCAATGTTCAATATCTCCTTGAAAAGCGCTTGCCTTAAAACTTGAATCTGTAACTACTGTAAAACGCATTAGTTTATTTAGTACGCAACAGAATTGTGAAAATTTGCTACGCCATGGACTGATGTATTTCACGAGTTTACTGTCTAGATATGAAATAGTTAAACTTAATCAGTACAACAAGCCCCGTGGGAGCAGTTAAACTTCACTTAAATAAAATTAATAGCCATAGTAACAAGCATATCAAAAGATCATTTATTGAACTCATTGAGGTATTACTACTACGTACGCTAGTAATATAGTATAAGAGCCGTGGTAGCTCAGATGGTTAACACTCGCTGTAAATATAACAGAACGTGAGTAATCCGGGTTCGATCCCCGCCGGCACCAATGAAATAGTTAATTGCAATTTTAAGTGCTGATTTACTACGTGCTCGGCGGTGAAGGAAAACATCGTGAGGAAACCTGCATGTCTGAGAAATAAGAAAAAAAATTATTTCGAAGACATGTGAGGTTCGCCAACACGCATTGTGGCAGCGTGGCGGACACTTCCTTGCCCTAAAAACCCTCTCAGAAATGAGGGGAGGCCTGTGCCCAGCAGTGGGACGTATATAGGCTGTAACTTTTACGCTAGTAATATATTTCGATGATTGAACTCGGAATTCTTGTTCACTATTAAACTTAAAGAAATAAAAACGCAGTAAACATATTTTATATTAATAAAATAAATAACAAGCTCCGTACGCAAATGAAATGATAAAATGTCAAAAAAGTAAATATTATATTTTGTAAATAAACCTAACGATACACGTAAACGTATATTATAAGAGGAGTTGTAAGACAGTCAAATACAATTACGATCGTGTTCTTCTAATATTTCAAAGTATGTATTTCCTTTGCTCCTCTCTGACGCCAGCTTCTTGGGAAGACCCTTTCGTATAATAAATTCCAGTTATTTATGATGACTTTGACAGCAAACGAAACGCCGAAATTGAACCAATTTGCGTACAAGCGATGCAAAAAGAAACAAAGAAATCGCATGATATATAACCAATACTATTTAGAATATTCATTGCCGCCTTTTTAGAATATTAAACTTTACAATCGCGACCAATATTTTCTTTCATAAGTCGTTAAATCAGCAGCAGTCTTAAATTATAATTCCAGACCTTCTTTAAACAATTTTCCTATAATTCTAACGAAACCTAAAAAACTTTTCTTTTTATTTTCTTCAAAATACATAATAAAAATAAAAGTAAGAGTAGTGAATCATTGTCGACAACTATTTCTAATAATAATTAAGGATTGTTGTCAATGTGAGTCATTTGTTTTGTAAAACAAAGACAATAGTGTATAGCGGCAAACTAAATATTAAAAGAGCAAACTGTAAAAGTTGTCAGCTCTCACTTTCGTCCTTGAAGAATAAATTAGTTTTCGTTGGGTAGCCCATTGTAGTAGTCATACTTTCGCCGATACGCCAAAGGATCGGTCATAAATGAAAGTTTGGGCTCATAGTATTAATATTTATTGCTCATAACGTATACGAAACACTTTCTTTAGCAAGTTATAAATAGTTTTATACCAGCCACCCGTTAAATGGCATAACTAGGGAGTTTTATGAGCCATTCTAATCGACGGTGGAGGACGCCATCTTTATATATCATTGGTTGTAGAAGCGGGCTGAATGCCCCTGCGCAGGTTACCGTGTTTAATTTTATGATTATTACGGACTACTGATTAAGAGATTAATATCTATACACTCTCTTTTTTTTTCAAAGAAGTGTTTTTATTACTATTTAAATACAACATTGGTGGTAATGAGGATATTCTTCAGGCTGATTTTTGATCACGGTTTAATAATTTCCAAATAATCGGTAAGCAATCAACTGCTCAGGAGTTGTCATAGTGACACGAGGGTTCTTGGCAAACATAGAGGAACTTCATGATTTTGAAGTATGCTTAAATAAAGATAATGTAATTGTGTGGTTTTATACAATAGACAAATAACTCAAATATGAAGTCACCAATGTCTAAAATACTATCTTTATAAAGAGTCTCGCACCAAAAACACCTCGCAGGTAACAAGCCAATTTAGATACTCTACCAACGCCTCGTTGGGGACCGGCAGATGCAAATTCGTGTGTTGTTCCTAAAGTGCAAAATTTACCAGTATGTACCATGCAATCGTACTCTTTAGAATTTTAATTACATCCTAATGCATTACTCACTACTCTATATCGCTACGTGGGTGTCGTAAACGGTGAAAGAGGGAGAAACACCAGGAGATAGGCAACAGTGTCTTCCCAAAAACAATAAAAAATAAAAAAAATACTGTGGCCGCCAACCCCAAGACATGGCAACTATGGCAATCTAAAATATAACAAATATAAATCGAAACTACGAGACAATATACTCGTATGAGAGATTGAGGGAGGCCTCTGTTTAGTAGAGGTTTGACCATTAGCGTTACAGGCTAACGGTAATAAAGCTCACTTCCTATCCTACAGTGAAATAAAAAAAACAAATAATTGATTAATAAATTCCTCATCATATTTTTTTAAATTTACCGTCTGGTCGCAGCGTAAGAGTATCTCAACCACGATACTTCACCTCATGGGTAAGAATTCTAATATTTAGCTATAACTTCCATCTTGTTTATATCAGATGAAAAATAATTAGATCGACGATGAGCAGGAGCGTCGAAGTTACCAGACGTCTGGTACTGAGTTTGTCAGTACATTCACAGTTCAATCCGCCTGTCGAGGGTGACTATTAAGGCAAATCTCACAACAATGGGCGAGGCCTATATAGAGTCCAGCAGTGAACTATCACAGGCTGTAAATGAAGAAGTAAGATTTATTAATTGAATTTAACGACACTTTGAACAAAATAGTTATTATTCTAAAACATGAAGGTAGGCTTCTTTCACTATGACATTAGAACGTCAAACACCTGAGTCTTCCCGTGACTGGGGTGTTAAAGCACCCAAAACGTCATGAATTAAAATGTCTAAATTAAAACGTATAAATAAAATGTGTAAATATTGTGTAGTATTCGCGTAAATGTAAGAAAGCATTAGTGACGCATTCACAATCAATGGTGATACTATACCAAAGTACATATTATTGTCACGCCCTATCGGGCTCGGTTTAATTACTTTCTATAACATTATAAAGCAGTGCTTATCTCCTGAGCTACTATACTCAAACATGCTTTACATATATTTAAAATTTCGGTATCAAGACAATATTACAGAAAAGAGTACAGTAAATTTAAATGCCTAATAAATGTATGTTGAAGAACTGGAGAATTTGAGTATCTCAGAACCCTTTCAGATATAGATAGAGGTCAGTGCCCACCTATGGGACGTATATAAATGGCGTTCTTTACTTTTTTCACCATTATTATGTTGATTGCTTTTTTAAATGTTCAATTCTTTTTTATTTCTTAGATTTTACTAAAGTCAGTGGTGCTAGCAATAATTATGGCAATTTCGTATTATTTTTCACTTTGCCAAATGATTTCTCTCTTTCGAAGACGAATCATAAAGCAAAAAGCCCACAAAAGATCACATTTTCCGAACCTCTAATGGGAGGACATTATCCGAAATCCGTTTTGCGCGAATAAAATTTACTCGGAAAATTTTGTTGAAGCACGACTTATCTTTATGTACACTTTTATGTATTTTGCTGCAAAATGTTATCGGCCAACAGTTAAATAGGGCCCTTAGCGTGACTCAAAAATTTTTATCACCAAAAAGTTTAAAAGTAATTTCTATGAATTATGAAAGCATTGTGGTCTCCTGTCACATAAAATAATAAACAATAAAAAGTTCCACAATGTAACGAAAAATTCGCACATTACTAGATTTACTGCTTCGTGTTTTAGGAAAGCTTTTAAGTTACGACACCTTTGTATTATGTAAGTTCAGAAAGAGGATAAAAGTTCGCTTTTAATATTATGATATGTGTAACATATACTTACGTACCTTCAAAATTTTTACTTTGTTTTATTATTCGTTCAATCCATAACAAAATAATTTTTGTTTGATGGTATGATTTTTGGATGACAACCGCGCGGTCTAATTATCATAATACTAGACTAGACTACAGCGCTCCGGATCTTAGATTTTTTCTCAATTAATACTTTAGACGTCGACTCGAATCGATTTAAGAAACTATTTTTATTAGGCAGAATCGCCATCCCTATGAATGAATCCTCAAATGTGTTTTATTTTGATGCTTAGATATTGCAGTTTTATAGAGCACGCCTCAAATGATGCATGCTCTGGAAGCCAGTTCTTGTGAAAAAAGTAAAACGAGAGCGTACTGGGAGCTATTACACGCTTTACATCGTAAATAATCGTCTTAGTGCGGTAAATAAATAAGTGTATAGTGTTGGTTCGTGCGAGCCTTGCTATCTGATCAGAGGGCCCGGGACGCAACGAAAGCCGGGAAAATGCTGTTCAAGTGAGCAGATAGCGTTTAATGTAGAAGGAACATAAGTTTTGCGGCGTGTTAAAAGATAATGAGTACGGATATAAGAAAGAATGTTACGTACTCTCTTTACAAGGCAACGTTATTTTCGTTATCGCGTACCCGTACAGAATTAAGCCGCTAGGATGAGCGTTTGTATTCGCAATTTATGTACGCACAGGACAAAGTTGAAAACCGGAATATTTATCTTCCTTTACCTCCACAGATCAAGTCGTAGGGGTCAAAGTTAGTCGATAATAAAGTACTTCGAGATTGAGTTTTGAACACTTACGCCTAACACAGGAATTTGATTTCTCGATACTTTTTAATGTTACCGAATTTGTGTCGAACTCCAAATAGCGAATACTTAAAATAAAACTTGTAAAGTCCTGGTAAAGAAATTTTAAATGTGTTAATTTAGATAAAAAGTTATGGTCGCTGCTGTCTTTTGTCTTACATTTATAACGAGCTAAGCACTTTCTTTTATACCTGATTTCAGTTATTACGAAAATTGATGAACATTATATAAAAATGTGTATAATTATATAGAAAAGCATATATCGTATGGAACCATCGAACTATATTACTAACGTATAGTAATACCTCAATGTATGGAACTGATTTTATCGTAGTTTTTCTCTTTTATCCTGTTCATCGGGCTGTAATCTTGTACTGACTAACCCTAAGGTAATTATTTCCACATAAAAGTGCACTATGACCCACTAGTGGCATACCTTGGGGGAGGCTTATGTTCAGCAGTGGACTTGTGAAGGACTGAAATGATGATAATGATGATGAAAAGTGCACATGATGTGTAATGGTCCTCTTACTCCAAGCAGATAGTACAAGACGACTCGTGGCTTTGACTCTGCTGCTCGTCACCGGTCTGGGTATTTTAGGTATAGCGTAAACAAAATGTTTATACCGCTATTTATCGGAAGCCGTGATGTCCTGCAGGGATGTCTCATACGTCTAAAACGATTCTCTTTACTTTAAATAATTTTCGTCAAAATTTCAATTTATTTGACAATTATTTATTTTAAATATAAGATACAACTTTTGTATTCAGCATTCAGTCTTTTATGACACTATTATCTTTTATTAAAGCATCAACAGCATCACAACAGTTATTCACAAGTCTACTGCTGAAGACAGGTCTCCCTCAAGGAAAGCCTGTGTTCACACTTCCTGTGTTCATTACCAGGTCATCACTCTATACAATGGTAGGCCGCTTAAACTTCTTTTACTGGTACGAGACTGCACCTTAATAACTTTTCTTCCTTCTTTTTCTTTTTAATTAAACACATGTTTAGATGCGTAAGTAAACATGATTGCTCTCATCAAAACAAATTATCGGAGTTTGCAGAATAACAATTAGCTCGCTCCTCTATCGACGACATTAAGTTAATTGGTGATCGTGCGGTGAGATTTCTAAGTTACCACTTAATGTCGACTTATGTCTGTTAGTTAGTACTAATTGTAGTTAAACTATTATTAAATAGAATATGATATCCTACGGGTAAATTAAATAATAAATATTTCATAAATATTAATAGCTAACTTTTTAAAGTTATAATTTGGGCCGCAACAGTCCTTAGTGTCTCTTCTACGGTAGGGAGGATATAGCTTAATGATCATGCTTGGCAGATGGATTGGAGATCACAGATCCAAATATCCCGCATCTTTGAAGTCACTCTTAGTCGCCGGTCAGGATATTTTACATGAGCTTACCGTCCACCCGATGGTATGTAACTACTGACGCCAATGGCCACCTGCAACCTACCTCAAACAATGAAAGGCTTTAGACGATTTGTCACCTTTGATGACTTAGACGGAATGCCACATAGCCTGTTATCATACTGATTCTTTATACCCTTGAGACCTTTAAACAGATTTTGATTCAGGAACACTCTTTCACAGAATACTAGCGTAAAATACTATTTTAATGATGCTGTGGCTCGTATGAGGAGTGTAGGGCACTGTATCATTTTACTGGAAACGAGTTAGTTTAGTTCTTAGGGATGATAACGCATCTTCATTTTGATTCGTAATTAAAAGTATATGAAGATGTCTATGGGTCAGAGCATCCATTTACAGCCACGGGATATAATGGGTGGGAGGGATTCTCTTGCGCTATCACCACATAGTAAATGCGTCGTTATTTACAATTAAAACAAACGATTATTAGATAGAGAAAATCATTGAAGTGAAAATATTATATACACGCTTCAGCATAATATGGCTGCAGTGTGATCGGGTCAGCTCCACCGGGGAAAACCACGCTCGCACAGAATACCGGAGTGAAAAAGCTCTTTCTACTGCAATGAGGCATTTCCTTATGGTTCTCAGGGTTGACAACGCAACTGCGCTTTAATTCTTAAACAAGGGTAGATATCTTATTTCCACTTCTATAAAAAAGTAAGGTAATAGATTAACATAAAAATAACATAAAAGTTCTATAGATACATACACTCGTTTGATTACGTAGTAGAGCCACGCTACAGCTTTATTATATTTGTAACACGGGTTGGCTCGATCGGGGCAGGACCTCGCTCTCAGAGAACACCAGTGTAAAATAGCAGCGTAATGCTGCCATGTTTTCTATGATGAGTGTGGAGAACCGGTGAACCTTTTTAATAATAAAAATAATAAGCTTTTTATTTGTTTTCAGTTCACGCATGTTATTATTACAAAATGTAACATATAAAAATGTACAAATAAAAATCATCACAAACATACTTAAGTATTATAAAAGTAATGAGACAAACTGGCCTGTGACTCAGCTATGTGGTGATTTCACCGCTAATATTCGGTCACAGCCGACACTTTTTTAAATAACATAATATCTTAACCTAATTATGGCATTGACATAAACAAATAAAGAATAGACTAAAGTGTTTATTCATATGTGCTAAGTAAATGTCGGTAAAGGACACAATCGCTTTTGGGAAAAGAGAAAACAATTTTACTGGAATGGAGGCATTCCATCTTAGTCCTTCAGGGGTGACAACGCATTTGCATTGTGGATGTTTATGGGCCGCAGCATTTACTTACCATCAGGTGGACTGTGAGCTCGTTTTTCACCCAACGCTATAAAAAAACACTTAAATTCAAATCATGCACATAACAAAAACAAAATGTACTGCTTTCTTTGCAAAGAAAACGCTTACAGTTAACTTTATTTAACACCAAAAACAAATCCCAGCAAATAAAGTGTTGCGAATACAACAGAAAAAGAAAATCCTGCTACACTTTATTGTAAAGGAAAGAAGGCAAACATGGAAGACGAATCACGTAAGAGCAAACAAATCTAACAGAACGCTCCGAAGCAGTTTGCGCTAGAAAGCGAACTCGATCTAATCTCGGATCTTACGATTGAGAGAGCGTACTTGGGGGCAATGCATCACCTGGCTTCCGCTGCAGCGACGATCTTGATTTCTTTCCTAATGTACCTCCCACGTCCCAATACGTGAGTGATACCGCAACAACTTGTTGACCTGCCCCTCTCACTACTTTTGAAACAAAGAGGAAATATTTATAAAGGAATATTGAAGCTTTAGAGATCTTCATTTACTGGTCGACATGTCCTCCGTTTGAATGTTTGACGTTTCATCGATAATATAGGCAACTGTTCATTTAACACCTACACCGGCTACTGAATTCGTTGTCAATTCTATTTTCAATTTATTCTTTTCACATATATTTACAATTTTTGTCCGTATAATAATTGAATATTTATTAGCTACGAAATGCGATATATATTCTCTCTCAATTTTCTCTTATACGTTAACAGCAGCTAAGTTTAGAAAACGCTAATGTACATTTTTTATTACATACTTGAACCGTCTTCTGTCTGTTTATTTCTAAGGTAAGTATGTATGTAATACTTGATGATATAAAGGTTTGTTTTAATATAAGTATATTAAAAGACGGATTTTTCTTGAAAATTTTATTATCACCCTAGCAATTTAAGCAGTTAGTTCTCGTGCGTTATTTATTATAAGTTAATTACTGTTTAAAATTTTGTTGTTGACTGCATCGTTGATTTAGTGGTTGTAGTACTGCGATAGTTGATCATGAGATCCTGAATTCGAATCCCGGATCGGGCCAAAAATCAATTATTGAGTACTTCCGCGAAGAAGTTCTCAGTAGCCGACCGGAGTGAGGAAGCTGGCAGTGTCTCACCCCGTGCCTTGGAAAGTACGTAAAAACGTTGGTCCTGCGCCTGATCTCTCTCTGGTCGTGTTGGTTTACCGTCCCATCGGACTACGAGAGTGAGGGATTAGAGAGTGCACCTCTGCTTGCGCCTACCCTTGGACACTATCCTGTGCCAGTGTCAAAAGTAATAGTCTCCTTGAGACTAGCCGCCGTGACCGAAATTCAATCTGGAGGACATTACCGTTTAAAAAGTAACTAAATTACTACTTTATGATGGTTAAAGTTTTACGTCTTAGGAGAGGTTTACGTTTAGATTATTTTTTGAGGTTCGGAATTAGGGCCGCAAACTAATAATGTCACAAAATAAATTAGAGCACGGTACTTCCAATACACGTAAATTTTTATAAAATAAATATGACAAATGATGTCACAGTCCACCTGATGGCAGGTGGATGCTGTGGTCCATAAACATATTACCTCTATCATCGATTAATAATCAAAATGCAGATGCGTTGAGGACTAAGATAGAATGGCCTCGTTTTTAGTAAAAATGGTTTCTGGTTTCCTACACTCATTATACCAATCACAGCAGCATTGAACTGCTATTTTACGCTGATACGCTGATATTCTGTGAGAGCGTGGTCTTTCCCCGGTCTAACCAACCGATTCGTGTTACAACCACAATATAGCTGTAGCATGGGTCTTCATGGATGAATATATAATTCCAGTTACTCTCTCATACGTGACTGACATTCAACAGCATACATACTACACAGCTGTTGTATGAGAGTAACATAATATGTAGTAAGTCCTCCTTCACATCTCACACTTTTCTAATTTATCCTATAAATTGTTATCTGAGGCTAGTGGTGTTGGCTTCTCTAAATTCAAATTTTGGGATTAATATTAGTTATTAAGCCACTGTTGAAATTGTTTACTGGTCCTTAAATAAAAGAGAAAAAAAGATTATACTCATACAAAAAATGTTCCTGCTTTATGTGATTTGCTGATTTACTCCTATTTGTATGACGCTACTTCGTTATGACTAAATTGACATTTAACCTCCAAAATCACGATACTTATGGTTTCATATATATGAATCGTAAAATTTTAAATGTATTTCAATAAAACTAGTTTTTACGGATTTTATCACTTTACAGCACACATAGTCACGGGATGTTTGACGTCCCAATGTCATAGTAACCACGGCTAACTCGAGCATAATTTCGAACTATATTCGAAAAAACTTTAAAATACCCAAAATTCTTACATCTAGCTAGCGGATATACTGCTATAGCCGAATTCTACAACAGCGCCATCTACCGGGTTCAACTATGCCTATAACCTTCGCGTAAGTGTAAGTAATAAGTTGACAAAGCTTTAGCGTAATCTGATGAACGGTATGGCAGCGCATAAAATACGAACAAACAAATATAAATTTTTATATATTAGATGTATATTATATAATGTATATTAAGTACATACATTTCAGGTTGTGGACCCTTTACTGACATATTAATCCTACTAATGGCTGCTTAAATTAGGTACAAGGGTATTTAACTACGAGCCCTTGAATTGAATAACAACCAAAGTCAATATTTGTGCAAAACACAAAGGATTGCGACGGTACCTTACATAAGTGTTTGTTCGCTGAGCTGCGTAGCCGCGGGTTTGATTCCCGCGCGGAACAAGTTTTGTATGGCCTATGAATAATTGTTCTGGATACGTTGCACGAGGATGCAATTAATGTAGGTATGTAAATCTTCTCCGTTATACAGGAGAAATTAACGAATGAAAAGGAGTAAACTTTTCAAGTGTGACATATATACGAAAATATTTTTTTCATTAGCAATTGAAATAGTAGAATAGCTTAAATGCAAGAATGTATTGATTACTAGGTAAAAAAATAATGATAAAGATTCACGCCTGTTACTCAAAGGGTAAGACAGAGACTACGGACTTCCATTCAACAAGATCCTGACTTTCCTGACACACCTCTCTCGGCTCCTTATATACCTACGCGTACATGATCGTCGATTAAGGGTAGCTCTTAATCTGGACCATCTTCAATATATCACCAATTTGGTCAATAAACTTTCGTCTAGGGCGTCCGTCTCTGCGTTTCACTTATGCAACGTAGATTTGTGTTGTCACTCTTTAAAAATAAATGGAAAGAAATTAAAAAATGAAGAATTGTTTAACTGATAAAATAATATCACTTAATTTTACAGTACAAATAAATTCTGCCGTGTAGTAGCGGTTAAGAATATCCACTACCCCATATCTTCCCGTGGGTGTCGTAAAAGGCGACAGAGGGAAACAGGCAGGAGATGGGCAGCAGCATCTTCCTGATAACATCAACTGTACGACAAAAAAAAACTGCGGTTGCCAACCCGCTCGCCAAGCGTGGAAACTATGGCAATATACCCCCCATGAACAATTACACAAATAGACGGCCCCCAGTCCCCGGCGGCCCCGCTATTCCTGTCTACGGTGGCGACCATGGTAACGGCGGGGCAAGGGGTGCTAAGAATCTCCGGTGGAAGTTCGGGTTGCCACCTACGACGACTCGACCTGGCAACATATAACGCACGCACCCTGCGGACTGACGAGAAGATACTGGAGCTGAAAGAAGAGATAGACAAGTTGCGCTGGAATATTATAGGATTATCCGAGGTCCGAAGGGAGGGGGGGAGGACACGGTGCAATCCTCGAATCGGCAACTTGTTCTATCACCGGGAAGGGCGACCATCTGTCCCAAGGAGGTGTCGGATTTATCGTCCACAAGTCTCTCGTCAACAACGTTATAAAGGTTGGTAGTGTGTCGACGAGGGTCGCGTACCTGATACTCAGAATCACCAAACGGTATTCGCTGAAGGTCATACAGGCTTACGCACCAACCTCGGCACATCCCGGTGAGAAGGTGGAGGAAATGTATGAGGATATTTGCAAAGCTATGCATTCCTCCAAAACCCACTACACGGTGTTGATGGGATACTTCAACGCAAAACTAGGCACAAGAGAAAACGGTGAGCTGAAGTTAGGACAATTTGGAGTAGGGCAACTAAACCGAAGGGGCCAGCAGCTGACCGACTTTATGGAGAAAGAGGGACTCTTTATGATGAACTCTTTCTTCCAGAAGCGGCCCCGCAGGAAGTGGACCTGGTCGAGCCCCGACGGTTCGACAAAAAATGAGATTGACTTCATTATGATGACCAGACGCCAACTGTTCAGTGATGTCTCAGTGATCGCAAGGGTGAAAACTGGCAGCGATCACCGAATGGTTAGAGGCACACTGAACTTAAACGTTAAGTTGGAGAGGTCTCGTCTAATGAAGTCAACGCTCCGTCCCCCTCGTGCTCTAATCCAGAATCCCGAAAACTTTCAGCTCGAGTTACGTTTTCAGCGCCTACAAGATTGCAATGCAGTGGACGATATGAATGACAAGCTCGTGGAAACTATCCATGCGGTCGGAGCTAAGTTCTTCAAGACCCGCCGCAGAAGAACACAAAAACTCTCCGATCACACTCTTAATCTCATGGCTGTTAGACGGGAGATGAGGCTGCAATCGTCAACAGATTTGACAGCATACAAGCAACTAAACAGACAGATCTCCAAATGCATGCGGCGAGACTTACGCAACTTTAATACTGCTCGTATTAAAGAAGCGATCGAGCGGAACCAGGGCTCAAAAGTCTCTGCCAGAGATCTGTCTGCCAGTAAGAGCCAACTGTCAAAGCTGAAGACTGAGTGTGGCAGCATCATTTCCGGGACACCTGAGATTTTGAGTGAGATTGAGAGGTTCTATGGGCAGCTGTACACATCATCGTTGGAGCCACACGCAAGTGTGAGTAACGATCCAAGAGCAAGTCTTATCCGAGACTATTCCGATTATATCCCGGACGTCAGTCTAAGCGAGATTAGAATGGCTCTCCAGCACCTTAAAAACGGCAGGGCCCCAGGCGAGGATGGAATTACAGCGGAGCTTCTGAAAGCGGGTGGAACACCGGTACTTCAAGTCCTTCAGAAGCTCTTCAATTCCGTCCTCCATGTTGGCACTACACCAGAGGCGTGTAGCAGAAGTGCAATGGTCTTGTTCTTTAAGAAAGGCGACAACGCTCTCTTGAAGAACTACAGACCGATTTCCCTTTGAGCCGCGTCTACGTGCTGTTTTCGAGAGTCATTACGAATCGTCTCGCACGCAGACTCGACGACTTCCAGCCTCCCGAACAAGCCGGTTTCCGAAAAGGCTTCAGTACCATAGACCACATACATACCCTGCGGCAGATTGTACAGAAGACTGAAGGGCACAATCTGCCACTTTGCCTGGCGTATGTGGACTATGAGAAAGCCTTTGATTCCGTCGAAATTTGGGCGATGCTACAGTCCCTTCAGCGGTGCCAAGTTGACTGTCGGTATATCGAAGTGCTGAAGTGTTTGTACAGTAGGCTACGATGGCTACCGAGTACAGAACCAGAGCTCGAAACCTATCCAACTGCAGAGAGGTGTAAGACAGGGTGATGTTATATCCCCGAAACTCTTCACCGCTGCGTTGGAAGATGTTTTCAAGCTACTGGACTGGAAATGATACGGTATTAACATCAATGGCGAGTACATCACTCACCTTCAATTTTCCGACGATATAGTCCTTATGGCAGAATCGCTAGGGGACCTTAGCACTATGCTCAATGACCTCAATGGTGTCTCGCAACGGATAGGTCTTAAGATGAACGTGGACAAAACAAAGATCATGTTTAATGTCCATGTCACACCTATGCCGGTAGTTGTTGGGAGCACTATGCTCGAAGTTGTTGACGAGTACGTTTCTCATACCTGGGACAAATAGTCCGACTAGGTAAGTCCAACTTCGACCGAGAGGTCAATCGACGGATTCAACTCGGCTGGGCAGCGTTCGGGAAATTACGGCACATCTTCTCGTCAGGTATACCTCAATCTCTAAAAACTAGATTGTACAACCAGTGCGTGTTGCCAGTGATGACTTACGGATCTGAGACGTGGTCCTTCACTGCTGGCCGTATGAGGACGCTCAAGGTCGCTCAGCGAGCTATGGAGAGGGCTATGCTTGGAGTTTCTCTGCGTGATAGACTCAGAACTGAGGATAACTGCAGTAAAACCAGAGTGACCGACATAGCCCAACGGATTAGTAAGCTGAAGTGGCAATGGGCCGGCCATATAGCTCGAAGAACCGATAACCGATGGGGAAGAAAGGTTTCTCGAGTGGCAGCCTTGTACCGGTAGGCGTAGTGTAGGGCATGGGGGTGACCCCCACTACGCCTCGACAGATGGAGTGACGACCTGGTAAGATATGCAGGAAGTCGATGGATGCAGGTTGCTCAGGACCGTGCTTTGTGGCATTACTTGGGGAAGGCCTATGGTCAGGAGTAGACTTGTGAAGGGCTGTAATGATGATGATGATGAATAAATTTTGATTCTCCATCAACATCATCATCACCAGACCTTTTTAATTCTGCTGCTGGATATTTTAAATCACTCAGCTTAGCGCTTGGCCAGCGAGGTAGTTGAATGTAGACACCTAAATACGTCAGTCGTCAGTCGGCGGCTGTCTACTGCAGCTGTCCAGCACATAGACCTATCCTAGGGCACTTTCCACCAAAAAATATGTTTGTTAAATTAGGTCTCAGCATTTTGAATAGATTTTAAACCACTAGTCGCGAACTAGAGCCTAGCGAGTCCACCACGAACAGTTGAGTTCGCATTAATGGGGGAATCGATTGAATTAACGTTAAAAAAGGAAATGTTGAAGAAACATTAAGAACATGGACAAGTTGAAGAAATTTTTTTTTGTTTAGAAAACGTTACGATTTTCCAATTTTCTCCTGTATTGTGTAGAGGCAGTTTACAAACACAAATTTCACAAGTATAGACATCCATACAAATACTTGTTCCGTGCGGGATTCAAACCCGCGGCCCTCACCGCCACGAAGTCATTAACAATGGAAAATAAAATATATTACTATTATAGAGTTTTAGTTTGGATACATTTTATCAGTGGAATCAGATATTATAATGCATAATATCTTCTCATCGATTGATATCAATTGCGCAGAAATACATCACCAGTGTCCGCATTCTCATAACAATATACGAGTATATTCGCTTAAATAAGAACGGATTAATGTTTCCTTTGAAGACATATAGGCTTTAGCATAACTGCGTTGCCAATAGCTACGCGCCAACTCGAGCGATATTATAGCACCATTTGGCAAGTTCGTCATGTAGAGGGTGTCTGAGTCACCCTCTACATGACGAAAATGTACTAACGAAAGGTCGCATTATTATCCCTTCCAATGAACTGTAGAACAAAGTCTTAGAACAGACTAAAGATTTTGAATTAAGTTATTTGAAAAAAAAAACAAGCTTCTGAGTCCGGGATTGAATTTCAATAGTTAGCTTTCTACTCCTCGAGGAAATAACTTCGGACAACTTGAGTACCTGACAAAGTTTTTCTCTGGCAATCTTTATTTTATATTATAATTTTTCTTTTCCATGACATATTTATAACCGTTCAAGTAGGCATAATCTAATTCTTTCATACTTTAATAAATAATTCAATAAATTTTGTAAGTTAAGCTTAGCGACATGTTAAGGAGTTCACCATGGTGGTGGTGAACACGCTTAAGTAACGTAAACCTAATTTCGTCGTGCATGGTACAATTTTATTAAATTCAATCAGTTTCGTGCCTGGATGCACAATTTTCGACGTAAGAACTGTCATGCTACTATATTCTTTATAAACGAAGTGATGAAACTTATGTGGTGATAACATTTTTGTTAACTGAAAGTATGTGCCCTTATTTCTTGTGAGCGAAAAATGGAAAACCAATACATCTGACTATATAAAAAAGCTAATATGTATACAGTTCATTGGTGTGTAACCAGGGAAACATTGGCTAATTCAAACAATAGCTTTATCACACTCAGGTGCTTTTTTCTTTACCACTCTCAAACCACTTATCATTCACAAAACGTTTTAAGTAAACTGTCCATGTCCAACAGTGTCCAGGATATTAGTTGCTACGATACAAGATTTAAAAAAAACAAACTAAGTTTTGATTACTTCACCCGAAAACTAAAGAGTTTTCAGTGATTTCAAAAAAGCAAAAGCAATCCTTTATCATCGATCTAGACTTACTAGACATTAATATTCAATTCAGGGTAGCAGACATCAAAGCCTAATCCAATAAAAATGAAAAAAAATGCTTTGAGTTAATTGATAACGTATTTGAATTAATATTTTTAAAATTAAAATAGGAATACATAAAACATACATACAAACATAAGCACTCACGATTGTTACCCAGAGGGGTAGGCAGAGAAAACAGACTTTCATTTGGTACCATCTTCACACACCACTCTCGACTCCTCCACGTACATACACCTACGCATATATGTTCGTCGCTTAAGGGTATACTTAATTTGGCCCATTTTCAATATGTCGCCATTTTGGTCGATAAACATTCGCTTAGAACGTCCCTTTCCGACTCTGCCGTTCACTTCTGCAACATAAACTTGCTTTGTCATTCTTTCCGCGTTCATTCTTTCTACATGACCAAACCACCGAAGAATTCCTTTATTAATCCCGGACACATCATCTTGCAAACCACACTCTTCTCTTATCACACAATTTCTCACCCTGTCACTCAGATTCAGCCCTAATACTCTTTCTATATCCTTATCATATCTCCCATCCATACTGAATACACTTCCCAAATACACAAACACAGACAACTCGCTCGACCAACTACCCTTCTATTCTTGCTTCACATATCGTTTTAATTTCTTCCCTTTAAAAAACTATAACTTTAAAATAGACATATCTTATTGAAATAAAAGAATAATCTTATGATTTTTTAATACATAGTGTATGTAATATAAAAAGGTTTATTTATATCTAGACTTGCATAACGACATTATCTATTCCTAAATATAGCCCATAATTAAGTTTTTAAACACTTTATTTAATTATGCTTTGATTTTACCCATCATAATTAGTTTAGTTTTATGAAAAAGCTTGTACTTATAACACAATATATCATATTTATTTCCAAAAGCATAGCTCTGGAAAGTCATTTTTTATAAATATATCAAAACTTACGAGTACCCAAACATCGCACTAAACTTGAAAGGACCATTAAACGTTCCCCAGTAACGAGATAATAAACATAATCGAATATACGCAGGTACTCCAAGCCTCTCGCATGGACGAGCATATTTACATTTTTTCTCATTTCATTGCGGCCCGACATGTTTGGTGGATAGATGAGCCAGCGCTGACATTTTTTGACAGTAAGCTCCATTGGTTTTGAATATGTCGTACGCTGAGCCAACCCGCTTTTTTAAATAGATAAGCAAATGAATTGGAAGCCCTTTGTTAACCATATAACGTTGGTATTTAAATTTGTTTTTCGAGTATCGATTACAATGAAATACTTTCGAGTTTTTACTTATAATACAATTACTATTTTTAAGGAGTAAAAGGAAAGTTACAGCCTTTATACGTCTACAGTTCTGTGCAGAGGCCTCCTCCCGTTTCTGAAAGGAATAAGGCGTAATGAATGTTTTATTTTAGTTCCTGATATTTTTAATTTGTTAATTATTAAAAGTAAGTTAACACTTGGCTACAATCCCAACCTCAAAAATGTGGGTGGTAATAAAGCCCTAGATGGTAAATCGCACTGTCTTAGCGTAACAAAGGCCTATTCATTTTTGTTTTGAAGACACTCATATTATAATCGAACTCCAGCAAAATATTCTACTCTTTTTCTGTACACATTTAGAAAGACTAAGCATGCTATCTGATTCGAAAATATGGAATATCGGCAACAATGGAGGAAAGGAGCACCGACCATCTGCCTATCTGATGTTGAACGAATAAAGAGGATTTTCGCATGTAATTCCAGCGCATTCTCTTCGAAATGCATCCTATAGAACATCAAGACGCTGGCATGTGTTTGAGGCTGGCAAGATTAGCTCCGATTGAATCAAGTTCCATTATCCTGATTAGATAGACGTACTTAAAGGTAATAAGCCTTTAAGTACGTCTATCTAATGAGGTATATGCTGCTGACCGGTGTTTGCTAACACAAGCCCATATGTGAAAGCAGTACTCCATGCACAACTGAACTTGAAGCTGCCCGGTGAGAAATGCTACCACATCCCTGAAATAAGACAGTTATTTTGCGGCTGCCTTGGCCTTGGACACTATGTACCACCCAAAGTTAAGGTTCGGAGAAATCTCAACTCTAACAACTAATTGCGGTCAGTGTACTCCAAAGATACAAACAATTACGGAAAATAGGAGTCAGGTTAGGCAAGCGCTTTGAAGCGAAAAGACTCGCTTCGGTTTTGGAAGCATTTAATCTCTTAATATTGGCATCGCTACATCTGGAGGAGATAGCATGCAGTGAGAGATTCTGACGCTCAACTATTGCTTCTCTTTGAGACTCGACTTGATCCTGATTGGCCCGAACTTTCTGAGGTTTCTATTTATCACTGTGCTATCGTCTACATCCCCGTAGATACTCTTTTACAGCAGAATGAGAATTTGCGGAAAGAACGGATGCCCAAGGCACTCAGTAGTAAGTTGTCAGAGGATTGGATGACAACTCCAAGGACACCGTTCCCTCAGAAAATCCTTCAGCCAGTCAATCAGACTAAGAATAAGTCATGCGCTGGATGCTTGCCATATAATACCGCATGATGCCAAACGGCCAGCATGTCGAGCCCTGTCAAAGGTCTTCGAGATATCAAGGAAAACAGCGAGTGCTTCCTCTATGTTTTAAGGGCCTCACCATGTGAGTAGCATACGCTAGAAAGTTGACCGATTATTCTGTTTTAGGTTCTAGATTATTATTAGTAGCCATTCAATATGGCAACTAAATGTGGCAGAAGAAGCACGAAAGTAGAATAAATGCTGTAGAAATGCGGTCTTTAAGGAGTATGCTAGGGTTGAATCTAAATGACAGGGTGAGAAATTGCGTGATAAGAGATAAATGTGGTATGCAAGATGATGTTGTGGCTAGGATTAAGGAAGGAATGCTTCGGTGGTTTGATCATGTAGAAAGAATGAGTGACAAAGCAAATTTATGTGGCAGATGTGAACGGCACGGTCGGGAAGGGACGCTCTAGAAGAATGTTTGTCGACCAAATTGGCGATATTTTGAAAATGGGTCACATTAGAATACAAGCATGTGTCCGAATATAATGTATAGGAGGCGAAAGAGGTATGTCAGGATCGTGCCAAATGGAAGTCCGTAGTCTCTGCGTACCCTCTGGGTGACAGGCGTGACTATTTATGTTATGTTATATTATGTTTTATGCTATTCAATATTAGCTCCATAATCTTTCAGGGTATGGTCTTCATTTATCGTTGATTAAAAATCAAAATAATATTCAGAGAGATCTGTTTATGAGTTTGCCTTGTCATATGATCTGACACAACTGGTTATTTCGCCTACGCAAATACCGGATGTGGAAGGTTATGAAACTTTACTATTAAACCTTCGGCTGGCCTTCTATGAACGAATATTATTAAGTCTCCGTTGACGCTTGGCTCTTCGCATCATTGTCTGATCCGCAGTATGGTGCTAGAGCTTAGGCTGGCCTTCCATGAACGAATATTATTAGGTCTCCGTTGACGCTTGGCTCTACACATCATTGTCTGATCCGCAATATGGTGCTACTCACGCTGCCATTTCGGTTACGTTCTGCAGGTTGTCACCGTGTGTGTTACTATATGGCGGCAGATTGGAACAGGATACAGGATTGTTCGGATTAATTCCAGCCGCCAATACGTACATCGCGACAAAACTCGCAATACCAACAACACTATCTGCACCACTGAAGCAACTTTCTAAAGTTTCTTCTCCACACGATTTCTTTATTGACCTTAGGTTAGGTAGACCTTACCTTATCTTAGGGACCTACAAAAAATGAGCTTACTCCTTTTTAAAGGGCCGGCAACGCACCTGCGGTTCCACAGGTGTTGCAGTTGTTCACCACTTACTATCAGGTGATCTGCATGCTCGTTTTCACCTTTTTCTATAAATAATACGTTTGAATATTTTTTTAACTATTGATTGATCCTTCATCATATTTAATATAAAGTTCAAAAAATCGTACACCAAAATACAAAACACGCTTTTTTGCACCCAGTCTTAACTTATTGAGATTTTATAAATTACTTCGTTTTTATCAATTCCATGAACGGTTCTCAAATATGACAATACCCAACCCTCTTTTTGAAATGCGCATGAAATCTAAATGAATTCCGTGTTACTAATTAAAATATCTTAAGGCATACATCCGGCGTTGAAAGGATTGAAAAGCAGCAGCAGCTAAATCTCCGGTTTTATTAAAGAAGTCTGTGGAGTGAAAAATTAATTAAAATTTAAGCCTTTCGCTTTCCCTACGCGGCAGTCGCAAAAAAGCCTACAAGAACACATCTCAGTAAGCAACTAAAGATCAAACGCCTTAGATAATTTTGAAAGATTTTATGCAACGTGCACAATTTTTTTCATAAAATAATGTTTTATGGTATATATTAGACCCGGAATCCACTAAAGCGAATATGGGCGGAGAAATTAGAAGATGTCTGAAAAATAGCCAATAGAATTATATTATTGATTTTTCGTGAGTGATTGTGTGGACTGTTTGTCGCACTCCTTCCAATGCTTGAGGTCGCTCATCTCCACGCTTATTGTACACAGTTCGGCTTCATTCTAGTCAGCACACATCTCCGCTCAGACGAAGTGTTCACCCTGCCTGATAAATCTTTCCTCTTCTCTCCAATCCTCCCGTCTCCACTTTACTGTGTTCCGGACCTTAATCATTATTCAATCGATTTATAATTCAATTTTGTTCATAACTCATAAACACTCACGCCTGTCACCCAGAGGGGTAGGCAGAGACTACAGACTTCCATTTGGCACGATCCTGACACACCTCTCTCGCCTCCTTCACATCCATACACCTACGCATGCATGCTCGTCGGTTAAGGGTACTCCTAATTTGGCCCGTTTTCAATAAATCGCCAATTTGGTCGATAAATTTTCGCCTAGGACGTCCCTTTCCGACTCTGCCATTCACTTCTGCAACATAAATTTTCTTTGTCACTCTTTCCTCATCCATTCTTTCCACATGACCAAACCACCGAAGCATTCCTTTCTTAATCCTGGTCACAACATCATCTTGCAAACCACACTCTTCTCTTATCACACAATTTTTCACCCTGTCATTCAGATTCAGCCCTAACATACTCCTTAACGACCTCATTTCTACTGCATTTATTCTACTCTCGTGCTTCTTCTGCCATACCCAACTTTCACTACCATACGTTAAAGTAGGGACCAACACAGCATTGTGAATTGCCATACGTGCCTTTTTTGACACATTTTGACTCTTCACAATAGAGTGCAGGGCTCCATTTACTCTGTTTCCTTCCTTCAATTTTGTTCCTGGACTGGAATATCATTATAATACTTTAAGTTTTAAACCGTGAAGATTTAAAGATCAAAATGTGAACAAAAAGATTGTGTGAATACCTACATGTATTGTTGTGATTGAAAAACTGTAAAATATATCGAAACTTTTAAGTACCATAATAATATGCTATTTATTAAAATAATGATGTACCTAAAATATACTTACTATATAAAATGAAAGGGGCACGAAAATATTTCGGATACATGCACAACGCATTGCCATTAAGTGGGCGCGAAGGTGCGTCCACTATCTCATGGTATCCCACGGAGTGGTGTAAAAGCCGATAGTGGGTGTCTGGAACAGGAGATGGGCAGTAGCATCTTTCTGATAACAAAAGTTTATACAATAAAAAACTGCGGATACCAGGCCACCTGCTAAGCGCGGTAACTGTAGAAAATATTCCTCTATGGTTCAATTTATGGGGGATCTATGTTCAGCGGTGAACATTTAAGCGGCTGTAATTAATGAATAAATGAATTAATGCAAACGGCAGAAGTGCGCAACATTTGGCTCTTTTCAAATTATTTTATTGTACAATGACGAGACATGAATATCTCGTTTAATATTTCCATTTACAATTATTAAAACACACTAGCTTTATGTTTTGTTAACATTTACTGGCGTTATTTATACTTTAAATAGAATTTTCCTTTTGATGAATTTAATAATGTTTCTCTACAATGGCAACTACGTCAATACGGTGAGCTTGATTGCAACATTTTACGCGTTCGGTAGTCCTTCTTTCTGTAATCCTTCTTATCAAGAGTTTGTGCTCTTAATTTTTTTCTATGGGACATGCTGAAGTAAACAGAGCGGGACAATTTTATTAATCACTATCTTTTGCCAACGGCTTCACACGCGTGTAGTTCTGAAATAATATTTTTATTGATACCACCCAACACTGAATTTCACAATTTCCAGAATATTTGTTTAGCCATTTTCCAATGAAGAGATAATTACGGAATTACGCTCCAAATTTATCCTATAGAAACCGTGCAGTTTTCTTCACGATTTGGGACGGTAAAATATATTCTGAAATAAATTATGACTGATTTGCCTCATCTGCGTGTGATCTGGGGCACTTTAAGGAACTGCTTTTTATGTAATCATTTTTTTACGATTTATTAATTATGTATCACAAACAAACAAATGAACAAATCTAACACAATGCAATTAGAGATACGAGTAAATATTTATACGCTATCCAAGTCTTTTTTTGAATACAATTTTATATAATATAATAAGGTTTTCATCGAATTCTTTTTCGGGTGTGACTGTTAATCTTTCATAACTTCGGATTATGCCATAAAGAGGGCTGTGAGCAACGACAGTGTTGCGCGCATTTTCTTTTTTTCACCTTCCTATTTATATATAATATTCTATTTATTATAATATTGTTAATACGCTAAACATCCATACGATTGTTACATCAGATTACTGAACCTATGCTATACTGGTCACCTTAATTTATTTACTTTCCCCTTGAAACTAGCTTTCGTGATTGCTCGCTAAATAGAAATTATACTAGATTTATTTTCCTTCGGCTATTGGAATTATTACAAAAATTAGTTGAAATTGTACATATTTGATTATAATACTAAATTTTGAACAGCAAAATTTTATAATACATAAACGTTTATGTAGGTTTTGGTAGGTATTTTTCACATTTGCATAGTTTATTGTAGGGATACAAGGGAAGGGTTTACAAGGGTTACATGTGTTTTCAAAACCCTTAAGTAATCAAATACATACCGTGAACTTACCAGATAATCTGACCTTCAAAGCTGCAAATAGTAACTCAAAATAAGCTAAAGATAATCGTACAACATTTAGCGTAAAATCCAAATTTTAAGTAAATTTTTAAATTGTTTTAAATTCTTTATCTTCAAAATAATGTTTTAATATTTAATGTAGTTGAACATGTCATTCTGAATAATGCAAAAAACTGAACTTTAAGTCGTCTTTTCGAAGACGATTAAAGCATGAACAAAATTACAGAAATGCTCGAGGATGGACCGGTCCACCGACAAAATCATATTTCATAAGGAAAATTTGAGACACATCTTGGAAATAACGGACCAGCTGCGCTACATTAACTTTTTTATATAATGAAGCTGAAATTGATGTAATTATGTATAAGAAAATATTACTTTAAAACAAATCAATATAGCATCGACTTTTCCATATTAATATTATTATATCAGAAAGAGCTAAGCATTTAAAACATAATACTTGCAATGCTACTTATATTTCCGTCCATTACACCTAAGCTTGGTACATTTACTTAAATATAAAAAACCGGACAAACACGAATAAGTCTCGCATCATGAGGATTTCGTCTAAGCATAGGTTACCTACTCATATGAAAATAATTAGGTTAGTAAAATTCATAAATTTTATAAGGTGAGCTACACCAATTCTGTAAGGAAAAGGTTAGCTAGATTAACCGACGAATTTAACTTTTCAGTGGAAAATAGTTTTCTTTACTTTTGTATCACGGTCGATCTAACTGCAGATGTAAGATTGTAGCACGCAAAAAAGAACGTAGACGAGTATGTGACAAATAGTCTGACTATTGAATAAAACTGTATTTACGGATTTTATCGCGTTTGACCAACTTATTTTTAATTCCCGACGTTTCGGGTGATTTACAGCACCCATGGTCACGACTGAGATGTTTGACGTCCCAATGTCATAGTCTTTTTTTGAATATCAATTTTTGGCCCGATCTGCGCAGAACAAACTTAAAGTATCTTGAAGTCTTGCAGTGGTATGCTTGGGTTAGGGTTTGATTTTGTTAATTATAGGATTCCAAGCAGATGGCAGCACCCATCCATTTTCTCTATTGAAATTGGGATGTTTTTTTTTTAATTTCAATAGCCTCGCGTATCATCCTTCGTAGGAATCGGTGTTCTTGTGCGAGGATTTGTGGTTTATCAAATCTAATGTAATGGTGGGGACGATCTTGAACATGTCTGACTAGGTAAGTCCAACTTCAATCGAGAGGTCAGTCGACGGATTTAACTCGGCTGGCAGCGTTCGGTTGATTACCACACATCTTCTTATCAGTGTATACTCAAAACAAGATTGGATCATTGTGCGTGTTGCCAGTGATAACATATGGATCTGAGACGTGGTCCTTTACTTCTGAACGTATGTAGAGCTCATGGTGCTGTAAGGCTCAGTGAACTATGGAGAGCAATAAATATTTTCTTATGTGATAATATAACTACAAATTAACGATTTTTGAAAAATTTTCCTTTACTTGTACTGTGAGACCTTGCTTCCTGCCAAATTTTATGGTACATCAATCCTGAACTATCACGGCCAATTTTTTTTTTAAATTAATTTCATGATAATCAAATTTTTATACATCACATGCATCATCTGGCATGCAATAATTGGAAAATTGATAACAACTAAGTTTTAATTATTTTAATTTATGTTAATAACTATTTTGTACGTACTTAAAACAACACAAATATAAAAGGTAAAAATTAAAACACTTATGTCTTTTAGCGAATGAAGCAGTCCATTTATCAAGGGAACAATAATTGCATTTAAAATCAAAGATGTACATTGCGATAAGGCTTGAGAATTTTCATTAATTAAGGACCGACATGCACTCGGCAACAATTAAGTCGACCGATTCTTGATAAGCCGGAATCGCGTTGATAATTTAGTCACAGAGATAACGTTCGGTTAAGCCGTTGTGTGCTCACACCTTATTAAGGGAAGGCATAGTGCTATCGGAGCTGACTGTACCGTGATGTCTTCTCTCCGTCTCTATCCAACCGCCAAGAATTTTAATCAAGTTTCGCTGCATATCCTGTTTCTGGTTTTAGTGTGAACATTATGTAAAGTTAAACTTAAATAACATTTTCATTAATTTCAATGTAGATACGTGTCAGTTTAAAGGATAATTAGTATCCTCTAATTTCTTCTAGATTTGACAGAGTTGGTAAAATATTAATTAAACAGGAACCTGTTAAGTTTACATATATAACACGGCCGAAAACAAAATCAGTTATATTTTTTTAGATGATATTTTGTGACATTTTCTGTTGTTGATATTATAATCAATAATTATTCCAACAAAATACTTTATTCCCAAATTGAACATTTTTAAAGGTAATAAATTAATTATATCGGATTTAAATTTTGAACCCGATTTCTAAAAATAAAAGAATTTAATAAAAAAATTACAAATAATATACCCAGCTAATAAGTAGCTTCTAAATTGGGAGTACTAATTATTCACTTCTTTTTATTTTTTTGGAGTTGGTTTTAATTATTTTTAATTTTGTATTTTTAAAATACACACCAATGCCTAGCTTTTGATAATTACATAGAATCTACTCCTAGTTCGAAGCTAAACTAGTTAAGATTGATTAAATGAAGAGCAGGGAACTGCTTTGCCTGACGACACAGTTTACTTTCAATGTCAAACCAATATCAAGCTATTGATAAATAGCGGCATCGTACTGACACAATAAATCATGAAGTGGGTCAACTGTTGGCTTTATGCTATTCATAAATTACGAAATTATTTCCGTTAATAACGAATAACGAAGCCTGTGTGTATTTTTTATTTCAATTTACGCGGAAACATTTATTAAGGCACACTTTTTATTCTTTTATTAATCTTTCCTTTTAAGAAACGCTTAGGATACGAGGATTTTCGCCAGTATGTTGGAGGAAGTTTACATACATAAATAGCACAAGAACAAACATCCAGACCCGGAACAATTATATGTAAGCCATACAAATACTTCTTCCGTGCTAGTTTTGAACCCGTAAACCTAAACGCTGGAACTCAACGCGAAGCCACAGCCGTCAACTTAGTGGTCTCTTTTGACTAAGTGATTAAGAACATAGAATGGCACTATAGTGTTTTATGGTCAGGAAATATGCAGCATGGCTCTATCACGTATAAAAATTGACGTAGTATTGTTAAAATCCTTTCTAAAAAGTCATTATTAACTGAGTAATAATACATTGTTAATATAAGTACATATTTATGATAGATTTTGTTAATGTTATTTTTAAATATTTTGTAATTATTTGTTTTGGTTATTATTATTATTTATTTTTTTATAATTAATTGTATTTATATTGAGGTGGTAGTGCATAATGATAAATAGTTTTAAGAATGTGTACTCAACGACAAACTGATTGCAGTTTGGCGAGACAGTAGTAATGTACCCAGCTTTGTTAGAATAAATAAATAAATAAAACAAATCTTATTCATTTGCTGATTACGCGGATAAAATGAGACAAATCATTTCCGCTAAACAAATAATACCTGAGTTTGCAGTTAGATCCGAGTTATTATGTCACATAAATACGTCCTAGGTACTTAATTAAATCACAGGGGGAGTAATAAGAGCTCCGAGCACTACCGTTCGTGTACCGCAGACTCGTAAGCCACAACAAGTGTACGTTGTAACGTTTATTAAATTACGATCTTGCTTCAACAGAGCAGGATATATCTCAATTAGTCTCGTATGTTTATGGGTCTCTTAATTTATGTATCAACTTTTGCAAATAATTTTTTATTTTTATTGGTATTCGGCCTCGAAATATTATAAAGAATTTGCATTGTAAATTATATCTTGAATTAGTTCTTAACTTGTATACCTTCATTTATTAATACCTGTACGCGATACTTATTACCTCCTTCAATATAACATATAACTTTTTTCGTAAAAACTGATATAATTTCCAACTGAATTAAACTCTGTTGGAAATACTGGATGACCTTTTTTTGCTGTTGGGAAAAAAATAGGGTGTGACATGTGAACGGAGTAGAAGCCTATGGCATTGATATATTACAAAAAAATATAAATAAAAATATTGAATTCAATAAATAAATAAATTAAAATCTATCGAAATTCAAATAATATCCACCCACTTTACGAACGGCAATAAAACAATAAATTTAGTAGGCATCTTTGACCTTGTCACTTCGCAGGGTCACAGGTTTAAGGGCAACGGGCAAAGTAATTGTTCAAAAAATGTTTTCAAATGTTTAGTTCAAAATGTTTGTTTTTATTTTCTGTAAAACATTAGTGAGATAGGCTTTTATTGCTTTCGCATGTTACACCTTTTTTTTCAAAACTGTAAAAAAGGTAATCCGGTAATAATTTCCAACAGAGTTTAATTCATCATTATCATCATCATTAGCATCATCATCATCATCATTAAAGTAATTGTTCAAAAATTTTTTTTTCATCAACGGGCAAAGTAATTTCAAAATGTTCAAAAAATTTTTTCAAATGTTTAGTTAAAAATGTTTGTTTTTATTTTCTGTAAAACAGTAGTGAGATAGGCTTTTATTGCTTTCGCATGTTACATCTTTTTTTTCAAAACGGTAAAAAAGGTAATCCGGTAATAATTTCCAACAGAGTTTAATTCATCATTATCATCATCATTAGCATCATCATCATCATCATTAAAGTCCATCACACGTTCACTTCTGAACATAGGCCTTTCCAAAGGAATCCCATAAAACACGTTACTGAGCCACTTACATCCATCGACTTTCTAGATATATAACGGTGCGAACCTGCCACTTGAGTTACTTTCTTCGTCATCAATTGTCATGTCTTCCAGCCATATTTACGACCTATTGACACTTGAGATTGCTAACCCGTTGCGCTATGTCGGTAACTATAGTTCTATTGCTGATATCGTTATAGCGTTACCAATCCTATCATGCAGAGAATCTCCGAGCACAGCTCTACGAGTATAGCATACTTATCGACTTTGAGCTTTCCTCACGTACATAAATAAAATGTTTGGCTATTTGCAAAAATTCTGGCTGTAACACCTTTTTTAAAGATTTTGAGGAATAATGGAGGAGAAGACGTGTCGTAATAGGCAACTAAATCATTTGATTACTTACGGTAATTCGCCTTGAAAGCACCACTTTTGCTTTTATTCATTTACATTTTTTGTTTTTCAAGTCTGCATTAGATAATTAAGAGCAGCTTAGTATAAATCGGACGGGCGCTTTTCGTTACTTGTTCAATAGGGTTTCGAAGTCTGAACTTTAAAATACTAGTGAATTTCTGAATTTTTAAATCACCAACGCCTTGTTGTAATTTCTGTATCTAATAATAATAATAATGTCCTCCAGACCGAATTTCGGCCACGGCGGCAACCTCAACAGAGGCTAGCCATCGGCGCAGGACAGGGTTATAGTGCCCAAGTGTATGCGCAAGCACAGGTGCACTTACTATTCCCTCACTCTCGTAATCCGATGAGACGGTAAACCGACACGACCGGGAGAGAGGTCAGGCGCAGGACCAACGGCTTTACGTGCTTTCCGAGGCACGGGGGTGAGACAATGCCAACTACCTGACTCCGGGCAGCTACTGAGATTTTCTTGACAGAAAAACTCAATAATTGATTTTTTTGGTCCGACTGAACCCAGGACCTCATGATCAGCAATGGCACTCCTACATCCACTAGACCAACGAGGCAGTTTGTATCTATTATAATAAAATTAAAGTTACAGCCTATAACGTCCCACTGCACAGGTCTCCTCTCACTTCTAAGAGTGTTTTAGGGCAAGAAAGTGTCCGACAACTGCTCTAATGCATGTTGGCGGACTTCACATCTCTTCGAAATATTATCAGGCATGTAGGTTTCCTCACACTTAAAATTGCAATTAACAATTTCGTTGGCGCCGACAGCGATCGAACCTGAATTGCTGTGAAATTTATAGCGAGCGTTAGGCGTCTGAACAACCACGGCTCACCTAATATATTAAATGTTTTTTACCCAAAATACATCGCTAACGCAGATGAAAACAATACAATTTCCACGTCTAAGAGAAAAAAGGCAAGCACTTTACGATTAGCGTCAGAATCTTAACCCTTTTAAGTTCATTCCTTTTAAGCGGGTAAGTTAAAAGAAAACTCAACGTTAAACGGGCTATTTAGGCCCTCGGTAATCACAAGATAAACAATAGCAGAGGGGAAATAATGTTCAATTCCAGCCGACAAATTAAAACGACCTTTCCAAGGAAAATAATTAAAAACACTATGTTAATGGCTTTCGTAATGTTGAAACGTGAAGCCAATCTATAATAAAATTATATTAATACATATTCCTAAGGTAGATAAACGTTCAAACGCCTTGAGTAAATTTATTGTTATAGTGGTTAGGTTTTCAAAGCACTATTTTATTTAGACTGCTTTTAAAATCACCCAAAGCATAAAATCATAGGTCTATGATTAAGCGTTATATATACAATATGCATAATGTAGGCGAAATACTAGGTCTTATAATTACATTATGTAGGTACCTTACTCCTTTCTGAAAGGCTGACAACGCGCCTGCAATTCCCCTGGTGTTGCGGTTGTTAATGGGCGCCGGTAGTCACCATTAGGTGAGCCGCATGCTCGTTTGCCCCCACATCTATAAAAAAACTCTAATATTTAATGTTACTTATAAAACTATTTCCGTAAATACTTTTACATTAAAATTGAAGTTCGTATAGATGCTCCTTAAGTAGATAATTTTCGGAAAGGAAATCAATTAGCTCTTCAACGGCTCGACCGGGGAAGGACGCGCGCTCTCACAGAATACCAGCGTGAAATAGTAGTTTAATGCTGCTGTGTTTCATATGGTGAGTGTAGAGAACCGGATACCCTTTTTACTGGAAACGAGGCATTCCATCTTAGTCCTCACGGGTGACAACGCATCTGCATTTTGATTCGTAATCGAGGATAGATGTAGATGTCTATGGGCCACAGCAACCACTTACCATCAGGTGGACTGTGTGCTCGTTTGTCACCCTATCCTATAAAAAAAAAAAACATGTAAAATATCAAAATTTAAGCAAAGCAAGCGGTTACACAAAATGACTCTGCAATACATTGTGCTGTGAGAATGAATGCTTTAATGGCGAGTATGCTCATTATCATTTGCAATTCTTGACTAGCATTATAACTCTTGTACTCCAGACCTCATTTAAACTGTAGTAAATAATGTCACAGATTCAACAAACAGTTACGAGCAGTTTTATTGACTCATACCAACTCATTCGCAGTTTGACTCTATTCTATTTTCTAGGTGTTAGCGCTGTTAGTCTATGCGACTCTTACAGCTTCATCTGACTCAGGGCTAACCAGTTTGTCTGTCTCTTCTTAAAATTTCCACTTATGATAAAATTAATATTTTTATCATAAGTGGAAGTTTTATTCACCATCCCCAAAAATATGTGAAACAAATTAGGTGAAGATTTGGTGAGAGTTTTCTGTTCATACAATACCAACTTTTTGAGCTTTTTTATTGTCACAGTTGGACGAAAATGAAACCGTATTGTTTTGCTATTGCGTTGGAATTGGAGGCTGCTGCTAGTGTTGACGGAGTTGAAATATAATCTGCATGCACTAAGCCTCTCCACTTTATGAAAAGTTGTGCAATCTTTAATAGTTGGTAAGACCAATTTTTGACCCTTACATAACGCTACCGCCAAAAAGCAGAGCCATTTGTGTATTTCGGTCTGAAAGGTAGAGGGATTTCATCTTGGTCGTCAGAAGTGAAAACCCATCTATAGCTTTCTTTCTTTGGAGCTATCTGCATTTGACTAAGGACTTCATAAGCCACTTCCCATGAAGTGGACTGTGAGTTTGTTTGTCAATTTATTTTATTAAAAAGGTATAAAACAGACATAAAATAGTTATTTGAATGAACAAATCCAAACAGAAAAGGTAAAAGGATTTCAAAAATTATTTAAAAGCCTTAAAGCGAGCTTGAGCAATATTCTTACATCTTGTCCGATAAAGGTATGAGGGTCCGAAGCCGTTTTTCAGATATTAATTCCTAACAATCGTAAAAGTTATTTTCATGGTGCTCCTAAAAAGTTATTGCCGCGTTCGCGTTCACGTCAAAATACAGTTTCTTTGGACTTTATCTGGTTTGCGCTTTGTCTACAGGCGAGATCTGGATTGCCATAACAATAAAGAAATAACAGTTTAGTGTGGGTATTTTATTGCGTTTTGAAAGCGAGTTGGGAAGAATTATTGAAAAAATACTCGTACCGTTTTATTTTGATCGTTTTGTATCCTACTGTATTGGGCTGTTTTCTTTGATAACAGGCATTCGCTTTATTATTGCCGTACTTATCTCCCCTTTTTCTACGTTCAAAGACGTGAATTTGCTTTTCTGATATGTTCATCGGCGCGCGTTTCTTTCGATTAAAGCAAGGTATTTTATTCTAAAGAATATTTAAAAAAAAAGAAATATATTTTCTTTATAACTTTTATTATTTTTAACGAATATCAAGTTTAAACGTGGTAGAGCCACGCTCCAGTTTTATTATGGTTGTAGCACGAATGGGTCAGCTCGACCGGGGAAGGACCACGCTCTCATAGAATATCAGCGTCAAATAGCAGCCTAATGCTGCTGTGTTTCGTATGATTAGTGTAGAGAACTGGAGACCCGTTTCACTGGAATCGAGGCATTCCATCTTAGTTCTGGGTAAACTATAGACGTCCGGTAGTCGCGTACGGTATTGGGAGGGTAAGGGGGAGGGGAGGTTTCATGGGAAGCACCCCACTACCCTTCCCCCGTTGCGGAAATGTATAGTTTATGAGTAGTAATTTTTTTTGTAAAATTATAAAATCACTTTTTTATACAGGAATATTGACACAAAGTTACTTCTACAACGGCATATGGGAAGGGGGAAGGGGGGGGTCATGGAAAACCCCACATAACATCCCTCACAGGCATTCATGCTCGCCTCCGCAGCTTCGGCTTGTTGGTCGGCATCGGCGACTAGCCTCTGCCGCTACGGCTCACTTAGGTGCTTGCAATTTGCTACAGCGGGCGGGGGCTGCACTCCCTCCGTGCCTACGGCTTTACAAAAACACTCTTGGGGTAGGGCAGACAAAAGCAAGACTACGTGGAGTCGGGGTGTGCTAATTCGGTTTTAGAACCGATTCGACCAATCTTATCTATAAAGTCTGGTTGTCCTAAGCTCTGCTATGATAGTGGTAAATGACATAAGTTAATGTGAATTGTTATAATTTTGTTTTCTGAAAAACCTCTTAACTGCTCTCTGCTGCGACTCAATTTGTTGTATATAAGTCCCAGCTCCAGCAGCAGAAATGGATTATCTGGGTCAAAGTGATTAACTTTTTTATGAGTGTATCTCTGTAAAAAAAAACTAATTGACATATTTGTGTTTCGTTACATGCAATTTTCATTGAAATTTATTTTTATCGTAATTAATTCAAAAGGCATTTCCGAAATCCAAAAACAGTGTAATAGGTTCGAGCCTAACCCTGACAGGGTTAAGGTTTTTTTTAACAAGGGTGTTTTTTTTAACAGAGATACACTCATAAAAAAGTTAATCACTCCACATCCTCGTAAATTGAAAACAAAATTAAAAAATGAAATACCGGACATCTACTTCATAATAAGAGAACAAATTGAAATATTTGCGTTTCGTTATTACACAATTTTTAGAGAAATTTGTTTTTATCGTAATTAGTTCAAAACGTATATCCGACATCTAAAAACAGTGTAATAGGTTCAAGCGCATCTGCAGTTTGATTTTTAAATGAGGTTAAATGTATATTTCTATTGGGCCACAGCATCTACTTATAAATTATAAATAGACATAATACATAGACATCCACATATATTCTTAATTATGAATTGAAATGTAGATGCATTTTAACCCCTGAGGACTAAAGTAGAATGCCTCGTCACTAGTAAAACAGGTATCCAGCTCCCTACACCCACCATACGAGCAATATTCACACTTGAATTCCATAAGTGTGGGCCTTCATCGGTCGAGCAAAACCATTCTTAAATAATTCTTTAAAATATTCAACAAAATCTACAAATCCCTAAGTAAAATATTGTACACAATTAAACTGAAAAATGATTCTAAAGTAAAAAACAAAAAACAAAAAGCAGCAATAAAAAGCGCTGCGAATTAAACCAAGCCTTAGAAGCATCATTACAACAAATTTATAAAGATTTGAAAACTCAAAAGCAAAGAGCAATAATTAGAACAACACAACTAAGTTTTAGTCAGTTCTGTCTATTTTCATTGCTTAAAAAAGAAAAGGACATGTGATCGCATAGATTTAGCATTTTAGAAGTGACTTTTTGGAAATATCAACTTCTACATCATTTATCATCTAAATCCTTGCATTTTGATGAGGATATGGAGATGCATTCATCGGTCGAGCAAAACCATTCTTGCTGCACCAATTACCGTACCGTTACATTAATTAACCGTGCTGACAACAATTTATATCGAAGAATATATTGGGTGCTGACACAACATTTTTCTACGATATTGTTTATGTACGTATTAGATTTTGTATATAAATTAATTTTACACTTGTAAGTACTTTTTCTTGTAAAATGTTTAAAAGGCACAAAATATTTATTAAGTATGTAGGATATTTTCAATAATGCGTAAACCGGAACGCTAAGAAGTAGAGGAATATAGATAAGATAACTTTAATTGATAGTTGAGTTAGAACCTATTTTTTATTACATCTACTTTATTACATAATAGCGTCAAAAGTGCAATCCTAAATTTATAATATAGTTACAGACGAGGTCCTTCCCAAATGTGTCGAAAATATATCAAATTATTTTTTTACCCACGCATCCGAAGAGAAACGACAGCGTGAGGTTTTATAATACGATTTTGATTACGATTTTTTGTTTTATTCGTTAGTCGTACCAAGTCAACAACGAGCCGAATCGAGACAATAAAGCATCTTTCAAGCTTGATGAGACGAGAGTACGTAATGATTATTGCTTACGGTTGTTGATCCATGGTTCGGCTTCTGGTCAAAACTTTGACTTTAATTTGGTGATACACGGTGTATTCTATATATATTTGGGCATCGCTTGAATGCCGTAGGGAGGAATTTGGTTTCGCCCAATACGACTTAGTATAATCTTATTTTGTATGTTATTCAATAAACATTCATTATAATACGTGTTTGAGTATTAAATGAGTGTTAACAAAAAGCAAAAACAAATTTTTACTTCCCTTTACCCTTAAAATTTATTCAAATAAAAAAATAAAAAAACTTCACTAACTTCTTCCTCCCCAATTAGTATCTTGATTTATTCAATAAACATTCATTATAATACGTGTTTGAGTATTAACACATGGAGTGTTAACTTTATAAAAAATTAAGCTTGAATTGTAATATTATGTAATATCAATTTTTACTTCCCTTTACCCTTAAAATTTATTCAAATATAAAAACAATAATTTTTTAATATTAAAATGACTTTGAGCCTAACCTTTTTATATAAAGGGGAAATACAAATTTTGTGAAGATGCTTAAATAGAAAAAAAGAAACGAATTTATTTCATTCAAAGACACTCATTATATTATAATGAAACGAGCAAATTATATCAGATACTAGTGTACTGGGCCTTTAAAACAGCATCTTGTATTTTTTCTATAGGATAAGGGTGACAAACGAGCACACAGTATATCTGATGGTAAGTGGTTGCTGGGACTCATTAACATCTACATCTATCCCCAATTACGAATCATAATGCAGATATACTATTTTTTTATAGGATAGAATGACAAACGAGCACACAGTCCACCTGATGGTAAGTGGTTGCTGCGGCCCATAGACATCTACATGTATCCTCAATTACAAAACAAAATGCAGATGCATTTCACTGGAAACGAGGCATTCCATCTTAGTCCCGTGGGGACTAAGATGGAATGCCTCGTTTCCAGTGAAATGGGTCTCCGGTTCTCTACACTCACCATACGAAATACAGCAGCATTAAGCAATTATTTCACGATGGTATTCTGTGAGAGCGTGGTCCTTCCCCGGTTGAGCCGACCCATTCCTGCTACAACTATACTGCTAATATAACTGCAGCATGGCTTTACCATGCCAATGCCTCTTTCCCAGTAAAATGGGTCTCCGATTCTCTACACTCACCGTACGAAACAGCAATGTTATCCTACTATTTATTGTATGTTACGATATTATTGTAAAAGTGAGTTTATTTACCATTATAGGATTCATTGTAAGGTAGCGCGATGAATCCTCTAATTTTTTCTATTTTCGATAAGATAATAAGCTGACTGCAAAAAATTGAGAATGAGGAAAATAATTTTATTCCGCTTTAAAAAATCTTTATTTATAAAAAGATTTACATAAGAGCAATATTCTTGAATTAATAAAAAGTAAAAATAATAATAATCAATTTGCAAAATAAATGCAATATTTGATTACATTACAAGAAAAACAAGAAGTATCGTGGATGCAAAATAAAATTAACTGTTTCAATTTGAAAAAAAAAATAACGAGACTGATTAAACAAGCAAAGCCTTATGAGTAAGGCGATTATTACGGAAATTTCTAATTCGTTTCTTCAAGTGAGGTGATTACACCAAAACTCGAATATCGGACTATTATCGAGGTGGGCTAATGATGACATCTTAATAAGTTATCTTAGTGAAGTTATAATATGCATTCTGACATAAATAGATATTTTTAATATTATAGGGAAGAACACTATTGGTAAGTTATCTACCTCACATAACTTCTTTGTGGAATCGACTATCACCAGCAATTTTCGGATCGATACTACTTAGGAACCTAGGGGCCGGCAACGCACCTGTGATTCCGCTGGTGTTGCAATCATTTATGGGCCATGGACCTTCAGGTGCCGTGCTCGTTTGCCCCCTCTTCTCTATAATAAAAAAATCTTTACTCCTATTACTACGGCTTAGGACGATTGATATAAAATTCCTCACTGCTAGTTGCTAGTACATAAACGTAGGCCTGTGTCTTGTAAATATATTTTGTTATTCTATTTTTAATGTAATTCTTTCACTGTTACAAACATTACATAATTCATAATCATCATCAGTAACTTTGTGGATTCGTTGTCATTTATGAACTTTTCTTGTAAATATTAGCCTATATATTAACATATTTTTATTAATATAAAAAGAAATGTACACAAAAAATGGAATTCTTTATAAATTTCTTTTATTTAGAGCAACAATACCTTGACCTAAAAGCAATTTTAAGTACAGCCAAAATATTACCTAATGTATTACGTGCTCTCAAAGGCCTACCCAACACTGATCCATTTAGATTCACATATAAGCAGGCTTGTAAGTCGGTTTTAGGTAAAATAAGGGTCACTTAAGTATCTTTTATATGTTTGAAATGAAAAAGCATGAAAGCCAAAAACAATAAATGTCAAGATGTTCTTTGTGAAATGACATATGATTTACGGAAATGGAAAGTAATTTTACTTTGTCATTGTGCGACATTAGTTTGTTTCATCATCAGCACTATTACAGCTCTTCGCAAGTTCACTGATGTATAGGCTTCCTCTAAGCAATGCCACAAAGCACGGTCCTTAAGACCGGGTGTACACTGTACAACCGGTGCATGTTGTCAGTGACATATGGAACGTAGACATGGTATTTTACTGCTAGTCGTATGAAGAAGCTTAAAATAGGTCAGCGAGATAAAGCGAGGTCTCGGAGTTTCTCCTCGTGACGAAATCCGTAACGATATTAGAACCCATTAGAACCAGAATAATTGACGTATTCTTCCGTTGATTTGACTTAGTCGTTTTGCTTGGAACCGTGGCTTAACGAACACAGTGCCAGACGCCTTACATCTTTGACGCTGATCTGAGAATTTTCCGTTTGGTCTAATTGAAATGGTACACTGCTATCTATAAAAAGATCTTTTAAGATTATAATGGTGTTTCCAATGGTCGTTTCTTACGAATCACTTGGGATGAAAATTGTTGACGGATTTCTGACGCTGGCACTACAAATTTGTTATATTAAAGAAAACTTAATATTATTTTATAAGGTTTATACAATATATTCTTAAGTGGGTATGTAATCTTATGTATATACGTGCGATATAAGAATATCCACTACCCCATATCCACTACCCCATATCCACTACCCTATATCATCCCGTGGGTGTCGTAAGGGACCACAGAGGGAAACCAAACCGGGAGATGGGCAGCAATATCTTCCTAATAACGACTGAAAATGAAAAAACTGCGGTTGCCAACCCGCTTGCCAATCGTGGCAACTATAGTAAATATCCCCCATATGAGGCAATCTATGGGGGAGGCCTTCAGCAGTGGACTTTAATAGGCTGTAACTGTAAAGGATGTTTATATGTTATTTACTTCGATTATGCTAATGAAATTAAAAAAAAAAGTGATAATAACAACCTGTGAATATAACTTTCCTAGATATTGAATATTCATGTTCCATATCTTAGATAGTTGTTGATTAATCGAACTAGATTTGACATATAGCACATGGATGTTATATCTCGGAATAGGTTAAAGTGAAAAGTGCTTCGGCTTTTCTACACTCCCCTTACTTGGGGAAATTCCTTGCGAGCAAAGTCACAGGTACAAACTAGTTGCTGTTAAGTAAGAAGCTAAGTAGGCATTATTACGACTTTATTTACGTTTATGACTTTTTTTGTGAACTCCAAATGAAATATTAGATAAATAGTATGATAAAAAATAAACCTTATCCAAACATGATATTAAGTATAATGATGGCTCAGCACTGGATGGAGTTACGACTTGGTAAAATATACAGGCAGTCAATGGATACGTATGATTTAGGGCCGTGTTTTAAGGCGTCCCCCAAGGAAGCTTCCCTATGTTCAACAGTTGACGTGGCTTCAATATATTGAAGGTTATTGCATTTTATTTTATTTTTTTACCTTTTAACATATTTAAAGCAAAGTGCGGTATTTTATCTGTAATGCTCCCTCTCCCTTCAAACCTTTTGACACGTAAACGAATCATAGTTATTTAAATATTAAAAATATACTAATATAAACACATTATTATTGTTATTACAAAATAAATATATACACAAAAGTATTCCAGACTATTTGCCTCAGGGATTTATTATGTTTTAGAGCAGAATATTTTAAAAGTTTGAGCTCCCAATTATATAGTTTGCGATTGAATATTGAGCATGTACTTTTAACGGCCATTAAAACTTTTCTCTCGAATAAAGCTGCATAAATTATGGGCAATTACAAAATATTTCCATTTTCAACATAAAACAAAATGAAAGAAAATTATTAAATATTTTATCTTTATGAGATCTTTCCAATCCTTTGTATAAAATACCTATATGACATACTAATTTCTGCTACTATACTTTAATTAAAAAAAGTCCGTGTTTTTTTTAAAACTAATTTACAATTTTTTTAATATTACCACTCTTGTAATAAATCATAAAAAAATTGAAAAATTTATTTGACTACGATACCTCTTAGTTCTTAGTGGTTAGGTTGGTTATCAAGCCCAAGATGTTAAATCATAATGAATTAGCGTAACAAAATAATTTAAACAGAAAAATAAATCTGGCATCCATTATAGCTCGCACAAAGGAACATAATATATTAACTATTATCTCACACCAACAGTTTCCTTCAATTTTTGCTATGTCTTCAATTCCCTTAGTACTAAATTTAAAATTGCTTGGCGTCTAATTCCACTACAAGGATTAAACTAAATTAATCTGCAATGGTGGAAGGCGAGCAGGATCACGGTGGTTCGAATTTGCTTTATAAGGACGTGTTGAAAGACATCTAAACACTTGCGTTACCAAGACACTGTGTGTCATAAGGAGTTTGCTGAAGAGGGCATTAATCGATTGAGGTAAGCCGCACAAACGGGGGAGTGGGGGGTTGCAAAAAGATAGGGCTACAAGCATATACTTACATCATACAACATAAACGTGGTAGAGCCACTCTGCATCTATATTATGGTTGTAGCATAAATGGGTCGGCTCGACCGGGGTACGGCCACACTCTCATAGAATACCAGCGTAAAATAGTAGCATAATGCGGTTGTGTTTCGGATGGTGAGTGTATGTCTTTTAACTGGAAATGAGGCATTCAACCTTAGTCCTCAGGGGTGACAACACATCTGCATTTTGATTCATAATCGAAGATAAATGTAGATGCCTATAAGCTACAGCATCCACTTACCATCAGGTGGACTGCGATTTCGTTTGTCGCCCTTATTCTATAAAAAATGGCTGGCCAACTGATGGCTGTCTCTTAAGCTAAATGGTTTAACAAAGAGTTTTGCATTGTTTAGTTTTAATATTATCGTAGTTATAAAAATATGATACGGGGATTTTACTTTCTTTATTTGAATAATATCAAATATTTTATAAATCACAAGAAATAATTGCATTTACTATATCTGACAGATATATTACTTAAAAGAGGCTACATTTTAAGACAGGTAACTTGTACCGTACACCTCGTTACTGTTTTGTTTATTTTAGGTCTGACATTTTTGAAATGAGGCCATCTGATGTCATAAAATGTTGCTGATGTTGTTCCCTTTCGTCGACATTTATGTCACCCACGGTGCTAGACTGGGATTATCTTACGCGGCTGTATACCGCCACAAGGATATAAAATGTCATAAAGTTTAAAATTAACAGAGCATTTTGCTTTGCAGATTTTATGTAACTTTCTGGCTTATGAAGCACCTAAATTAAACAGTAATTTGACAAATCATGTGTAATATAATATTATCTCGAAGGTAGCTGAAAATCAGTGCTCTCTGTGGAATATTAATCGCTAAGCTAAGACTTATTTGTTAAACTGCAACATGTTTCATGTAGGTACTTTTAGATCTTATTTATGTGTAACTTTATGTAATAAAATAGTTAGTACTTACTAGTTTGCCACTAAATGTATCGTTTACGTAGTCAAATTTTAAACTTAAATTCAAATGTATAAATAATGATATACCGTTACTGCAATTTTTGAAATTACGAGTAAATAAGGCTACTTTACTTTTATTTTAAATTATCCCATATTAAATGTGATTTATGGGAAACAATTATTTTGCCTATCATTCCCTTACGAATGTGTGTAAAATCAGTTAACCCGGCGAGCATGAGCCAGGGTATCACACACCCTGATAAAATTTCAAGGTGGTGTATTTTTGAAAATCCTCGCCTGGAAACTCTAACTCGCTCAGTAGCTGGAGTGCTGGGCGAGCGGGGCGGGTTAGTGGCGTGATCGCAGTGTGGCGTGGGACACCGGCCGTTATATTCGTGGGCAAAGCTGTCTCGGGTATATTATACCCTGCCTCATTTTTGACGTATTTTTTTTACGTAATGATTTGATCATAAATTATGATTGCTTCATTAGTTTTTTCTTTGATGATTTTAGTATATAAATTTGCTGTTCATTCATTTATACTGTGTTATGTTAGTCACAACAGTAACCGATGGGCTACGACTTTATTCTATGGTGTCTTGAACATGGCAGCTATCAATGCTTGCATTATATTTATATCGAGCAAACAAAAACGTCACAATCAAGAGAACGGAATTCATTCGTAATTTTATTTTTTCGTGATTAATAATTTTTTTAATTCGTGATTTACGAACACCTACAATCAAGAAAATCAAAAAAGCATATTCTAAGCTACATCCGCCAGCTAATCTTAAAACAGTTCGGGGAGCCCTCGCCTAGACATGTTAATATACCCGGGCGATATGTCAGATGTCAGAATTGTCCATACAAAGAGGATATGAAAACCAAATATTCCTGGAATGCTTGTGCCAAGCCCATATGTATGGAGCACGCAAAATTTATTTGCGAAAATTGTGCTGATTTCGACAGTGGTGATTAACCATAATTTTTAATTAAAAAAAATTAATAATAAGTTTTTTACAAGGAGGATCTCACTATCTTTTAATTTTAGGTTGATTTACACTCCAAATAATAATATTTTTGTTAAATTATAAATTTTTGTAAGTCCTTAAACTTTTGTTTCTTTAATTACAAAGTTTATGAAAAACATGATTGTATAATAATAATTTCACAATTAAGAACTTGTTTCATTTAATTCTATTAAATCATTCATTATTTTACATAATAAAATCATCAAAGTAAAAATAATAATAATAAGAACTTAAATATGGTACATTAAATTATGGGTATGTCCCACCCTGCCACATTCTCGATGTAACTTTTTTCGCCGGGTTAAAATAATGCATTACCACCACTCATTTTGAATTTAAAAGATAAAAAGTCCAGAATGTTTAAAATTATTTTAATAAAAAAATTCTTGACCGTTTGCTTATATTACTTATTCTGAACTCTTTAAGCGAATTTGGCCGTTTATTGCAAAATAAGCCCGTATATATATTATAAAAAAAACTTTTGATAAATCCAAATGTGTATGCTTTAAGCGCTCATCAATACGTCAGTTTTTTAAGTATTTCAAATACACACAAGTTTTCACTAATAACCTTATCTTCATAGTTGGATTCGATTTTTTTTTCGTTTAAAAACTTCTGCGTGCGCCCTTTTTGAACCTTGCGCCCCTCGGTACATGCCTAGATTGCCTTAAGGATAATCCGCCACTGACCGGAGGTGAGGTATCATCAATATCCAAACTCAGCACACCTGTTACTATTACTACTCTTCGAGGAGTTCCAATTGCAACCACTGAAGTATACCTTCAGGTCATTCTATTAAGTCCAGGGGTAAGATCTTGTCATAACCAATACAACGAGCACAATTTCGGCACATCTAGTTCTACTCGTCGGGGATTTCCAGTAGCAGATACCGAGGTACACCTTCAGGTCACTCCATAAAGTCTAAGACGTATAAGTTATTATATATAAATCCTACGTACTTTTAGTGAAACATAAAACAAGACTGCTCATATACCGAAATTTTTGAAATTTTTAACCGACAAAAATTAATTATAACTAAACAAAACAAAATTATACTGCCATTTCCATTCCTAAGCTTCCCACATGGTAGATAATGAGATTAAAAAATAGCTTGAATAATAAAAAAATCCCAAAAGTTATCGTGTTTACCCCTCCATGCGGACTTAATAAATCTACACCATAAGTCACTAAAGAGCCGTGGTAGCTCAGATGGTTAGCGCTCGCCTTAAATTTACGTATGTACTGTGTACGCGAGCAAACCGGGTTCGATCCCCGCCGGCACCAATGAAATTGTAAATTGCAATTTTAAGTGCTGATTTACCACGTGCTCGGCGGCGAAAGAAAACATCGTGAGGAAACCTGCATGTCAAAAAAATAAGAAAAAAAAATATATTTCGAAGACATGTGAAGTTCGCCAACACGCATTGGGATAGCGCGGCGGACAATTCCTTGCTCTAAAACCCTCTCAAAAATGAGCGAAGGCCTGTGTCCAGCAGTGGGACGTATATAGGCTATAACTTTAATATGTAATAGCAATTAACCAATTTAAAAAAATTAATAAGTTCAACAATCACTTACTTTTCTGACAATGTGCTTTTTATATCACTTATATGTTAAATATGATTGTTAGATACGATTTCAAACGTCGGATTCTTGATTTTAGGCGCTTATAGAACATCTATAAGCGCCTAAAAATCAAGAACCGGCGCTTAAGACATGCAATCATCATCATCATCATCATTACAGCCCTTCACAAGTCCACTGCTGAACATAGGCCTACTCCAAGGTATGCCACAAAGCACGGTCCTGAGCCACCTGCATCCATCGACTTCCTGCATGTCTTACCAGGTCGTCACTCCATCTAGTGGGGGGTCGCCCCACACTTCACCTACCGGTACAAGGCTGCCACTCGAGAAACTTTTTACCCCAACGGTTGTCGGTTCTTCGAGCTATATGGCCGGCCCATTGCCACTTCAGCTTACTAATCCGTTGGGCTATGTCGGTCACTCTGGTTCTACTGCGGATATCCTCATTTCTAAGTTTATCACGCAGAGAAACTCCGAGCATAGCTCTCTCCATAGATCGCTGAGCGACTTTGAGCGTCCTCATACGGCCAGCAGTGAAGACCACGTCTCGGTTCCGTAGGTCATCACTGGCAACACGCACTGGTTGTATAACTTAGTTTTCAGGTTTTGAGGTATACCTGACGAGAAGATGCGTCGTAATTTCCCGAACGCTGCTCAGCCGAGTTGAATCCGTCGATTGACCTCTCGGTCGAAGTTGGACTTACCTAATCGGACTATTTGACCCAGGTAAACGTACTCGTCAAGAACTTCGAGCTTAGTGTTCCCAACAACTACCGGCATAAGTGTGACATGGACATTAAACATGATCTTTTTTTGTCCATGTTCACCTTAAGACCTATCCGTTGGGAGGCACTATTGAGGTCATTGAGCATAGTGTTTAAGTCCTCCATAAGGACTATATCGTCGGCAAATCGAAGGTGATTGATGTACTCGCCGTTGATGTTAATACCGTATCCTTTCCAGTCCAGTAGCTTGAAAACGTCTTCCAATGCAGCGGTGAAGAGTTTCGGGGAAATAACGTTACCCTGTCTTACACCGCTCTGCAGTTGGATAGGTTTCGTACTCTGGTTCTGTACTCGGATAGCCATCGTAGCCCTACTGTACAAACACTTCAGCACCTCGATATACCGACAGTCAACTTGGCACCGTTGAAGAGACTGTAGCACCGCCCAAATTTCGACGGAATCAAAGGCTTTCTCATAGTCCACATACGCCAGGCAAAGTGACAGATTGTACTCTTCGGACTTCTGTACAATTTGCCGAAGGGTATGTAGGTGGTCCAAGCCTTTTCGGAAACCGGCTTGTTCGGGAGGCTGGAAGTCGTCGAGTCTCTTTAATTTCGTCCTCCATGGTGGCACTACTCCGGAGGCGTGGAGCAGAAGTGCGGTGGTCTTGTTCTTCAAGAAAGGTGACAACACCCTCTTGAAGAACTACAGACCGATATCCCTTCTGAGCCGCGCTGGATATATTACACTGCTCCCCATCACAAGTCTATGGCAATGGGCTTTGATATTTTTGAACGGGTATTTTATCGTCAATCGTTAGAACACGTACGTGCAAGTAAGATTAATATTGGATGTAAAATGATATTCACTCGCGTACACCCTTAACTGTTTATGCGATAATTATATATTTTAGATTAAAAAATAGACATAGAATTAAAAATATAATGAAAATGAAGGTCTTGTCGCATTAATTCTCATACTGCATACACATATATCAACACATTAGAGCACACACATTAAAAGTGTATAATAAAAGTGTATAATCTCTAACTATGCTGAGAGGCGGAAATAAAAAGTGCGCAAAGACACTTGTAAATTCGGACAGTAAGACTAAAGATAAACGGCGCGTGTTTTTATCACTACGTTATTCAGTTGAAGCAAACTAAACAGACTGGGGTGACGCGACGAGGCGACTCTGTTCCTACGCAAAATCTGTACAATATTTTTTGTTGCTGCATGAAGTATGATAAATTGCCCTTGTGCTCAGCCTGAATGCAAATCTCTAAAAGTGGGTCAGCCCAGTAATATTATTTTTCACGTCGAATCAGTAGTGGAGGGTACCTCGTCTCCTGAATGATTGATAGCTTATTGTCTAGTGACATTTTTACGATTCCAGGGTGTAATAGAAATTTTACAGCACTCGCCACGGCTCGAGTGGTATTCTTTTGCTGCGGTTAAGAATGCACGCATTGTGTTCAATCTTATAGATCGTTTTTACAAACTTTTTTCGGTTCCGGTTATTGACAGTTTAATCGATTAGGTTACTTTAAAAATAAAGTAGCTCTATATAAAAATAAATCTTATCTTCAAAATCGTAGATCAATTTAAAGTAATATATACCCACCTTTTATTTTAAAAAAAAATGACAGCTGATTTTTTTATTCGTCCTTATATTTTAACATATTATTGATTATAGGACTTTATTTGCATTGATTTCTAAATAAAAGCACTGCTGATACCTTTCTTTCTATACTCTAATTGGAAAAAATATCAATAATCTTTGCAGTAATCAGAAAGGCTCAGAGAATAAAAATTAAAAACCTTTAAAACTGCTAAGCAAGATATCTGAGTTTGATCTCTACGGGCTGTAACAAAATAGTTAATTGGAATCTTAAGTGATGATTTCCCGCGTGCTCGGCGGTGTAGGAAGCCGTCTGGGCAAATCAACACATAAAGTCATCAAATTTACGACAGTCATGTAGCCACTGAACTGCCAGGGCTCTTAAATGAGAATAGATTATATTATACTTATGTCGCTACGTCTTTGTAATCGAAACATCTTTCGCACATTTCTTTTAAGCTATTACGACAACTATATGTTAAAAATTAACTTAAGCTTCGTCTACTACTATGTAAACTTTTACGTTTCATAAAAAAATAAGTCTTCTTAAAATAATTAAAAGGAGTAAAATATTTTCATATTCTAAAGTTGGAGCTGAAACATAATATGAAGAAGAATTATTAAAGCACCGACTGCAGAATGTAAAATTATTTTATCCTTTTCAGTAACCTATTAAAAACAAAAACAACATACAGTTGAATAACGAACCCCTTCGCCCCTTAAAGTCGGCTAAAAATAAACTGATTTTTTCGCAACCATTACACGGCACAATTACTAGATAACACAAATACTTAACATCAAATAAACACGTATTCCCAATTGTAAGACAATTATAAACTGTCGTTCTTATTTACAAAAGTCCCTTGCGTATTTATAAGCATAGCCTGCTTATTTATAATGTAAGGTCCCTATATATTTACTACGCGTTTATTTTTTTATGCGTTTATTATTATTATTTACGCGTTTCTCGACTTTAATGCTTGTTAAGATGTACACATCTTAATTCACGTGATTATCAATTTTTACCTTTTATGGGCAATTTTAAAATGAGGGGTAATTTATCGAAGCATAAATGTCACGTATTTTTTTTTGATACACATTACTGAAACGAAACTATGAGGATGTACTATGGGAATGTTAAATGCATTAGACTGTTTGTGCAACTTCGTTTTTTGTTTATTATTAATATTTAGTTCTACAATTCTGATGGTATATTGCATTATCTGAAATTTCAACTCACAAATTAATGTTTTATAATTCTTTAATTTCGTATAAAGTTTTATGTTACCTACCGTTTGTTATATGGCGTAATGTTTATTTAACTGACGTTTAACTATACTTCTTGGATCTACAAGAACTCGTTTATTCAAATTTATTATATTATACGCGGGAACTCAATGGAAGAAGGAGGTTGAAGAACGTGTTTTTTTGTTTACCTCGGGCGAGGCTTATCTTAGTAGTGGACTTGTGAGAGACTGTATCATTGATGTTGATAATGATTCAAATACACGAACAAACGGTGAATTTGTAGAAACTTTTTGGAATCTTTCATTTGCACAATGAAATTTGTTTTTATATTTTTAGTTTAATGTCATATTAATTAATTAGATAAAAAAATTTAATACACAATGAAAATGAAATTCATAATAGTATAAAAAGTTTAATTCAACCATAATGTCAACATCAACCAACTCAAATAGATCTATAAATGAATCCATAAATTACGTCGCATTTACAATCTAGTCCATGCAATAAATAATTCATTTTATGTTTTTATTAAATAAAAGAAATTTAAAATTTTATTGCCGTTCGATAATACAGGGATATTTTGTTTTCGATAGCAAAACTACATCTCAATTCTAATGAAAGATTAACTGATAGATTTTGTGTTTCAAGTCCTTTGAACGATCTTGGATTACAAATACTCTTTAATAAATGCAATGGACAATACACACACCCCTTGCAATTGCCCAAAACTCAACAACTTCAGAACTGTGATCACTATCGACGAAGATCTCCAATGGGCTCCATATATCAAAATAATATCAAACAGAATAAGGAAACTCATATATGTTTTTAAGTCATTGCGTCAGGTGGCAGACTCTAGATTACTGATAAAAACTTTTAGTGCGCTTATGTCTATGATGCTACTGAATGTCTATTAAATCTCTAATATATAAATTATACATATTTATATTTTTATGTGTTTTTATTCAACAAAAACTTGTAAAATATAGGAAGGAACTAGCTCCTGTTACTCAGATTAACCTTTTACAGGAGCTATGGTCACATTGATATGTATAAATTCGTTTTTGTTGCAATAAAGATTTTTCAATTTTCAAAAAAAAAAACATTAAAAAATGAATTCATATTTCTTACGGTTGTCCATTGTTAGTCTGTTTCACATTTCAGTTTAATATATGGAAGGGAGGAATTTAATAACTGAAGAATGTGTTCTGCGGTTACAAGAAATACAAAGTGGTATGCCTGAGGGTTCTTATCCTTCGGGGAAGGATTATATAGAACTGTTTCTAATTTAAGATTTAAATATTTTTTACTTTTGACTGCACTATAGTATAATATACATAAATTCATGCCTTATTTCGTCTCCATATTGCATAAATTAATGTAACATAACGGTCAGTTATATTATACATTATCATGAATATCTTTAATAACGTATGACTTTTTTAACTAAACAACTTTTTACTGGATTATAAAAAGGAGATAACTAATTCATTTTCATCATTTTGTTAATTCTACACATACATTACAAGAGTTACTAAATCAGCTCTCAGACTTCCTATTGTGTATTCGTTTGAAATCTAACCATCGTTAATAATATAAACATGTAAATACATCTTATTCATAATTTAACACAAATATAAATCACGATTTCATAATATGTTATGTTAAATTCACAAGCGATATTTTAGCCTTTGAATTTAATACATTAATTCTACTTTGCAAATTATATTTCGTTATTAAATATAAATGAGTTTGTCACAACTATTTTGAAAGCTGAATTTATATCAAACATCGGGTGGAAAAATTCTTAGAGTTATTATTCCATCATTCAGAGAAATTATGACCTATATTTAAGCGGGTTTAAAGCTACTGAAACATATTTTAAAAGCTATTTTAAAAAAATATTAGAAAGAAAGTAGATTGTTTTGACTAGATTAAATAAATGGAGGTAATGATTTCTCTAATTTCATAATCATAATTCAAAAATAATTTCCTTATTTTTAGTATCTTTTCGCTAAAAAACAATAAATACATCATGCCTAATTTATCAGATTTGTTTATAGGAAGGGAATTTTATCATCCACCTGATGATAAATGGTTGCTGTGGCCCATAGACATTTACATCTATCCTCGATTACGAATCAAAATGCAGATGCGTTGTCACCCGTGACGACTTAGGTGGAAAGCCTCGTTTCCAGTAAAAAGGGTCAACGGTTCTCTACATTCACCATACGAAACACAGCAGCATTAAGCTACAATTTTACGCTGGTATTCTATGAGAGTGTGGTCCTTCCCCCGGTCAAAATAACTTTAACCTAAACAGTTACAATTTTACTTTTCTACTAACATTCGTATTTATTTGCTTATGTCATAAAATTGTAAGTATATTTTTTTAAATTTGTTATTGCTATAGTTTTATAGTTTTCACATTTTAGTTTTTTGTCACCATTTTTCTCTATTCATCTAATTCTCTATTACATTCTATTTTAAAGATATTATTAATCCGTACTTAACGCATACATAACTTTGATCTTCCTTATTGCACACGAACGAATCTCAACTATATCATGAGGAGAATCAGTTAACTTCATAATCATCTAGTTCCATATCTAAAGCGGGCTCTTCACATTCCGAAGAAAAGGTTACAGAAAATTAGTTTAGTCGGTTATATTGTAACATAGAATATGAATAATATCTTGCATATAAAAATTTACTATTTCATATTTACTATTTTATATAATTATCGATAAAAGTACTTATTACATTTTTTATAAAAACCGCTGAACTTCTTTCTCTTCTTACATACCTACGATAATTTAAACGCTAACGCAACGATAAACGCTGAATTTCTTATCTTATTATATAAGATAGTGTCACACAAAATCTATAATGGAAGCACTTAATTTTTATAAAAGTAATTTTAAAGATTATTATTTGTATTATTGTTAATAGTTACTTGTTAATTGTGGTAAGTTAGCGTCTTATGAATGGACTCCTTTACATAAAGATTATCTTAACTAAAAATCACGTAATATACAGACTACGTATTATTACTATGAAAGATGAGCACAGATAGGAAAACCGAGCAAAAACTCTTGACAATGCCATTGTCTTACACATGATCCTTTCCCATGGTAAGAACTTAGATTATTTGAGTAAATAACCTAAGGGTAAGAATCACGAAGTAAACGACGACTCTTTTTTTATTTAAAGGCTGGTGCGTTTCGTGCGGTTCCATATGTATTTGATCAAGATCTGTCCCAGAAACAGAAACTTTTTTATTCAATGTAGATTATAAGCAATATTTATTGAAAGTTATTTTTTTCATTTACCACTGGTTCGCAAAAAAAAACCTCTGTCCTGGGAAGAACCAGCAAGAAACCCAGCGGGACTATTTTTTTTTTCAAATAATGTTTAGAATTAACAACACAACACAAATTAGAAATAGCTTGGTAGCGATCACCCTTCCCAGGGGTTACTATCATCCATAAATTCCTTAATATTATAATAACCCTTTTTATACAAACTTAGTTTAATAAAATTTTTGAACTTTGCGTATGAGAAATTTTGTATATTTTCTGGGAATTTGTTGTAAAAGCGTATACATCGCCCCAAGAATGAATTACTGACTCGGTGGAGTCGAGTAACTGGTACTACTAACTTGTGTCTGTTCCTAGTATTTACAGAATGAATATCACTTATTTTCGCAAAACTACTTTTATTTTTGTGTACGTACATTACATTTTCATAAATGTATTGAGAGGCCAGAGTTAATATATTAATTTCCTTAAATTTTTGTCTCAGTGACTCATTTGGTTTTAAATTATATATTGCTCTAATGGCCCTCTTCTGGAAAATAAATATAATTTCAGTGTCAGTCGCGTGTCCCCATAGCAAAATACCATACGACATAATGCTATGGAAATAACTAAAGTAAACTATTCTAGCTGTTTCAACACTGGTAAGAGTTCTAATCTTTTTTACAGCATATGCTGCAGAACTAAGTCTGCTAGCTAGTTTTGATATATGGGGGAGCCATTGAAGCTTTGCGTCCAGTGTGATTCCAAGAAAAATGGTGGTATCAACAAGACTCAGTTCCCCCCCCCCCCATTTAAAATTACATTAGTATTGACAAGTTTAACATTAGGAGTTACGAATTTCATAAATTTAGTTTTAGTTCCATTCATATGCAAATTATTAACGTTAAACCAATTGACTAACTTAGCTATAGCATTATTTACTTCGTCGTAATTTGATAACTGTCTTTTTAATTTGAAAATTAATGAAGTATCATCAGCAAATAATACTATATCATGGTTATCCCCTACTATGTAAGGTAATTCATTAATATATACTAGAAATAGAAAAGGGCCGAGAATTGAGCCCTGAGGCACGCCCATTTGTACAATCGACCCGGAAAAACTCATACTATTAATGACAACTTTTTGCGTTCTGTCACTTAAATATGAAATAATTGATTTAAGAGCATCGCTTCTTACACCGTAGTGTTGAAGTTTCCTGATTAATGTTTCATGGTGAACACAATCGAAGGCTTTGGATATGTCACAGAAAACACCCAAAGCATCCTGTGAATTCTCCCATGCATTAAATATATATTTAATCAGCTCAACACCAGCAACAGTTTTCGAGCGACCCCTTGTGAAACCAAATTGATTTCACAAGGGGTCATTATGAAGTAAATTATTTACATTAAAAAATTTTACATTTGATCAAGAATAATTTTTTCAAAAATTTTACTAAGTGTTGGCAGTACAGAAATAGGTCCAAAATTAGCGGGGTCCAATGTACTACCAGATTTAAATAAAGGTATTACTTTACTATGCTTCATTAAATCAGGAAACACACCAGATTCAATACTAGTATTAAAAATAATAGATAGTTGAGGTGCGATCGCATCTATTATAGACGCAATAACTTTAACAGAAATCCCCCACAGATCGACGGTTCTCTTAATATCAATAGTCTTTAAATATTTTACAATATCTTTTGATGACACTTTATGAAATGTAAAATTTTTTACACACATTTACATTTTGTTTAAGTAATGATTCGGCGACGGCAGGAGAAGAATTTAGTGACTTAGTGGTTAAGATCGGAATATCAGTAAAATATTTCTCAAAAACCATTGCAACGTCCTGACCTTATTTAGTTAATTTATTGTTGAAACTTAACTGGTAGTTTGAATTACGAGAGTTGACCTTACCAGTTTCACTATTAATTATACTTCATGTCATTTTAATTTTCTTAGAAGCAGTCTTTATTTTGTTGCTCAAATACAATGACTTGGCTAAGGAGCACACTCTTTTAAATATTTTGGAATATTTTTTTACATATTCCCTAAATTTGACACTAGGATTATATGACCTTTCATTGTAAAGTTCATATAACCTTTGTCTACTCTTATGGACTCTTACTGTCGCCCATTCATTAAATGCTTTGCGATTGTTCAAGGAGAATATTTTAGAAGTAAAAATATTATTAAATTCATTGCAAATTAGCTTAAATAATGTTCCATACAAAAATTTTGGATTATTTTGGTATGAAAGTAATGGAAGTTTCTTTACTATGTTACTTCTAAACTTCTCCAAGCGATGTGCATTTACTGGAACAAACACTACTTTTTTATCTATTTGCTTTTTTGTGAACATAAGGTAATGAAACTAATTGTCCACAGTGATCAGAGCTCAATTTTTGAATTATACATTTATTAAACGGCTTAACATTTGTAAAAATTTTATCTATACATGTTGCACTAGATTCAGCAATACGTGTTGGCTCCAAAAATAAATTAAAGAAACCATGAGATTTAAACAATGATCTAAATTTAATACTGGTGGAGGAAGCTTCTAGGAGATCGATATTAAATTCTCCACATATTACAACAGATTTATTCTGTTTATTAAGCTTAGCGAAAACTTCCTCGATTTTTTCGAAAGTATCATTTAAAGAACATGCGGGGGGGGGTCTGTAAACACTTACAACAATGAGGTGCTCAAACTCAACACATGCCAATTCTACAGTTCGCTCAACAGAGAGGCTCACAATATCTTTACGTTCTTTATATGATAATAATTTACTAGCTAAAACCCCGCAGTTATCCTTAAAATAATGCGTATTCAATTGATTTCGAATGCATTGATGATTTTCTCATTTTATTTATATTGAAGTCGGTGTTACAAAATTTTTAATTTTACCACTTGTTGTGTAAAGCGAAGGCACTAACTGGTAAGCGCCACTGTTTTCTTCAGGCCTCCAGTTTAGTGCAGATAAGAGTAAAATATTTTATTTAAATTTTTGACACATGCGGTGTTAATTAAAATGTTCTTCATTATCGACGAGAATTCGGTAAATCAGTAAAAATTAATATAATAGAGTCTGTAACTTTACTTAAATTAAAAAAAATTCAATTTTAATTTCAAGCTAATAATTAATTTTATTTTTGTAAATGAGAATTATTTTTAATTAAAGTTACAGCATATATTACGTATTGCGTACCACTGGACCTACTGCCCTTGTCTCATCTTTGAGAATGTTTTAGGGCAAAAAATATCCATCAGTGACATTGCGTGTAGGTAAGCTTTATCATGTTTTTAAAATATTTTTTTTAATTTCCTATTCATGCATTTCTTTACGGTATTTTCGTTTAGTTCCGAGTATGGGGTACATCAGCAAGTAAAATTTGATTGGCACTGGTGGGTATAAACTTCTTGCTGACGATTTTTAAAGCAAGAGTTGCTTGCGTACGATTTTTTAAAGCAAACGATTATTATGAATTATCATTATATTATTGCTGGAAAAGAGAGATCCGACTAAATAGAATAACAACCTAAAAGTAGGCAGACCATCAATGAATCCAAGTACGCAGGAGTGTTTCCGTACTTTATGGCGTTCTATGTTAAGAAGATTGTGAATGTGAAGTGCCGATACGCGGTGCGAGTATTTTCAAAAATTCTATCTGTTTCATACCGCTTGCTCCATATAGCCGAGAGATGTGCACGTCTTAGAATCAATTGCCTACATTTCCATTTTGAAATATTGTTTCGGGCAAAAAAGTTTTCATCCCCCTAAACCTTAACCTACGAAATTAGATAATTTTGGTCTCATTAGATTTAGTACAACTTTATTTAGGTATGTACGTTTTACTTTTTTTTAGTAATTAAGTTTGGTTTAATTAAAAAATTAAGACGGTCGAGGGAGTTTTTGAGCCAAAAATATACATATTTAGATGCTAATAAGTTATATCTTTTAAAATAAAAACGTACGTACGATGGATAACTTTAATCTGATGAATGAAAAATCACCCGTAAGTCTAACAAATTTTATTCAACTTATCTCTTTGTACGAAAACTAATAAAATTTGTTTTATATATTAATGAAAACGAGACCAAAAAGTTAAATTCTGCGTAATTTTATTTAATACAAATCAAAAATATTAAATTAAAATGGCCCTTACACCATTTTACATTTTTTTTGTTTGACCGTGTTGTAACGGTGTAAGAATATCAACTAACCATATTGTTGCGCGCCATAATTAATGCCCGGTATATGGCGGGTGATTATTAGCGCCATCTAGTATCAATTAGTAGAAATACGATCGTCAAGATCTTTCTAGAACACTTTCACTAGCGCCATCTAGTGTCAAGCGGCGAGGGCTTTTTGGAGGATTCTTTGCTACTTGAACATTGTATGTAGATGTTTTCGTTAATTAAAGTGTCAGTTTTGGTGATTCAATCGGCAGTTTTTACTTTCACGAACACTAAGCTCGTAACAATATTGTCCCATGGATGTCGTGAGAGGCGACAGCGGGAACAAGCCAGGACATGAGCAGAAGCGTCATCCTATTATTAACTAAAAATAAAAATAAAAATACGGTTGCCAGACCCGTCCGTGCCAATCTATGTTGCGGCCTATATTCAGCAGTGGCTTTTGATAGGCGGAATCGTAATTCTGTCACTTAGTTATTAATAGTAGTAGAGTTATTTCTCTATGTCCGCTATCAAAAATATTATTACAACTGTGTATGAATACGTATTTGAGGAATTAATTTATAATATTATCATTATTGTGATATTATTTATGGTCTACTCTTATTAAAAAAAAAACTGAGAAGAATGTACAGAGAGTGCAGAACGTATGTATACGTTTTTGTTTTAATATACGGAAAAGAGTAGGATTTCATCTTATTAAGTCGGTAATAGTACCAAGTTAAAACGTGCCAGCTTTCTGCACACACTGCATCACACATAATCATCAAATTTGTATGATAAGATAGCCGTTGAAAAAAAAGTACGCTTTCAGTCAGCGAAAAATGTCATCGACTTCTACTACCCAGGATTAGACTCGCTGGAGCCAGGAGGTGTTTAAAATTTGCCGCTGCTAAAATTTGGAACGATTTGTCACCACCTGTTTGGTCTCCACTATTTCCGTCTACCGTTCGACAAAGATGCCGAAATTGGCTCAGTCAACAGCAGTCCCTGCCTCTATGTGGCTCTGATACCCCCCCCCCCCAAATTAGAAAACATTTTTTGTATTTTAACAACTATAATTTATTAATTGTTTGAAGTTTATTTATTGTTGATACGTGTGTTTCATCAATTGCCTAAGACCCAGTATGATTAATGCGTAAAGGCTGTTGCAGATTAGCAGGAGTAATGGGTTTCCCGTTACAACTGAGTTTCACAGATCGTTTTGTCACAACTAATTATTAATCTGTCTTTTTAAATTTTAATATTGTATTTATTGTGGCAATTAAATACTTTTCATTCCTTTATTATTTAATATTTTAGTGATTATACACACGTGTACTTGTTTCACTAATTTATAATATTATATTACTATGTTTGTTATAGTTTGTGAAAATTTCGATAAACTCAAACAAAGGAATAATTTAACATCAATCAGGGACAGTTAATTTTAAATAGGGCTGCTATTAAAAGCACGTAACACGCAAAACAACACTTAGCACACGGCTGTTCCGTAACTTCAAAACACCATTGTTTCTTTGTCAAACCATCAATGAATCTGTCTCAATGCTGTGTTTATCTTGAGGCAAATGTAAAATAAATTCATCTATTTTAATTACTATGAAATGTAATGTAATAAATTCGCTTGTAATAAATTTTCTTTTAAAACTTTCTAGCTAAAATATTACAATATAATATAGCAAAGTTTCAATCGTACTCTAGTGTATCACATAATTTTACAAAACATCACAAGGATAAATATAATTTATTAAATTTTCATTCTTATAAATTCATTAATACATGTACATTTTTACACAATTTGCCTTTTTAATAGAAAAAGGAAACTCAAATCAAATACACGTCCATCGATGATAGCTGAAAAAATATCGGTAGAACATGTTTGAAATGGACACACAATTGTATTATAAAAACGAATCTGATTATTCAAAATTTATATCTTAGATAATGGTCGTAAATATTATATTACCAACCATAATATCTACGATATAAGCAATAAAAATTATGTTTATATTGAATTTAAATTGCTTTCATATATTTAAAATTTGGGATGTGCAAGCGGGATTTAGAAAGGGAATGGGATGTACAGATCAAGTCTTTTCCATGCGCATGATCGCGGAAAAGTTTTTGGCCAAAAACCAAAAGGTTTTTTGTGAATTCATGGATTTGGAAAATGCCTATGACAGAGTGGATAGGGATGTGCTATGGCAAACACTGAATTCATTTGGGGTGAAAGCTGGCTTGATACAGGCATTGGAGTCGCTTTATAGGGACTCTAGTGCTTGTGTTAAGATCAACGGGGTCTACTCGGACTGGTTTGGCATCCATAAAGGTGTCAGACAGGGCTGTGTGGCTTCCCCATGGCTGTTCAACCTATTTTGGACAGTTGTTTGCAAAATTTGAAAGTTGAAGAATGTGGATTAAGAATTGGTGAGTTAACCGTCAAATGCCTTTTGTACGTCGATGATCAAGTTATTCTTGCGTCGTCGGCGGCCGAGCTGCAAATGATGGTTACATTAATGAACAGATTATTAAAAGAAAGGGGTATAAAGGTGAACGCAAGTAAGACGAAAGTTATGGTTTTTGAAAGAGAATAAAGTAAGACGATATGTGAAATAAGAATAGAAGGGAGTTGATCGAACAAGTAGATGAGTTTGTATATCTGGGTTGCGTATTTAGCAGGGATGGTAGATGTGATAAGGTATAGAACGACGAGTGAATGCAGGAAATAGATATATGGAATGAATGGAATAAATAGGGCCCTACACTCTATTGTGAAGACTCAAAATGTGTCGAAAAAGGCACGTATGGCAATTCACAATGCTGTGTTAGTCCCTACTGTAACGTATGATAGTGAAAGTTGGGTGTGGCAGAAGAAGCACGAGAGTAGAATGAACGCAGTAGAAATGCGGTCGTTAAGGAGTATGTTAGGGCTGAATCTGAATAACAGGGTAAGAAATTGTGTAATAAGAGAAGAGTGTGGTTTGCAAGATGATGTTGTGACCAGAATTAAGAAAGGAATGCTTCGGTGGTATGCTCATGTGGAAAGAATGAATGAGGAAAGAGTGACAAAGAAAATTTATGTTGCAGAAGTGAATGGCAGAGTCGGAAAGGGACGTCCTAGGCGAAAATTTATCGACCAAATAGGCGATTTATTGAAAACGGGCCAAATTAGGAGTACCCTTAACCGACGAGCATGTATGCGTAGGTGTATGGATGTGAAGGAGGCGAGAGAGGTGTGTCAGGATCATGCCAAATGGAAGTCTGTAATCTCTGCCTACCCCTCTGGGTGACAGGCGTGAGTGTTTATGTATTTTATGTATGTTATGTTCATATATTTAATTTTATGTATCCTACAGGACTGTTCTTAGCTCTCAAAATAGATGATTGAATTAAACAGACTTGCTTGACAAAATCAACACCATTCAAGACTGTAAATCGGTAAAGCTGAAGATCACCAGACGCCTCTTAACACAAAACATCAAAGTACTGGTTACAACGCAGAGTGTACAGTCAACAAATTATTATACAAAAGTTGAAACAGCTAAGCTAAAAATATCAGAATCAAAGGGACTGTAAGGAACGAACGAAGATCATTCTATTTATGTTAATGTCACGGGCGTGAGGAAGCGTTTAAATCCAGTCATTAATTATTGTCACGGCTAAGACAAAATAGATAATATATTCTTTATTTGTTACCCTCTCTATACACCCTAAAGAGCAGGACGAAAGAAATAACAAGGAAATAAGTAGTATTCAAGCAGAACAGATTGATGATGGAGATGCGTTGAAAAAACCTGCCCTTAAAAATAAAGAATGCTTACAGAACATTTGCTCCTAAATGAGTTTTTAGAAAATGACGTAAGAGTGCTAGAGGGGTATTAAGGATCATTTTGTCAACAAGCATTATTTATGGGAAGCAGTTTTTATGGAGCTGAGATACAGAAGATATTTTAGAATTTTTACGGATGAAAAATAAAATTTCAAATTTTGAAATTTTATATCAACTGAATATTTAATTAACTCACGTTCCATCGTTATCATCATCGTCATCATTACATCACAGCAAACTATTGGACTCGCCAGAAATTCTTGCTTCTTCGAGTTGCAGGCTCGTACTGAAAAGCGGAGATGGATTTCAAGAACTACATGAGGTGTCGACCCGATAAAACATGCAGAGAATCGTAGGCTCATGGCTGTACTAAGTCTACGGCTAAGGCATGGGAGAAGCTTTGCAAACATTTTGCAAATCATTATTCGATGATTTACAAAACACTTATTTTTACCAATTTAATACAAATGACTTAACAAAACTTTTCATTGCTGTCTACCAGTTTCACTACGCTTGTTCTTGACACAGTGACTCGGTCACTGTGACGTAGGCGCGGGCCCCGAAGCCATTTGCCCACGGCAAATCTTTGTTACAGAGAGCACGAGGGATCTGTGACAGCAAACACCTGGCCGCCGAGCTTCAGCACGTCAAGCAAGTTCTGCACGAAAACAAGCTTCGGGTCCCGCGCCTACGTCACAGTGACCGAGTGAAGCCGGCCACAGTCAAGCGTGTGCCTGCTGTACTACCATATGTCAGAGGTGTCACAGACAAGATTGGCCATATCTTGAAGCGAGCTTCTATTAGAACATTCTACAAGCCGCCGAAGAAGATAAGTTAGTTCCTACCATCAGTCAAGTGTCATATTCCTCTACAAGATGCAGGAGTGTACAAGCTTGATTATGAATGTGGTTTCTCTTATATAGGACAAACAAAAATATCAATTAGACCCCGCGTAAAAGAACATATAACTGATGTGAAGCATCAACGTTCCGGGAAGTCTGCAGTTTGCGATTATATCCTAGACGGCCCCAACCATTACATCAGATTTGATAGACCACAAATCCTCGCAAAAGAACACCGATTCCTACCAAGGATGATACGTGAGGCTATTGAAATTAAAAAACATCATAATTTCAATAGGGAGGCTGGGTACTATCACCTGCTTGGTATCCTATAATCAATAAAATTAAAACTAAACCCAAGCATACCACTGCAAGACCTCAGGACATAGTCAGTTCATTTTGCATAGATCGGAACATAAACAATAATTAAAAAAGCTGAAGGTACTCCGGGTTTAACAATGACTTCGGGACGTCAGTCATCTCAGTCCCCCGTGACCATGGGTGCTGGAAAGCGCCCGAAACGTCGGGAATTAAAAATAATAGTAATATAAACGCGATAAAATCCGTAAAAGTAGTTTTAATCAATGTTTAGTGTTCGCGTAAATATAAGAAATCATTACGCTTGTTCTTTTAAAACGATGCTTCAATATTAAAAGCATAACACAAGTCATCGGTGGTAATTGTACGAACCATATATTGGACTGCAATACGGACAGCGGAATTCTAATGAAATTAATTCACTTCACATTTGTTCGAATGAATATGACGGGATAGCTTTGATTCCATTATTAATTGTCCTGAGAACGTAAACTCAAATATTATATTTAATAAATCATTTTAAATTAAACTTATAATAAACTATTTTTATCATGTTTCCTTTACCAATATACTTAAACTCTTTACCGCTACTAGCGGATTAATACCTATTTAATGATATTTTTTATAAATGTATAATATATATAATAGCCATGGTAGCTCAGATGGTTAGCGCTCGATGTAAATTTCACAGTACGCGAGCAAACTGTGTTCGATCCCCGCCGCCAATTTAATTGGTAAATTGATAATTGCAATTTCAACTGCTGATACACCATGTGCTCGGCGGTGAAGGAAAACATCGTGAGGAAACCTGCATGAGTGAGAAATAATAAAAAAATATTTCGAAGTCATATTATGAAGTTCGCCAAAATGCATTGGGGCATCGCGGCTGATAATTCCTTTGACTAAACCCTCTAAAAAATGAGCGGAGGCCTGTGCCCTGGAGTGGGACGTATATAGGCTGTAAATTAAATTTAACTTTTATGTAAATAGAAATGTAATTCGCCTTTTAAAGACGTTTTAAATAATAAAAATTCTTAATGCATTTCATTTTATTATTTTAGCTTTATAGTTATTCTTAAGTTATTTCTAGTGTTGGTACATAACTTTTCTTATCTTCAAATAAATAATCCACTAAAAATTGAAATTAAAAAATGAAGGCGATGATTTCGTAATTAATTAAGATAACTGTGATGATGAATAAATTGACAACGAACGAAAATTATCTAGTGAACATTCCAGTGTTTTCTTATAACTTTAAGGCAAACGTATGTGAAAAACTTAGCCTGCTTTTTTTCTTACAACTCGAACGCACGCTGAACGCCTCGCTCCGCTGCACGCTTATCTCTCGGTTTCTGAGTGGATACCGTTCAGACATGCAGTGTAGACTGCAATGCAGATTTTCTTATACAATAAGTGAGTACATTGTCAACCTGATGATAAGTGGATGATTTGATTGATTGAAGCGACAGTAGCCTAATGGCAGGGCGCGGACCGCGAACTCAAAAAGGTCGTGGGTTCGAATCCGCCATTCGATTGCTCGCATGAACCACTCGTAACGCAAGCAATTTAAGCTCCACATACACCAAAAAAAAAATCCTAACGAGTGTTAAAATATTATCCACGAGTAGTTAAGGGGAATATTAGTAATGTTTATAGAATTGTTAATATTCTTTTTTATAAAAAAAATGATGGCTTATAGACCCTAAGAACGTCACCATTAAGGACTACAATCGAATGCTTTGTATCTGGAAAACAAGCATTCGATCTTAGTCCTTAATTACTGATAATACAGCATTATTCAGCTGCTATTTTAGGAGAGTGTTGACCTTCCCCGGTAGAGCCAACCCATACGTGTACGTGACCCACAACGATAATATAACTGCAGTTTATATTTAAGTAACAGTTAAGTAAGTTTCAGTTTCAGTTTCTGTTTCTTCTCTCATTCTTTTAAAAGATGTCGAACTTATGTTGAGAATATATACACTGATTAAGCAAATGCTGATAGCTTGCGGACATTTCTTTGGTAGGTTATAATATTATATTACAATTTCGTAAGTATTACGTCAAGTAATTTAGTGAACATTTTTTAAATTTTGTACTACATTATTTCAAATTTAATTTTATATACATAAGAGAGGGCAAACGAACGTGCAGCTCGCCTGATCGTAAGTTATGAACAACTGCAATACCAGTGTAATTGCAGGTGCGTTGCCGGCTATTTAAAAAGCTTAGTTTCTTTTCTTGAAGGTATGTAAAGTGAGAATTAAAGTTAGAGTACGCCCCAAAGCTGATCATAGGCTTACCTCCATTTTAAAAAGAATTTTAGGACAAGAGTGTCCACAGCGCTGCCCTATGTGGGTAGACAGACTTTACACATCTACGAAATATTTTTTTAATTTTTCAGACATGCCTAACTGAGCGTTTTGCAAACCAAAGCTACAAATTCTTGCAAGTAATAATGTCAGGGTACCAGCAGGGATCGAACCTGTGTTGCTCGAGTAATGTATAAATTACGGTGAACGCTTATCCCCAACGCTAATTAACTAAAATTTAAATGAAAATAGAACTTTTAATAACACATGAAAATATGATACTAAAAAGTAACATTTATCACAACAGTCATTTACGCTTCCGATAACACATTACTCCGCCGTCATTCGATGATTAAGTGTGGAGACGAAGCAAAAAGTTCAACCACACTTACTAACCGACTCAGTAAGATCGCAATAAATCTTCCCCTTCCACGCAATCATACAATCACGTAAGTCTCTATAGACAAGCGTTATAATTAAGTTAAACTCAGGTACGTACACAATGTCTTCACATTCAGCTAACTTCGACCTTTATAATTTTTATATTCTTTCTTTTACTCATATTTTTAGCATGTTTATATTGTAAACTATAAAATACAACATTTATTGGGAACAATATACGAGGCCACATGGTGAGAGAATGTCATTTATTTATTAATTTTAAATTAAAAATCTTGTAAGAATTTGTTAGCGAATAACTTAAAATATTATCGCTTGTTCACCTGTAACTGATCGTGTAACTTCTAAACAACTTGACTGAGGCCTAGAGGTCATAATCACAAAATTTAAATTGTTTTGTCGAGTGTCGCGAGCTATGATATGAATAAAACAGGTGGCGCTGAAGTTCAACCTTTTTTTAAGGAGTAGCAAACGAGCACACAGTCCACCTGATGTTAAGAGGATACCTTGAAAATGAATCGTGGTTTTGGGGGCGTCGCTTATTCCTTTGTCGATGCTAACGGATGACTGAGGGAGTGTCAAAATGAAAGTGATGCAATGACTTCATAATACGCAAATTATGAGATAGTTATACCGAGCAAGCGCTCGGAAAAAAACTATGTAAGCGCCAAACAACATTTTTATTTATATTAACAAAACTTCTTGATGGATTAAAAAATGGTTTATGAGCACTTAGATATGATTGTTTACTATGTTTTAAAAATAATTCCATGAACTTATTCGTAAGAATATTGTGGTGTCATGGTGAAATGTATATAATTAGAGCCTATTTTGCAATTTTTTTTCTATCGAGAAAATTACATGATATCGTGTTTTCCTTTTATGCAATTCAAGGTCATATAGTCAAAAACCATATACCAAAATTTTGGTTTGTAATCTATAAAACTTAAAAAAATATGTTAAATAGAAAAACCACCAAATTTTCGAGGTATTTATCACCTTGAGTGGTTGCTGTGACCTATAGACATCCATAACTATCCTCGATTACGAATCAAAATGCAGATACGTTGTCACCCATGAGGACTAAGATGGAATGCCTTGTTTCCAGTAAAAAGGGTCTACGGTTCTCTACACTTACCATACGAAAGACGTAAGTAGCGTTAAGTTGCTATTTTACGCTGGTATTCTGTGAGAGCGTGGTCTTACCCCGGTCGAGCCGACCCATTCGTGTTACAACTATACCAGTAATATATTAGTTGCAGCATGGCACTACCACGTAAAAAAGTTATTAACAAATACTACATTTGACGGATGAAAATGAATCTACATTATGTTGGTTGAGTGAAAATAATATTACAAAATCTAGATCTATGTTTATTTTATATTGGAAAAGAACTCGTAGTAAAAATTATTACGCCGCCAACCGAAAAGGTTACAAAAACATACTCTAGACTGTATTATGATAAAATTATACTTAGTATATTAGCATATAATATAATAATATTTATTTTATTCATTCGGTCCAAATGTAAATTTTATTTATTTAGGCACCAACAGGATATAAATTTTACAAATTGTAATAAAAACACTTAAACTTTTAGCGAAACATGCAAACAAGTTTTATCTTAATTATAGGTAACCATGGCGAGGTAAAATACTCGGAGTAATTACCAGCATATGTTATACATCTAAGTACGTCAATACTCTGAGTAAATGTAACAAGAAATAGACACCTAGATACAAAAAAGCTTAAAAAAGGAACATTGTCAGTAAAGGGAACTCAGCAGGCTACCTCTTTTATAGGAGATGGGGGGTCCTGATTTTTCTGGATTGAGGTCCGGGAAAATCGCCGGTGGTAAATTATTCCACAGATAGGTCCTACGCGGAAGAAAACTCCTTATGAAACGTACAGTGGTGGACCGCCAAGCATCCACATGGTGTAGATGGTATCAGGAGGCTTGCCGCGTAGTGCGTTCATAAAATTTGGCAGCTGGGATTAATCCGAACAATTCCTCAGAGCACTCAACGTGATAGATGCGAAAAAAATGCAAAAAGATGCAACATCTCTTCACAGCGCGAGAGAATCGAGCCGATCGGAAAGCACTCGGTCGTTGACGATTCGAGCCGCTCTGTGCTGGATGCAGTCAAGTGGAAGGAGTTGCCACTGTGGAGCCCCCGCCCAGATATGGGAAACTGCGCCTTGTAAAGTTGCAGGTGGTGTGCCAGCATGAAATACTGTCCCGCTCTGCTGAACACGCCAAGCTTTTTAGAGGCCAATATGGCCTCCTCTTCCAAGTGACTACGAAACTGCACGTCACTCGATATGTCGACGCCGAGGATTCCGATACTGGCGGAGGCAACAAGGGGAGTGTCTTGATACTGAGGAGATACAAAAAAGGGGTTCTTTTTAGCGTTTAACGCGCAAACTTGTGTCTTCTGAGGGTTAAACTGGATTAGATTTAGTCGCCCCCAATCCGAGACATTGTTCAGCAAAGTTTCGACTTCAGATACAAGTTTGTCCCGGTACTCGGAGACGTTTTCCTGGGAAATATTGGCACGGCTGGTGTACAAAGCATTACCAGTGCTGTCATCCGCGTAGCAATAAATGTTACCGGTTTGCAACATATCATTGATATGTAGAAGGAACAGCGTTGGTGATAGCACGTAGCCTTGTGGAACGCCAGCCTTAATATGCTTGTAATCCGAGCATGCACCGTCTACAACGACCTTGATGCTTCGATCTGCAAGAAAGCTGGTAATCCAGTAGCACAATTTCTCGGGAAGCCCATAGGAAGGGAGCTTCGAAAGAATAGCTTTGTGCCAAACACGATCGAAGGCCTTCGCAATGTCCAAACTAACAGCCAATGCCTCCCCCTTGGACTCTACTGCCTCCGCCCATCGATGAGCCAGGTGGACCAGAAGATCACCAGCTGATCGACCGCAATGAAAACCGTATTGGCGGTCACTAATCAGCTGGTGATCCTTAAGGTACCGCATGGGCTGGCAATTTATAATGGATTCCATAATTTTGGAGAACAAGGAGGTGATGGCAATAGGCCTGTAGTTTAATAGCGGTTGCTTGTTTTAAGGATCGAGTTGACGAAAGCCATCTTCCACGATTTCGGGACTACGCCTAGGAAGTAGGAGTACCGGAAAAGATGCGTTAGAACTGGTGTCAACTCTGGAGCACACGTACTCAGCACAATTGGAGGGATTCCATCAGGCCCACTCGACTTATGGATGAACTGCGAGAGAAGTGATTTGCGAACCGAGCGTTGTGTAAACCGCACATCCGGCATTGAGCACTCCTACCGAGGGTTGGTCGGCGGCGTACTCCCCACATCATCGAGAGTAGAGTTGGACGCAAAGAAAGAGCCTAGCAGATAGGCTTTCCCCTTTGCGGCATGGGCCAGTAAATCGTCCTCACTGCAGAGATGGAAGAGATGCCTGACGGAAATTCCCTTGGACAACCTTGACGAGAGACCAGAATGCACGGGTTCCAGAAAGAAGGCGAACTAGTTTAGCAATTCTGCCTATGTGCTCTGATTTTGCCTTGGAAATGACTCTTTTGAAGGACCTAGAGGAGGAATTACATTTGTTTTTAGGGCACTAATGTTTACATCCCGGGACTTTGATGCGTCAGCTCAGGCCCAGTCGCACTCCTACATATGGTATGATGCTATTTTACAAGAGCGGTTATAGTGATGGTGTAAATATTAAATTTTCACAAGAACTATTTATTTCTTCTCCGTCAGCTCTTAAAGTCTCTGTGGACTTGGATCATGGGCCTCTCCAAATGGAAATTTTGTTTCAATCGTCACGCTCAAAAGGAGGATTGGCTGGAGTATCAGACGTATCGCATCCTCGCCGCTGCTCCAAGTTACTCTAAATATTTGTAGTCGTACTCAAAATATTTTACGCCAATCGATGGTTATACCGTTATTCTATTAGAAATCATGAATTTTTTGGCACGCACCACAATATCTTTTATTACACCCCTGGGAAGAAAGAGGGTGATGGATTCTCTTAAGCTACCATCACATGGCATGCTTAGATTGTTATGATATTGTATATTATTTAAAAATTTAAAAATAATATTTAACTAAATGCTTTTTTTCCATATAACGTAATCGCTTTTATAGGTGATAAAACCATGCTGCAACTAGGTATATTATTGATTTAGCATGTGTGTGAGTGGATCGTGTGTGACTTTGTCACCCATATTCTATTTAATAAAAACGATTTCACTAAAATTTAACCTCTCTGATTTACAAAAATAAATTTCATTAATTCACTTTAGTATGAGGTTGTAAATTAAACCACAAATAAATTTCGCTACCAGATCGCCCGTATGTATTGCGACTACTTCGAATCGTGGCCGAACACAGATGGTGTTTTAGTACGCGTGGTTAGCAAAAGCAAGGAAAAAAAACCTAAAGCATTACTGAGCAACTAATAATGCAGCTTATATGTACCAAGCCAACCTCGCATCTGCTGTTTTTGTGAGTGAGGCGGGGGAAATCGACTTATTAACTTTAGCTACCGTACAATCGCGTTAATTGTCGTTTCATTCCAATTTCAAACGTTATACAAAAGAAATTTGACACATTCATCAAGTAAATTGGATGAAACAGGCAAGTAAATCGATGTTTTAATTGGATATTTATTGAATTTGAACTGACAAACATACTAATAATAAATAACATTATAAATGTTATTATTTATTCTACATCAGCCCGTAAAAAACTACTACTTGACATTTTTATAGAAGTGGCGGCAAACAATCATGAGTCTCATTTGATAGGTAAAAGGCTGTCGCCGCCCATGTAGAGCTGCAACACCATAGGAATCGCAGGATCGTTACCGGCTTTGAGAAAAGTGTAGGATATTTTCTTAATGTTGCCTAAGCTATATCATTTCGGAAATATTTAAATAAAAAATCGCTCTTGATAGCAGATTCTACAAATTGCCACGAGCCTTAATCGGCAGCTTTGCAGGTGCATTAAACATCACAATACAAGACTTCTCGCATCTTTGACTTGCTGCTTGTCGCCGGTATTGGTATTTTAACTTTTGGGATTAATAAGATGACTAAACAACCATTCAAAGATATCAATACAATTTTTCATGCAATTCCCATAGTCGGCTCTAATAACATGCTCGGAACGAAGTAAAATACTTTTGTTGCTTATATATTACTTTAGAAGAACAAGACATCGTTACAACTGTAATTTACTGTAGGTAGTTAACATTCGCTTAATTAATTGAATATTAATATTGTTCGTCGTTATTAGCGTAGATATGATTTAATATTTTAAAATAAAATAAATATTCTTGTAACCAATCTTGAGTTTTTGTAGTTCAGTTGCCAAGAACTCGCCATATTTCGTATTTCTTGGGTAACATCTGCTAGATTTTAGAAGTTAGTACTATAAAAATGTTTTACAGAGATTTTAACAACAAATTAACTGTATTCATTCATATGATAAAAGTAAGGATATCTAACAAACTAAAACTGTCTAACATTCCGTTTGATATTAAATGGATGCTGTTGCCAATAGATACTTACAATACTCATTCAATACTCCATTTTGAATAAAAATAAAAATACTTTGTGTGCTCTAAAAACAAAGTTAGAGGAATGATTCGTTACTTGTGAAAAGATTCTCCGGTTCACGTTACTTCGATTTAGATTTTACACAAAGAAGTCTTTGACTTCACTTCAGTAGAAGGTAGATACATTTCGAAGAAGTTCTAATCTTAAATGATAAAATAAACTAAAGCCAGTATACTTAACAAATTATACGAGTTAAGTTGGCAATGCAAACGCACAATGAGGCGTAATAGATGACATAATGTCTTTGCATTGCTGTAAATGAATTTTCGTCTTACCAAGTCATCTTATGATTCATAGACGACGTGACATCTCTTTGAAGTTAAAAGCGCTAAATTCTATCAAAGTCATTGCAGGCGACTTCTAGATGTCAGCTAAATCATTTAACATTATGAAATTTTCTGATATCATAATGCAGTTGATATATGGTCTTTTCATAGCTATTAATGTTAGCTTACCGAAAATAGTTTTGTTGTATAGACGCATACTAAATAAGAAATATATGATGTTATTCGTGAAAAGTATTCTAATTTGTGTAATATGTTATGAAGTTCAAAATGTTTCGAAAATAAATTTGAAAATTATATTAAAACTAAATTATTAAATTCAACCTCAAATACCCCATATCTTTATTGCGTTAAATATTTTTTCGAAAATTTTAAGGACGAGTCTCGCAGTATTTTCAAATTTTGTTGCGAAAATATCGATAAGTTTCCATGATTTATGTACTTGAATTCTTGAGGCGACCGACAGCGGCGACGTTTCAGATTTTTTCATTGCATGCCGCGGTGCGGTGCCTCTGTGTGCATTTAACGCTAATTAAACTGTAAAATTACGAACGCAAAGGTATCTGACAGATGCGACGTTTAATAATAGAATTATCCACACACGTACCGATTCATTGAAGGTAGCGGTGTGACACGGAAGGTCCATTGTAGATTGTGAAATCCACTTACAACATAAAGGTAACAAAAGAGATCTTTGGCAAATTGTAAAATATACACCTAATTATTATATTGAAGTGTGTCGGAGCGTTAAGGTTTTTGATCATAGAGGGCTATTGAAACCGCTCCTTGAGGCTTCCAAAAATATGTTGTGGTATAAAAAGGATATTTACTACGTGCTTGAATAAAAAATCTTCCTTCCTCTTTATAATGTGTCTCTATCTGTCTGTAAGTTTCATAACCTTGCATTTTATTTTTTATGACTCGAAACATTAATCTAAAATATTATATACATACATAAATACACAAACACTCACGCCTGGCACCCATAGGGTAGGCAGAGACTACAGACTTCCATTTGGCAGGATCCTGACACACCTCTCTCGCCTACTCCATATCCATATACGCTCGTCGGTTAAGCGTAGTCTTAATTTGGCCCATTTTCAACATATCGCCAATTTGGTTAACGAAATTTCGCCTAGGACGTCCTTTTCCGACTCTGCCATTCTCTTCTGCAACATAAATTTGCTTTGTCACTCTTTCCTCATTCATTATTTCTACATGACCAAACCACCGAAGCATTTCTTATAATTAAAATATTATATATATATAAATTTTTGTACATCTTAATTTTTTATGAATCTTTTATAATTTAAAGTAAAAAAACGAAGTTTTATGACTTAGTTCGATAATAGTTGGTCATATTACAAATTTTAACAACACACCCGTTTTTCACAAACCTAAATGGTTAATATTATGAAATATTACCCTGCTATCAAATCATTGCCGCTTCGAATTTTTCTTTCTATATTTTTTGTAAGTCCATGCATTTATTTTTTCGTAACATTTTATACAATTTTATGAATGGACCCTCCGTTCTGCTCGCGCTCAAGGGTCGATTGTTTTGTCAGACCAACACCTGGACTTAAACAAATGCAAAAGCAAAAGCGTTGCTATATCAAAATAACTGGTGTTTCGTGATAACTTAGAGTAAAGTTACGGTAAATTTAATTTACTTTTTTGAATTGAACTACTTTAAAGTGCAATGAATATAGTCAAAGTTCTTTTTATCGAAACTTGTTATAAAACAAGAGGTCATTCTGAACTCTAATTAATTTATTATTCATAAAAGAAATATTAAAAGTTAGATTTTTATTAAAATTAATTAAGTAAAAGCTGACCTACTAAAGCTTGACTTAAAAAAATTAAACAAGATATTATGTATGGATAAATTAAAGCCTCGATTGCAGAATGTGAAATTGTTTTATTATTATTATTATAATTAGTTATTTGCTGTCGGTTTTTTACCCTTTTGAACTATCAAAATCTCAATGTCGTCTTAATATATCCATTAAAAACTTCATTACCTATTTTGACACCCTTGGAAGTGAAATTTACCATCATACCATTACCATCCTGAAACTTTAACCTATTTATTAATTTAAAAAAATCAAAATCGGTTCATAATTGACGAAGATATCCAATAACATACATACAAAAAGAAAAAACACACAGCCGTATTAGAAACTTCTTCTTATTTTTAAGTCGGTCGAATAAACCTAATACTAGAATGCTCCCTCTTTTTTACCAAACTGTCTAACTTTTTACGTGACAGTATATCGATCGAGCCGTCGATGATCTGTCATCTATGGCACTGCTTTCCGTTGCCCGTCAGGATAGTTTATATACGGCATATATAACAAAAAGGATGGTACCAAAGGAGGCATATATATGCTCAGCAGAGAAACTGGAATATGTAGTAACTTTTTTCCATTAAATTTATATCATCCTGTAACAAACGTTGTCAACTATGCAATACTTATTCAATCATACATCCATTTCAGTGTATCAGTGATTGCCTCATAAAGAAAAAAATGTAAATTTAAAGTTTTAAAACACCTAAGTTCGTTTCTTTTGGTGTAAAAGAAATCAACGCCATCGATTACAAACTCGTTAAATCATTTTACGTGCAGATCAAATAAAAAAAGTTTTTTTTCTGTATTTCTTTTACACGCCAAATAAAAGCTCGAGAAAATCAACATTGCCGTTAACTATATTAGAAAAATACACTATATAATTGGATGTTGATTGAAACATAGCGATTTTTTGTTGTAGTAATAAAACTGACCCTCCAACTCGTTTTGCACTGGCTCATAGAATAGAAAAAGTGCTGTACCATGCCTTTTGAATTTCCAGAGGAATTATTTTTTAATCACAGCCTATGAAATAACACTGCTGAACATAGGATTCCTTCATAGATTGCCTGTAGATATTTTTGGTTATATTTTAGGTTGCCACGCTGCAAGCGGGTTAGCAACCATAGATTTTTTTTTTAAATATTTATTATTCTTTATTGCAGATCATACAAAAACTAAATTTTATATATACAGAAGAAGTATGCAATGGGCGGTCTTATTGCTGATAGCAATTTCTTCCCGACAACCATACATATAGATACTACAAACATATATACATACAAAGAATAAAATAAATATGTGTTGAATTATTTAATTAAATGCAATCAATATACTACATATTGTATTATACTCAATGGCTAGTGTGGGAGCGAAATTATAATTTAAAGTGCAAGGTAAAATGATTCTTGATTATTTTTATAAATACCGGTATGGATTGTGCGCGTTTTACTACCAATGGTAGTTCATTCCAAAAACAAATTTTAATAATATTCTAGCATGATTTTTCTTTAATTATTTCTTATAAAAATGAAATATAACACGTAAAAATTACATCAACATATTATAAGGTTTGACTAAAAGAAACATGCATTATTCACACCTAGTTAAGGGTTTTGAAATAAAGATTAAATCGATATATATATATATATATATATATATATATATATATATATATATATATATATATATATATATATATATATATGTATATATTGCTGTCCGTTAGTTTTGCAAAAGCTCAAAAAGCTCGAACGGTGTTATTGAAATATTTGTGTGGGTTCCTGGATGGTTTAAAAACTTAGTTGAACCCGGTAGGTGACGCAGTTGTCAAGATTCAGAAATCACCCGTGGAAATCCGGGGCGCATCCTAGCGATCAGAAAAATAATAACTATTAATTAATTAATTATATAAATAAATAAATAATAGTGACAAAACTCTCGCAAAATATGCTTGTCACGTAAGACCTGTTATAACATAATAAAAACAACGTTAAACAACTTTAAGCATTGAAGATTGATCTAACTCGGAGCGAAGAGCAAGCTTAAACATTTCTCTGTTCTGTGAGTCATATATGATATTCGATTAAATATTCGATTGTTTAACTATTGTGTCTTTTCGCGGACAAGGACGTTGTTAATCTCCTCGATTATAATTGTCTCCGGTTCTCTACACTCATCATACGAAACACATGGGCATTATTCTGCTCTTTCCCGTTAATATTCTGTAAGAGCGTGGTTAAGTTTATAATTAGAAACAACATGACTGCCACTTCGGTCTAGTGGTTGTTAAAGCGACTACTGATCATGAGGTAACGGGTTCGAATCCCGTCGGGTCAAAAAAAAACAGTTATTGTTTTTCCATTAAGAAATTCTTAGCAGCCGCCCGAAGTCAGGAAGTTGGCGGTGTCTCACCCCCCTGCCTCGGAAAGCACATAAAGCCGTTGGTCCTGCACCTGATATCTCTCCGGTCGTGTCGGTTTACCGTCCCGTCGGACTATGACAGTGAGAGAGTAGAGAGTGCACCTGTGCTTGCGCATACACGTGGGCTATATAATCCTGTCCTGCGCCGATGGCTAGTCTCCGTTGAAACCGGTCGCTGTGACCAAAATTCATTCTGGATAACATTATTATTATTATTGGAAACGAGATCCAAATCCCTATTTTTACAATAGCGATGTTAGTTATATTGCGATATTTGAAAATGATATGAATGAAGATTACGTAACTTTCACCCGATATTCCTACAGGTTCCACAAGTTTACATCAATCTGGATTACTAAGGTGGATTACATGGCTCAAATAAAAAATAAACTTTTAAATAGGATTTATTAAAAGTTCGTTTACTTGCACTCACTCAATGATCAATAATGCGACCGACTGCCTCAGTAGGACATGAATTAATAATTACATTGATTCTTTCTGACTTAATTTCTGACTAGGGTATAAATTAAAATATTAATGGGGCACTATTTTAACGATGAATCTATTATTTTTATCTTCGGCCGCTTCATTTGATACTTTATAATTAAATTTTCGTTCGTTAATATCTTTCAAACTCATTTGTAAATTCCGCTGTTAAAATTATACTTTACTCATTTGTTGGGCTAAAACAAGTTAACATGTTTGTGATTTACTTATCTATATAGGACGCCGAATCCGTTCAACTTCGGTAGGTATCAAATAAATCTTCAGTATAATTAGCTTGTAATTTAAAATCTGTTCTTTATTTTTGTAAAAATCTAAGAATTCTCTTTTATTTTAGGTTAAAATTTAGTAAAAGTTTTTTAACTATACTTACAGCTGTGCTATAAATATTTTATTGTGTAATGGAAATGTAATAATTTTCTGACTACTTAAGAAATTATAGCTGTCTTAAGAAATGGATTTTAGATTTTTTTTATAGAATAAGGGTGACAAACGAGCATACAGTCCACCTGATGGTAAGTGGATGCTGTGTCCCTTAGCATCTGCATTTATTCTCGATTAAGATTCAAAATGCAAATTCGTCGTCACCCCTGAGGACTAAGATGGAATACCTAGTATAAAAGGGTCTCCGGTTCTCTACACACTCACCATACGAACCCTTAGCTGTTGTGTTTCATATGGCGAGTGTAGAGAACGCTGATATTCTGTGAGAGCGGGGTCCTACCCCGGTTGAGCCGACCCATTCGTGCAACAACTAATATAACTGCAGCGTGGCTCTACCACGTAAAACAAAATCATAATATTTTATCTAACAACTACTAAAATCCTGTGAACAATAAGGCAATCTATAGGGAGCCCTCTGTTCAACAGTGGACATTTATAGGCTGTAATGGTGATAAACATATTAATTAAAAATAATTCGTTGTGAAAATTTGCAAAGTATTAGCGAATATCTTTGAAAATCGTTCCTTAAAATAAATATTACAACTAAAACGGAAAAAAGTCATCAATTATGAATTTAACAACACGCCCGTTCTTCACAAACCTTAATAGGTAGTTAATATTATGAAATATTACCCTGCTATCAAATCGCCGCAACTTCGAATTAATCTTTCGTTTTTTTTAAATCGTAAATCCCATCTTTACTTTTTTATAAAAAATATAAAAGAGTAGTGACTTTGAACTCACAGTCCTCCTACAACTAACTCCAAACAAAAAAGCTATGGATCGATGTCACTGGCACTCTATTATAATCTAGTATCCTTTTGAATAATACAATTAAATTGATTTAAAAAATAAAAGTAAATATTATAGCACATAATTAAAACTACGGAAATAAACATCAAAAACTCATCGAATCTAAGAGTAATAAGAAGACAAGTCTAATCTTATTTCAGTAAAACAATGTTTAATTGCAATTTTAATGTAATAATGCCACGCTACAGCTATATTATGGTTGTCGCACGAATGGGTTGACTCTACTGGGGAAGGACCACGCTCTCGTAGAATACCAGCGTCAAATAGTAGCTTAATGCTGCTGTGTTTTGTATAGTGAGTGTAGAGAACCGGAGACTTTTTTACTAGAAACGAGGCATTACATCGAAGTCCTTAGGGGTGACAACGCATCTGCATTTTGATTCTTAATCAAAGATAAATGTAGATGCCTATGGGCTACAACTTACCATCAAGTTGACTGTGTTCTCGTTTATCACCCCCATTCTTAAAAAAATATTGAATAAATATTGGTTGAACGTTTGTGGCTTACGTCGTAAATAAAATTATAGCATATCGATATAACACCGTACGGGTAAGTTGCATACTTTTCCGTGAAGTATGTACTTGCAATCTCATACTTTACTTACAATGGGCACGAATTGACTCGGGGCGTTTGAAGTCTTGACCAGCAGTGTTCCAAATATAGGAATACTGACACGCCCAATCACGCAGTGCAGTTGAGGCGAGCGCATAATATGTCATAGGACCTACGATAACATTGTACAAGCGCTAAAAACATTATTTTTATAAAAAGAAACTTGCAATACGTCCCGGCTTCGCACGGGTGATTTTTAGATATCGACAACAGCGTCACCTACCACGTCCAATTGTAAACTTAAACTATCCAGGGACCCCAAACACACATTTTTTATAGGATATGGTGACAAACGAGCACACAGTCCACCTGATGGTAAGTGGTTGCTGGCCCATGGACATCTACATCTATCCTCGATTACGAATCAAAATGCAGATGCGTTGTCACCCGTGAGGACTAAGATGGAATGCCACGTTTCCTGTAAAAAGGGTCTCCGGTTCTCTACACTCATCAGACGAAACACAGCAGCATTAAGCTATTATTTGACGCTGGTATTCTGTGAGAGCGTTGACCTTCCCCGGTTGAGCCGACCCATTTGTGGTACAACTATACTACTAATATAACTGCAGCATGGCTCTACCACGAGACATAAAAAAATTTCATGAAAATCAGTCGAGACATTTTCAAGTTTTAGCGAGACAAACCGGCAGATATTGATTTTTATAATATCTATACAAATAAGTCAGATTGAGGTGTCTGTTTGTAATGTCAAAATAACAGCTTTTTACTAAATGCATTTGAAAGTATATAGGGTACTTGTAACAAAACCATAATTTGAAGAATCAGAATCAGAATTATCTGTCTGTCTACCTGTTTGTTCCGGCTAATCTCCGAAACGGCTGAACCGATTTTGACTGGACTTTCACTGTCAGATAGCTGATATTATAAGGAGAAACTCACGTTAATTTTATTTTAGTGAAAAATTAGGGTTCCGTGCAAATAAATAAAAAACCATAAAATCCAATCGTAATTCTACGCGAGCGTAGCTGCGGGTAACAGCTACTATAGAGATAATAATAGAGATTAGATAATAATAGAGATAATAATCATTAGCGCGAAAGAGTCCTGGATACGTGTATTTCCTGGCGTAGGATGGATTTGCGCACATAACACTTGGCAGGCTTATTGACTGGAGAAGTCTCGCACCTTTGATTCTACCACCTGTCACATCTACGTAATTTATGCCTGGTATATGTGATAACACTGACCCTAGACGTCGGTCATACAGACATACGTCCATCACAAATTTTACAAGCTTCCTTTTTTAGAACGTGGGTGACAAATTAGCCATTCCACTGTTTTTGTATATACAGGACAATCAAATATAAGAAATTATCTAACATGAAATTCCATTTTAAGCCAACAGTTAGCAAGAGTATAAATAGAGATTTCGTAATTTAAATTAACCACGTGATGGTCCAACAAATATACTCTATCTTCCTAATTACAACTTAAATCATTTAGATTAGATTGTTTAGGAAGGTAATTATCCAAATATACCCTCAGTAAATACGTTTCGTGTACAGAAAATAATAACGAATATTTTTTTTCACGTATAAATAACTACCATTTATACAAAAAGCCAAATTAAATATTATTATATAAATACCATATCTCATTTCGCCACAAGTAATTAACGCACTTTTTTTAATGTTTAGCATAATGTAAACCAAACCAAAAACTAATTCTGTTTAAATAATTGTGCGGTAAAAAATACTTGCTTCGTAATTTACAAAATCTTTTATTATTTTTATAAAATTAACTAAGGTGTCGCAGTTTCCTTTTTTCCTATTAAAATATTAAAGCGAAAAACGAGCAAGGGATACAAAACAGATCACCTGATTGTAACTGGGTAACTGGGTACTGTAGCCTATGACCTACAGATATCAACTTCAAACAAAGCCACGGATATATTCTCATCCCTGAGGACTTTTGTGAAATGTGAACTATTTCTAAACACTGTTAGTATTTGTAATAGCATAGTACACTATTATTATATTATAAAAATAAAAATATAATGTACTCTTCGGCACGTCTATTAAATACTGGCTGGATTGAAAGAAAAGGTTTTACTCTAGCGAAGCGTCGTATCTATGGCAACGTGGCAACCGTTGTTGTTTATAGGATTTTTGAGGAATTTATTATAGGGAAGTGTACCATAATACAATATTTACGATCTAAATATAGTATTATATGTTGTAACGCATGCATATTTGCGCCCTCTATCATGAATGCATCTGAGGATGAGCCTCTTTCGTCTAAATACTTATTTTTGTCTTCCATTGGAGAAAGGATTAAATAGATATATCCGAAATGTGTGAATAATCGAAATTGATATTTTAAAGTACAAAATAGAATTATGCAGTTCAAAATCAAAGTCCTCAGCTGGTAGATCAACGCTGTAACTTTTTATTCTGTACCACGAATAAATCGGCTGGACCCGAGAAGAACTACGCTTGCAAAGAATACGAGAGTAAAGTAGCAGCATAATGATGTTATGTTTCGAATAGTGAGCGGCGAGCCGGAGATCCTTTTTACGGGTACCAATATATTCCGTCTTAGTCTTCAGGGGTGTCAACTTCAAGCATTTTGAGTATCATCTTATAGACCACACCATCCACTTACCACCCTTACTTGTACAAAAATAAGCTTGATATAATAACAGTTAGGTAGAGCAATAATCATGAGAGAATTTGTGATTTGTACTAAGGCCTTACACCTAGAGCAAATAAATAATTGGATACTTGGATTAAATGTAAAACAGTAACACTGCCGCACTATTTGATAAATTAGGAATCGAGATAAAATAGGCTTACATTATTCGTTTATAGCATAATTTTTGTTAATAGTCGATGCCATGATATATCTAAGTTTTATATCTTATATATATATATATATATATATATATATATATATATATATATATATAATTAATTATAATAACGTTGTGATTAATTACATATTTCCAATGGATAAACAACACGCATTCATTTACAGAAAATGGATACCCACTATTTACACATTACGGGTTTTACATGAAAAACGTTTGAAATGGAGGTTATCGAAAATATAGGAAACATTTTATGGAGTGTGCTTAACTGTTATGAGATAGCATACAGTCAATTTCGACCATTGTTATGGATAAGTTGACGTAAAATCTGGTAAATATTTATAGGCGCCCACTTCAGAGGTTCTCGTAAAGGCTGCCACTATTTTTCTACGTGATCGGCTTGTAATACGTATATCGAAATTTTTTACAACATGTCCATATTTTTATATACTTACTTGATATCATTTGACATATAGTTTTAAACAAACACGTATTGTTTCGTGTATACAGAGATTTCAGAAAAAAAAAACAAAGATCAGGCAATCTCGGTAACAATTTAAGTACGATGCTTGAATACATGACCATAAAGTTTTTATTCAATTTGGGTATACTGCTCAAGTTTGCATCTTAAATTTAAACAAGAATTATCTCACAGAACTTAATCTTTATAAAGTAGGATTTAAGCATCTCTATAAATAAAAATCAAAAAGCTATGAACTTTCTTACTAAACTTATAATGACGCCCCTAATTCTCTTTATTTTTATCTTTCAACACATGCGACGTGAGCTTCTTTAGCTCAGTGTTTTATTGTAACTTCTTAATCTTCTAATAAATCCAGTGAGACATTTGACATGATCCCTTTCAGTTCTTTGTTATGTTATAAAAGAGAATCAATATTATTCTTTAGTGTAATTGTGTTTTATACATAATATTATGTCCTGTTTGGGTGCTAACGACACTATTGATGTTGTAGGTTGTTTTTATTGGCAAACGCAAAGAACTATTTTGTTATTATTTGGATTTACAAACATTGTTGAAACATAATATTATTGGGTATCATATTTTTCTTTTACTTCTATACGGATTAATTTCTTGTTTATTATTAAATTATTTGTTTAGGAGTATATTAGTCAAAGTTTAATACCAAAGTCATATCGCTGATTTAGTACTTGCTATGTTTTGTTGATGGAGGCACGTCCAGGTTAGGGTTGAGTCGCTCCTGTAAAATTGAATTACACCATAAGCAGAAGTTCTACCATGCCTGGGTTGATACATTGAAGTCTCGGGATGCATACACCAGCGCTCTCATAAAGAAGTCTGAATCCGCCTGCATTTGTTCCAAAGAATAATGACCAAAGAAAAGTCTAATCGGCGGATTTGGGAAAAAACTAGTTCATCTTTTTCCTGGAGCCCGTGCTGTCTGGGAAAACCCCTATTAGTCACCTCTTCCATCTCTTCACAGCGTGGGTGAGTCACAGGCCCATGCTGCCAAGGAGAAAGTCGATCCTCACAGGGTGTCCCGGACATCATCAAGTCGAGTCGGCCTGATGAAGTCGCCCATATTGTACTGCATACGTATGATCTGGAGCTTTTACTGGTTCTAATGCGACTTTTCTCGTTCGTCTGATATTATGAAGTACAGCTTAAACGCACCCAATCCCTAAAAAAGGAGACAACTCAGACCTATTTTCCAACCTTCTTGTTCTCCAAAATAATAAATCTATTATAAAATGCCAGCTTACGTGGTACCTCGAAGACCACTAGGTGATCAATGACCGCCAATACGCTGATCTTGTAGTTTACTCAACTCACAGATGGGCGGAAGCAGTAGAATCTAAAGACTTTTTTTTTAAATTATCACGCTTAATATGACTTAGAGATAGTTTACGCCATAATCGTCATCATCATCATTACATCCTTTTACAAACCCATTGCTGCACATATCCCCCCTCAAGGAATGCCGCTTTTGATCCACCTGCATCTATTAAGTTACTGCAAGTCTTATCACATCGTCACTTCATTCAGTGCGGGGCCGCCCTACATTTCGCGGTAAGAGGTTGGTATTTAAAACATTTCATCCCCATTGATGATGAAGTTGCTTCTTCGAGTTACATGGCCGACCCATTGCCTCTTCAGCTGACTAATCCGAGCCATCCCATTATATTTGTACCGGATTATAGATTAATTAAAATAATCTTAACTAATTTTGTTATACCATTTCTTTTAATTTTCATTAATTATAATAAAATACTACAGCAATAGTTACTTTCAATAAAACTGTTACTACTTCTACTTTTTAATATTTATACAGATTCTGCAATCATGGTAATGTAGGCGACCTATTTTCCTCCATGACGGGCTGCGCTACTTTATTTGGTTCGGTTGTCATTTTGTTAATTCTAGCCGCCTCTTTCGCCCCACATTATATAAATAATGTGTGTCAGCAATTCAGCTTTCCACTGATTATGTTTTTAAGTATTTGTAGCTTACGTCTAGGAAAATAGAATAATAGCTTGCATATTTGCACTACATTATATTACAACGATAAATGAGTGTATATATGTTAATAGAGGCATCACAACTCTACTAACCTAACAACACCAAACCTGTATATAAAAAATGGAAAAGTAAGAAGTATATAAATTCGCTAAAATTACTGAAGAACTAAATTGCGATGTCTCACAGTCTGTAATCTTACTCGCCCTGGACTTTAAACCGGATCACAACCATGTTACACATAAATGTATCCCATACCAACACTCCTTGTCCACCGCGACTCCACCTCGGCTGCAGCTGTGGGGGAGAGGTCACCCCTGTCGCTGCAGCCCACCAACACGTCCGAAGTGGGCTCGCCTAGCCAAGTCTCGGGCCAGCCAAGTGGGTTCCTCTTTGTTCACCGCGTGTGACCGAGCCACGGCTACTAAACTCCCCCGCCTCCACCACAAAGCGGGAACCCTTTTGGGGTGGGGTGGGGGGGGGGCAGGTTGAGGGAAAGCCTACTCCTTCCGCCAAAGCCAGCATCGCACTTGCATGCTGCAATGTTGCGGACAGTGGCTATCAGTTACTATCAGATAAGTCCCCCCGTTCTTTTGTCCCCTCTTTTATAAAAGACTCTTACGGACGATTACAATCATCATCAATAAGAATCGCAAAGCTCGCTTTTTTGCTATTAATTACCACAAAAATTTTTAGGAGGTACAATAATTGTGATCAAATACAATTTTATATTCTCTGATAAACTCGATTTGCTAATTTGCGAATATTTATATTTAAGAAATCATCACAAATTATAATTAATATAAATGTAATAAGCCTGACTCTCTCTCCATTTAATTATTTCCTCTCCCTTTCACAATCGAGTAACGAGGCACACGGTCAGTGTACGCCTTTGTTAACGACATGCCACGCATTTGAAACAAACGGTTTGCTTCGGTGATCTTCATGTGTACAGTAAAGGAGTGGAATAATTTGCCAGCATCTATCTTTCCATCCAATTACAATATGGGTATCTTCAAGGCAAAAGTGGATAAGCTAAGTCAGTGCATTTTAGCATGCTCCTCTACATCACTAAAACCATTGGGCACTGACTTATAATAGTAAAAAAATAATATGATAAAATATAAAATATGGAAACCGGAAAATAAAAATCATATAAATTAAACGAGATTAAAAGTAGCTTTAATCAATGTGTAGTGTTCGCGTAAATATAGGAAATCAATAATGATTTCCTATATTTACAGTGGTTTTTCGGTGGACTATATACTTGTCTTCGAAATATTTTATTTCTCATATACATTGCAACTCCCTAAAGATGTTTTCATTCACCACTAAACGTATGGATAAACCAACACTTAAAATTGAAATTAATAATTTGATTGGTGTTAGCGGGAATCAAACTTGGAATCTTCGCGTACTGTAACATTTACGGCGAGTCATTAGCTTTTGAACCACCGTGATTCTAAAATTTTGTTGTTAGAAGGGGAGAAAACAAGCAAATAATTTTGGAGGATTAGTTGGAATGCGACGTTATTTAGTCAAACAGTAAAATACAATCAAATGGTCACTAAAATGTGATATAAAATTTAAATATGTCTATGGTTTTGTATTATAATATGCATTAAAATATATTATGCATCGCTAAGCGTCAGTTTTAATCTTTGAAATCGATGCAGCCAGCAATGCGATCCGAAAATTTTGTCGAGCACGCGTTATCCGAAAATTTGTTTCACAGCCACAACAATGACACTCAACTGACAATAAAATCGACAGGAATGCGAGGCGACAAATAAACGAATTATAATGATCCTTTGTGCTTATTAATTCATATTACATGGCCGCTTAGATCTCTTGACATAGCGACAAAAGACGCTTACTGGACGACCACAAAAGTCAATGGATCGGAGCGAGGTGAACATAATAAATTACGTTGCCTATCCTTTAAGACGTACGTACGTTAGTATACGTGAGGTTTTGTTGCTTTTGCCTCTCTCTCTCGGGCACGTTTATTTGTGTGCTGGGACAATTTATCTTACGATACGACTGAAGTTTGAATGAACGAGTTTTTGGTAATCGAAATTTTAGGCGGCTGTTTCTTGTTATTTCTTTGAATTTATGTGAATCGTTACGATTCTTGACAATCATAGGTCACCTCAAACAACAAACCAGTTTTCGTATCACCATTCTTTTATAGGATAGGGTGATAAACGCACACAGTCCACTTAATGGTAAGTGGTTGCTGTGGCATCTACATCTATCCTCGATTACGAATCAAAATACATATGCGTTGTCACCCGTGAGGACTTAGATGGAATGTCTCATTTCCAGTAGAAAGGGTCTCCGGTTCTCTACACACACCATACGAAACACAGCAGCATTATGCTACTATTTGACGGTGGATAAAAAAAGAATGAAAATTTTTGCAACTTTTCTTTTATTAGGAACAATATACGAGGCCACAGGATGAGAGAACGCGATTCTTTGATTAATTTTGAATTAAAATTCTTGTAGGAATTTGTTAGCAAATAACTTAAAATATTATCGATGGTTTGCCTGTAAATGATTGTGTAAATTCTAAACGACTTGACCGAGGTCTTGAGGTCGTATTCACAAAATTCAATTAGTTGAGGGAGTGAGTTTAAAACTATGATATTATAAATAAAGTCCAGTTTTTTTTTAGGATAAAGGTTACAAATGAGAAAATAGTCTACCTGATGTTAAATGGTTGCCGCGACCTATTGACATTTACATCTATCCTCGATTACGAAGCAAAATGCAGGCACGTTGTCACCCATGAGGACTAAGATGGAATGCCTCGTTTCCAGTAAAATGGTGTCCGGTTCTCTACACTTACCAAACGAAACACAGCAGCATTAAGCTACTATTTGACGCTGGTATTCTGTGATAGCGTGGTCTCTCCCCCGGTCGAGCCAACCCATTCGTGTTACTACTATATTTTGTTGTCAGTCAACTCCTGGGCTTGGGTTTATTATGATGGGACTTAGACTTGAACTAAACTTGAATGAAATACGATTTCCTTACCACAATAAATATTCAATATTTAAATGAAACAGGCTTAAAATAAAGAAAAATAAAACTCTCTTTAAATTAGGTGAATTTCATTGTTCAGCATATTAATTTTGATGTCTATAGATAAATATTCAATAATATGTCGCTGAATATCAAAGGAATCTGGTAAGGCCGCAAAAGAATCTGTCTGGCCTCAGAAAATAACTCAAAGACCCTGATTATGATAATAATGATAATAAATAATTTTGAAATGTTTTAAATATATAACAAATATTCTTAATATATACAGAGATATACCCCAAGAAAAGTATTATAAACCAGTGCTATCCTGCTGATGGTAAATGGTGATGTAACGGAAGATGGTATAAGGCGCACTGGTTTACCATCGTTGGCTACATCTACATCATATATGTCAGTACTTAGCTTAACAAAAGCCTATTCACTCTCGTCTTGAAGACACCCACACTATAACCGGATGGCAAGACAGTTTCTGGCAAGTTATTTAAAATTATGACATGATTTATGTGTTCTTTACAATATAAATTTACAAAACAATGATTTTTTCTTCATATAATGCGTTTGCAAATATATCAAAATTATTCTTATCCATAGTTTTATTTATATTCTAAGACAATATCCGCCAAAAATTAAGCTCGGTAAAATTCAGCTCACGCGTCATGAAATTTCCTTCACTTCGATAGAACATATGAAAAGTTTCTTCATGTGTCCTCAACCCTCGTCAATTGTCTATGCCATTGTCTATTCCGTACAATATCTTTTCTTACTCACATGCTTATAAAATCATGAGAGAATAAATTTCACACAGAGCACTATGTGAACGTGTCACTGTCACTCGTTTGAAATATTGGATACATATACTCGTAGCAGTTGAAAAAGGCTGTATTTTCGGCTTTATTCGCATATTTTGGTAGAACAAAAGCTGAATACGAAAACATTAAGTGAGTAAGCGGTATTAAAGTAGTAGATATAATATTTACATGAGGAACATGCATTAGCAACTATATCTGCATAAACAATATGTAAATAGCACTGTCCGATCCGAATGAGGTACACAGCGTCTGCGGTGGTATAAAAAAACAATAATGAATATAAAATGTTATTGTTATTGTGAAACACATGTTTAACTGCAATTTTTAAAATCTGGTAACACGGTTGTCGACGACGATATATGTTTGTACGTGTGGCAGTATGCCGTGTGATTTTACCTATTTCTAGTAGAGTATTTCTTTTTTGAAAATAAAATTGAAACAATGCTTTGAACAGAATCACGTAAACATGGTCATATCACAATACCTAAAAACACCATCATGAATAAGACAGGGTTTTCTTACATAATGTAGAAAAGGAAAAAGAAGAAAACGAAAAAGAATTCATCATCCAATTTCGCCCCATTGCTGTTGTATGAAGAGACTATGAGTAGTGCCCAACAGAGCTTACGGTCTCGTTAACAAGATGGCGGTGTGTTATCTCGTATTTACCAGTAGTGCCAACGATGCGAGGTATATATAAAACTGCTATCCGCAATTAGTCTGCTGTACGTGACGATTAAAATGGGAGAAGCTCGTGTCCCAAGTTCGCGACCGAAATTCGGTCAGGATTTCTTAGACTGGATTACGAATTAACAAAATCCTTAGAGTTCCGTGCCAGAATGAATATTTATTTAATTGACTTGGTGCCTGTCTAAACATCGTTGATATTTTCTCGTGATAAATTGATATTTTCTTGTAACAGAAAGTGTCTTAGTTTTCTTACAATCCAAGTAATTTACTAAAACACTTTCTCATTTATAAAATGAGTAAGGATTCTTCAAAAACTGTCCACTCAATCGCAAAAAGGATTGTTACGAGTAAGTAAAATAAGTTGCGGTAAAGAAAATAATACAAAATTACTCTAAATTGATATATTGAAAATAGCTAGATTTTATCGTGTTTAATTTTAACATTTTTATTTTCCGGTGTTTAGTTAAGGTATATTAATTATAGTTTATCAAATAATTTTGTTTATAAAGTGATAAAAAATGTCACAATTTAAATATATGAGGGGCTCCTAAGTTTTAGAAATGATAAACAAGGAACCACGAATTAACCCGAAGTTCTGCGCCAAGCTATAAAGATGATCCCACGGATTATATTATAGAGTTAACGAAGCTATTTCTGTAGACGCAGAAAAACTTAACAGCAATGATGAACACCAAATGCGATCTCTCTACTGTTTCATTCGTCGTCGTTCCCGTTTAACTCAACCCTAATTCTATTACTGGCCATTTAAAAGAGATTTATATTTCGAAACAGTAAGCAGAAACGTTTAACTTTCTGTATATAAATTAAAAGCGAAGAAAGACATTTTCGACTACTATTAATGTAATAGTTGAAGGGAACATTAAAGTAAGCAAATTGGATTTCCATTTAAATTTGTTGCCAAAAAATATAAATGTGGGAAAATAAACGAAGATTTTAATTATGTAACACAAATAATAAGAAAAAAGGTGTGGCGTATATGATGTGATAGTCAATCGTTAGCAACCCTCTTCGACTGTAAATACCTAAATATGTACCGTAAAAATAATAAAATAAAATAAAAAATATAAAATTATTAGGAAATTTGAGTTTCAACATCTTATTATTAAATTTTTTAACTTTGCTAAAAATGGTGATGAACTCACCTCACAAATAGATAATAATAATAATACTAAATTTATTTACTCGTATTGAATAAATCCATATTGATACAACAAACTTAAAGTCCTAACTCTCGAACTAGCAGTAGCTGTGTTTTCGGGAATCAGTTGCTTCCCATATCCACACAGTTAAATAAATTTTAAAAAATTATAAAATATTTATTTATGAAAAAAAAAATGAAAATATGGATGCCCATGTGTGTGTTGTATATGATGCATACAAAATGTGCGCACACACGCACATTTTAACAAACGTTTTATAAAGTTTGTGTGCGTGTGTGTGTGTGTGTGTGTGTGTGTGTGTGTGTGTGTGTGTTTGTGAGGGTAAGTGTGTGAATGTATGTTTTTATTTACTCATTTTTTAATAAGTGACACTAAAGTTTAAATTTAGACACGGATAATATTTTAGATTAATAAGGACGACCAAAATATCTCGGTCACTAAATTCATCATTAAATCAAAATAATTAACAAATTCATGTAACGCGTTTTCTCAGATTTAAGTTGAATTTGGGTGTTTCATTATTAGTAAAGTAGATTCGTTGTAGGTCAAGCGCTGAGCGGTCGCTGTCAATTTCATAGAACGCGAGGAACACGGATTCAATCCCCGCCGGCACCAATGAAATTGCTAATTGCAATTTTAAGTGTTAATTTACCACATGCTAGGCGGAGAAGGAAAATATCGTGGGGAAACCTGTATGTCTAAGAAATAACAAAAAAATAATCAAGTCAAGTTCACCAACACACATTCGGGCAGCGCGGCGGTCATTTTCTTGCCCTAAAACCCTCTCAGAAACGAGGGAAGGCCTGTGCGCGTCAGTGGGAGGTATACAGACCGTAGCTTACGTAGAATCAAATTACAACCTATATGTGTCCCACGGTTTGGGCTCAAACCCCTCATTTTTCAGAAGGAGCAATGTCCACCGCGTTGCTCGAATGCATTTTTGCCGCCTACACGTTGTGTTTGTTATATATTTTTTTAATTTATCATTCATGTGTCATATCATGTTTCCTAATGATGTTTGACTTCACCGCCGAGAATGTGGTAAATTAGCACTTAAAATCGCAATTAACAATTTCGTCTTAAAATTGCAATTAAAAAAAAGTCGGGAATTAAAAATAAAAAGTAAAAATAAACGCGATAAAATCCGTAAAAGTAGTTTTAATCATTAAGAATTTCATTAGTACAGGCGGGAATCGAACCTGGGATGCTGGCATTCAGTGAAATTTATCTGCAGCGAGCTATCAGCCCCTGAGCTACCACGGCTTTCTATATTATAAAAATCAATTGAAATTATACGCAATAAAAGTCAGTCGTGATTTATGAAAATTATCCACTGTTATCTAAAAATAAATTAATAACTTGAGACAGTAATAGGTAGCTTCATTTAATTTATTTTAATCTACATAAATACTTTCAATCCTCCATTTAGCTTTTAAGTGATTGGCAGGAGTGGTCTCCTATAAACGAATAATCAATGTAAAGACATGACGCCCACTGTTCTTTGTACTTATATTTTGTTTAAATTTTAATAAAATTATTATATTTGAAAAAATAATGATTTTACTTCTTCCGAATTCTATATATTACACTAAATATATATGCAAATAAATGTATGTATACACGCTCGTATATTTTTACATATACATGTACATTTATTTGAAATAAAAATACGTTTTGTCACTTATTTATAAAGTAGCGACGAGATATTTTTGCTTATTTGATACCTTATTTCGTTGAGAATCTTTGCCGCTGTCATTTCACAATACAAATAAATTTGTCATAGGAAACGCGAGTAGGCGCTTAAACGACGAGAAACAGGTACTTTCTTTTGTGTTAGTTCGAGATTCATTCCATATTCAAAATTATGCGTTCACGTGTTCGAAAAAGGAATATGGAGTGGTTTGAAGCATCTTAATTGTATTATGGAAATGAAACTCGGTATTTATATTTTAAAAATTTGTACCTATTAAAATTTTAAATATATCATATAAAATACGAAAATACAAGATATAGGTAACATTCACCACACGTTCATCATGATATAAAGATATAAAAGCAGGATAAGACCGTTTCTACAGGATCCGAGGCATTCCATCTTAGTCTTCAGAGATGACAACGCATCTGCATATTGATTCTTAATAGAAGATAAGATGTAGATTTCTACGGGCCACAGTATCCACTTACTATCAGGTGGATTGTGTGGTCGTTTATCGCCCTTACTCCATAAAAGAACTCACCTTTATTCTGTTTAAAAAATAGGTAAAATAGGTAGTTTGTTTTGTACGTATTCTTCATCATCACCATTTCTTCTTTTTTCTCATTAATCCATAAAAGGGCAAATGGACAGCAGCATAATCCTAATAACAACAGAAAATAATAAAAAACTGCGGTTGCCAACCCTATTGAAAATCACTTGAAAATCATTAAGATAAATTATGTGATTATGTAGTTTTGTATTTATTTGTTTATGTTATTGTTAGTGGTATATATTTGAGGATATATGTATGTATATATGTGTATATATATGTAAATGTGTATATGTACGTATGTATGTGTATGGATATATATATATATATATAAATATATAGATATATATATGTATATGTGTGTATTTATGTATATAGTATGTATATGTGTATCATGTGTTTTTTAATGTATTACGTATTGTATGTAGTATTGATATTATATTAGGTATATTTATATTGCACCACCTACCTAGTATTCACTGTTTTATTCCTTTACAACTTTGGTTGCCTGGAAGAGATCGCTATGTAGCGATAAGGCCGCCAAATTGTACATGTAATCTGCTCTCTGTTATGTTCTTTGTAAATTTGTTTGTGGTGTACAATAAAGTATATTCATTCATTCATTAATTAATTCATCATAAATTCATTCATTCATTCACTTGCCAATCGTGATAACTATGGCAAAATTCTCGTATGAGCCAATCTATGAGGGAGGCCTATGTTCAGCTGTAGAATTTTATAGTTTGTATTACTATGGTAATAGCGTGATATAGGTACGCGTTGTCACCACGAAGAAACCTCCACATCTGATAAATTATGTACATTAATGTTTCGACAACATGTCAAGTTTATCAAGTCCGTCAAGAGCGTACAAGAGCGATAAATAAATAAATAATAGCTTTGCCTCTAACAGTAAGATAATAAGAATAAGCTAAGAATAAGCTTTAGTTTATTTTTTATGAGGAATAAATCAACAAAACTCGTACATTATTTCGCGACAAACATTACTTTTATAACACAAGAAAGTTATAAAAAATATAGCATTCAAGTGAATCTTCTTAAATTTAATATGCTTTTGATTTTATTATTAAATTTATAATTATTACAAGCCGAACGAATTAGTCTCGCTCGGAAACATAAAAATTGACCTATTTATTGCCTGAGCTCATCTGATAAGCTGAAAAATTCGAGTTCATTAACACGGAGATAACATATATTTCTCTCAAACTATTTTTATAGCCGCGGACATTTGTTTTTATTTCGATAAAGTAAACGACGTCATATATCACGGCGATCACGGGCACAATATTTTTCATTATAATCTGAGCCGGAATCGTCGGCAGAACGTCTCTTCCCCGTTCTAGAACGGGCGTGCTTGGACATTAATCAAAATTTTCGGCCCCACGATAAGGATTTACCGGAATTAAGTATTCCGTGGCTGTGTTTCTTGGATAACGTAATAAAATGATAAATGACATATCCACTTGTTTCATATTACCATAGACATGATATGTCCATTATGTTGTAGAGGACATCATGTGTGGTGAGGATTATACGTACTAGCGGTTTACATGCGACTGCTTACAAGGACGTATTCTTCGTTTCGGCTTTATATGAATGTTTTTATTTATTTCAATAAGTTACAACTGTTTCTTAGTAAATAGGAAATTGACTGCAATACGTGAAGGTAATATGGTTATGTGGTTAATATGGTCACTTTCTTATAACTCCAAAACTACAGCCTTGTTTATATAGATGACTTTGTGATGCGATAGCTCTTCATCAGTCAATCAAATAATAAAGAGTCAAAAGAGCTTTGTTTTATCGACGCCATTTTGACAGTTGATATTATTATAGTTAGCCTTTTTTAGTTGGAATTTCGAAATGTTCATAATTATTGCCAAAGCTTGTTTTTTTCTTAATATATTAGTTAATATATTGTTTTTTTTTTAAATATATTTCTTTATATATTGGTATATGGCTTTGTGTTTTTGACTCTGTCCTCCTCCTAGTTTTGGTTTTATAGGGAAAAACTTAAGGTAACCATATTACTCTCACGTACATACATACATACATAAACACTCACGTCTGTCACCCAGAGGGGTAGGCAGAGACTACAGACTTCCATTTGGCACGATCCTGACACACCTCTATCGCCTCCGTCACATCCATATATCTACGCATACATGCTCGTCGGTTAAGGGTACTCCTAATTTGGCCCGTTTTCAATAAATCGCTAATTTGGTCGATAAATTTTCGCCTAGGACGTCCCTTTCGACTCTGCCATTCACTTCTGCAACATAAATTTTCTTTGTCACTCTTTCCTCATTCATTCTTTCCACATGACCAAACCACCGAAGCATTCCTTTCTTAATCCTGGTCACAACATCATCTTGCAAACCACACTCTTCTCTTGTCACACAATTTCTCACCCTGTCATTCAGATCCAACCCTAGCATACTACTTAACGACCGCACTTCTACTGCGTTTATTCTACTCTCGTGCTTCTTCTGCCACACCCAACTTTCACTACCGTACGTTAAAGTAGGGAACAAAACAGCATTGTGAATTGCCATATGTGCGTACGCATTTTTTGACACATTTTGACTCTTCACAATAGAGTGACCCCATTTACTCTGTTTCCTGCGTTCACTTCTTGTTCTATATCCTTATCATATCTCCCATCCCTGCTAAATACGCAACCCAGATATACAAACTCATCTACTTGCTCGATCAACTCCCCTTCCATTCTTATTTCACATATCGTTTTACTTTCTTCTCTGCCAAAAACCATAACTTTCATCTTACTTGCGTTCACTTTCATACCCCTTTCTTATAATGATCTGTTCGTTAATTTAACCATCATTTGCAACTCGGCCACAGACGACGCAAGAATAACTTGATCATCGGCGTACAAAAGGCATTTGACGGTTAACTCACCCATTCTTAATACGCACTCTTCAATTTTCAAATGATCATAAATAGGTTTAACAGCTTTATGGATGCCAAACCAGTCCGAGTAGACCCCGTTGATCCTAACACAAGCACTAGAGTCCCTATAAAGAGACTCCAATGCCTGTATCAAGCCAGCGCTCAACCCCTAATGAGTTCAGTGTTTGCAAAAGCACGTACTATCTACTCTGATATAGGCCTTTTCCAAGTCCATGAACGCACAACATTTTTGGCCAAAAACTTCTCCGCGATTATGCGCATGGAAAAGACTTGATCTATACATCCCATTCCCTTTCTAAATCCCGCTTGACCATCCCAAATTTTTCCATCATTTTTTTTCATGACCCTTTCAATTAGTAAGGTACTAAGGCAAACGGTTTTCTCACAATGTTAAGAAGGCTGATACCACGGTAGTACACGTAACCTGGATTTAATTTTATCCGTTCAGTTCCAGTCACTACCAATATTGTAAAGACCAAACATATGTCCTAAATTAGACTCACGTTACTGACGCACTTAGTTGACACTCCACGCACTCGAACTAAATAGTTTTCTTTGAATTTCTTAATGCGTACATTAAAGAAGTGGAATCATTTGTCTTTTCGTCAAGGGAGAGTATAGGCTTTGGTTACGCTAAGACGGTGCGATTTACAATCTAGGGTTACATCACTACTATCCTCAAGGTGGAATTGTAATCAAACACTGGTTTATTCTAAGGAAAAAATTAATTCTAAGGGCTTAGATTTCTTGAAAAATTTGCCACTACTCAACACGCCGGATTGGCGGGTTTAGCCAAAATCCTCATAGGTTCGTATGCTTATGACCAACCGATAAAAATCTATTATAGTATTATAATTAGCTTGCCAGGAAGACGTTGTTCTGCCCTTTTCGACGACCCTTTGTAATGTCCTGTTAAAAATCTTTAAAGTCGCAAAAAAAATGTGGGTCACTTATGGGCAAAAAAACTATCCTATCTCTCAAGTTTGACCAAACTGTACACGGTGTGCGAATTTGATCAAAACCGGTTAAGTAGTTTAGGAGTCCATCGCGGACAAACAACGTGACACGTAATTTATATATGTAAAGATTAATGTGCGTATGATGCATGGAGGATGCAGGAGGCTCAGGACCGTGATCTGTTGCATTCCTTGTAGGCCTTTGTTTAGCAATGGATTTGTGAAGGTCTGCAATAATAATGATGATGCATGATAGCCAAATTACATATTTAGTAATACTTATGTTTGGTAATATTTCAGCCTTTATACGATACGATACTGATCGGTAGGATCAGGACTGCTCTCATTTCTGAGAGCTACTCCTTATTTTAAAATGTTTAATAACTTCTATATATTTATTATATTACTCAAATTTCCTCACGATATTTTCCTTTACCGTGTGGGGATAGAGCCCGGGCCGCTAGCTTACTGTGAATACTCGTATCTACAGTAAACGCTTAGTTTCTAAGGCACCACGGCTTACAAATTTATTGGCAATAAATTTGTAATTAATATAAATTTTATACGAGATACATTGCTCAAGCTGAGGGCTCGCCTCAAATATGATACTACACCACCGAAATTGTATATAGCAGTTGTAGGTGCTCATTTACAACGTGCTCGTTAAAGGGAAACATCATTCGGAAACCTTAATGTCTGAGAAGTTATTAATAACTCGAGGAAGTGAAATTCGACAATTATCACTAGAGTAGAACAATGGATACTAGTTTTCAACGACTTTAATAAAAATGGGAGCAGACTTAAGCCCAACACAAAAACGAATGTTTATTTCTAAAAATATTTTTCCTCAATTTTTTCTATGAAGTGACATTTTCTTGTAAAAAGTGAAGGATGTGTTATTTTTGCTTATTAAGAACTTCAAAACAATCCCACCTGAAGGTAAGTGATTATGAAGCAACGGATGGTAAATCTGTTTTTTTTTATTTTATTTAATTTTTAGTTCCTAGAAAATATTGAAAAGAGTACGTATAAAATGGAACGTGGAATAAACGCTAATTTGGTGGAAAAATTTACAAATTACTCGCCGGTAAAGGAAAACATCGCGAGAAAATATTTTGCATGCAATGTAAAGTCAGTAAATCTATCTAGGTATATGAAACAAAAAATGTTTCTACCCTATGACCGTTATAGACTTTGAATTGTGTGTGTGTGTGTTGAATGGGTTTATGTATACATTTAGACCCGGTAGCTGCCGCTGTTGCGGAGATCCAGAAATCATCCGTGAGAAGTCGGGGAAAATCGCTAGTATCACTACACTAGTATAATTAAATAAATCTTTTTTGTCTTTTTTTCGACAAAACGAAAAGTTCTATTGGAATTAGCTCTTTCAAGGGTGGTCCTGTCGTTTTTGTTCTATATAATCAATTCATTTTTTATCTAATTTGAAAAGCGGCTACAATTATACGGTAGTAGCTACCGGTTACGGTACATTCATGTAAACAGAAAGTCATTTCCTATTTTCAAGCTTGTTAAAAATATATACAAAAAAATATCAAATCAATTATAACCCCATTTCACGTTATGTAATAATAGACCAGAGCCGATGCCGACGCAAAGGTAAAACCTTTTGCTAGTATCTTAAACGGAGCGGAGTAAAAGTCGAAAGTCATATTTGACATTGCGCAGATGTAAATTAGCGAAACGATTAGATACTAATAGAAACGAAATTCAAATTCAGATTTTTATTGTTTACAAACCTTGTCTGCGTTGAGCTACAAATATTGCCGAAAAAATTATCTAAATTGGCCTACGGGTTACGGAGGAGATAGATTTCAAAGAATCGTTTTCTTGCGCCGTGGGAGCTCCGCTCCAATTAATATTAATAGCTTTTCTCTTATTATGAACAGCTCTGCTGATATAATTGCGGATAAACATACACATCATAATTATGAGAATTCTGCAATAATTAAGCTTTGATGACGAGACCAGCAGTCATGGCTGTAAATTTTTTCCATAAACTACCCAAGAAATACATACAAGTGCGAGTGGAACTGTATGTTGTATTGCTGTGTTCCGATCTGGAGGGTATAATCTGGAGGCCAGTATAATTCCAGACTGTGAGATATTTAATTTTAGTGCTCGGTGGTGACGATCCATCTGTATGAAGTTGGCTGCAGTTGTCCATGAACTTCAGTAGCCACTTACCATCAGATGAACTGTAGTTTCGTTTTTCACTTTAGCTTTACAAAAGAAAAAAACTTGATTAAGTTTAGTTAATCCATTTGGGTTTATTACTTCAAGATTTTGCCTATTTTCAATACTAGCACATTATCCACCCTGAGACAATCGAGAAGTTTAAATTGTTGGTGTTTTATGCATTTGTTATTACAATGTCCTATTTGTCTTTGTACACAAGATATGCTAATGAGCAGCACATATTTTTACAAATATTTTAAAGTTCGTTACTGATTTGACTGATTACTGATGTTTGAGCTTACTGAATCAAAGCCTTCATTTCCTGTGATCCTATTCGCTTAGACGTCATTTAAGTTTTCATATAACGATTATAAAAATAATGTAATTATGACACAAATTTACTATTATAGTTATAGTTATCTATTATGCCTTTGATGGGTGGCGAAAGTTAAATAAAAGTTAAATAAAAATAAATATAATACATATTCATTTCTATACAATAGGTAGGTACGTGTAACAACATAATTAATTTACTGGTGGACGCATACATATGCATTTAAAAGCATGATGATGTTAATATGAGTTAAAATGTGTCGTGGTTTTAGCTTGGTGTTTACGGCTGACTACTGAAGTTAATAAAATATCGGTAAATGACCTACTTACTTTTGCAGTAGCAAAAAATGTTCTCCCATACATCGGTCTACATCACGGGCGATGTTCCAACTGCAAATATCATGTATGAAACCGTCAAAATATTTTTATCTATGTGTTTTAACTACAAATAATTGTACTGTGAGAACTTTCTTCTTACCAAATTTCATAACTTTAGGTCTGCAGGGAGTAGAAGTACGGGATGCGACGTAAAGTGGCAGTATCTTTTGATTGCGTTGACTTAGAAGCTTGAATTTTTTACACCTCCAAGCGACTGTCGACCTTATTAAATATCTATTAAATATTAATTTAAAATTTATACCTCTACTTATTCCTGAGAAAAAGATTCTTGGCAGACGAACGAATAGACGGACACCACAGTTTATTTGGATTGGCCTATAAGAGTCTATAAGCCTTCCATGTTTCCATTTGATACGGGGCTTTAAAATTAAAAAAAAAACATCTAAGGACAATACCGTTTACCAATCAATGCGTAATCGGAAATATAATTCAATTTAATTTGGCAAAGAATTTTGTTCATTTGAAAAAATCGACTTAAATGGACGAAAATGGGATTTTTATTGCACTAAATTACTACAACTATTCCACATATGGGCAATGAAATTTGCTATTACTGCTCATGCCCTTAATTTCTTTCCTGTAGGTAATAAAAATAATGGTGTAAGTATACAAGTCGTATATCGCAAATCCCATACATTAGCCCGTCTTGGATTATAAAGGTCTGGAATGACAGGTCGTATACTCTCATGCGTTTTTGCTGTTTGCTTTCACGCAATAACCTGGCATTACGTGTTATCCGCGCGGCCGGTTCTTCGAACGAGCCGCGACGTCACTCATTTATCGTATTATAAATTTAATGGGCGGAGCTATCGCCCGCGCCAACGACCTTCCCACTTCGCCATACGAACCGCAGGAACAAGACAGCTATATAAACAACAAATAAAGCGAACGAGATGGAATCCATTATTTTAAATTTCACTAGGATAGAAAAATAGGGGCCGATTGAAGGCTTCCCCTCATTAATAAGCTATTAGATTACGTGATGTCGCACCGGCCCATTGGTAGGTTATAGGGAATCCCAATAAACGCTGCCCCCACTTCCACATCGATGGCTGTTCGAGATTCAAAGGAAGCCCCGCTTTGAGCGCTCACAAAACAAAACGGGCGCTCAAAAAAGACCCCGCTCTAATTCTCTTTGCGATCTCCGATTTCAATTGCTCCTTCAGAAATTTGAATGTAGGGAGGGTCGAAGTTTTGTCACGTAGGGTCGCCGGTAAAGACTATAGGAGCCCGCGTACACATAATGCGGGCTCGGGCCTCATAGGTACCCCATTAACGAGAGTGCTCAACAACCAAGGGCGATACCATATCTAAAGATCGGATTAACAAAAGTAAAGAAAAAAAAGCTGCTACAATACGACTAGTTTTATGAGCCGCTCTGTTATTAAACATTTTAAATAAATACGGTCTTTATTGCGTTTCTTTTTTATTATTTTTTATTCGAAAATAAAAGGGAAGACCTATGGAGCAACGTCAAATCCTTAACGATGAATACGCACACTAACACTTTTTCAAATGGTTTTTTGTCACATAAATGTATGTTCTTGATAAACTGTCCCCTTTAGTCGAATTTTTTGATATGGATCGTTTTTACGTGACTATTATTGTATAGTATTGTGCAGAGATTTAACCCGAATAAGATCTTCAGAATGTCACCAAAGCGTCTACTGTTCTCTTTTTCATAGCAATGGGTCTTTTCTGTTAGTTAAAAAAAATAAACCCTTTGAGAGCAAAGTAAAAAATTACTAGGCCTTTGTGAATGGTAGCGTGTGATAGATCTAATAAGTGATAAGACACATTTTTCATTAGCTCGTAAAATATTTGAACGTCCTAAATAAATCAAAGAGGTTTTAAATTTACAAAAAAAAATTGTTACCGAGATGAAGTGCCCTTATAAATTGAACCTCTTCTGATTGAGTAATCATTCGCTCGATATTGAAGGAGTCAGCGCAGTGATCCATCATTACAGATTGCCTACCTTACAAATTCAACGTTCTACGCGAATGAGTATAAAAACGCGTTTTCAATCCCGAACCGAGGCAATTTTGGAGCAAGTGGAGCTGACACTACAAAGAAACTGCTGAATCATTTATATTTTTTGAAAAATCGACAAAAATTTTATCGAGTGTGTCCAAGAATATAGTGAAAAATAATACTATTTTAAATAACTTTAATTTGAATAACACTCCACAAATGAAACCTATTCTGTTGCATATTGTATTTAAAATGATATGTGTTTTTTCCTTACAATCGTCTTCATTGTACTGTGTTTAAATTACGCATATCATTTTTTTTTGGATATGTATAGGAAATAGGAATATTTACACACTGTATTGGTTTTAATATTACCCACCAAAACAAGAGTTAGTGAGATTGGTGTATCGAGCAAAATTACATACATCCCTTTACAAATAAACAAAATTTGAGTATCTGTTTGCAATGACAAAATAATATCTTTTTACTAAACACATATGAAAATTAATACAGTATTTATAACAAAAAAATAATTATAAATTGTTTGTCTCTCCGTCTGTTGATCTGTCTGTTGGTTTCGGCTAATCTACGAAATGACTGAACCGATTTTCAGAGGACTTTCACCGGCAGATAGCTGATGTCATAAAGAGTAACTTAAGCTACTTTAATTTCAGAAAAAAACATTTATGATTCTGCAGGAAAAAATGAAAACCCATGAAATCCAACCTTAATAAATTGCAGTTTCCAAACGGGTGAATCGCGAAACTTTTATTTACTATATAGTTTATCAGATTTAAAAAAAATCGTATTTTTTACATTAGAAGTATGGTAGCGGCATGATAGGATCCAAAAAGCCAGCAGGATCTCATGATCATGATATCCGATAGATGGCTTTATAACCATGTCGTTTACGCCAGGCGTAAAATATCCAGGCCGGCAATGTGTAAGCCGTCGTGTTCTGCGATAGTCACTCCACTCCACATGTCAAAAATTGTGATTAAGACCCAATCCCTCCTATAACGGGAGAGGCCTGTATCTAACAGTAGCTAGTATTTTACGGGCTGGCCAATAAGAAGAATTTATCGAACATAAATTATGATATTTTTATAATTTTAATCACGGTAATTATCTCATAAACAATTATACATCATGTGTTTTACAATACAATATTTCACTTTATTTATTTTCAATGACTTCATATCATTGAATGGTACTAAGATTATCGCGTTCATTTTTTACCTTTTAATCCCCGACATTTAAACAAACGTAAAAAAATAAATATGATGAATTCTGTAAAATTTGATTTACATATTCTGTGTAATTGTTATTCGCGAAAATATAAGAAACTATTAATTTCATATTATTTTTCTAATAGCTTACCACAGGCGGTTTGCCTGCTAGAATGTTAAAAAACAACGCGAGGAATAGCATACCTACACGTACTTCCCGGTGACAAAAACATGACAACGAAATTTTCGAGGTTCGTTACACTACACTCCGAAAATATCTGAAGTTCATCAATCCTAACTGAAGCTGTATTACCATTTCGCCATTTATCTTTCCAGGACTAAAATGAATCTTGTCAGTATTATTTTTTATACAATTAGGGTGACAATCGAACACAACCCACCTAATGATAAATGGATGGTATGGCCCGTAGACGTCGACATTAGTCCTCAATCATTATGATTCAAAATGCAAATGCGTTGCCACCCCTGAGGACTAAGATCGAATGTCTCGTTTCCAGTAAAAGGGTTTCGGATCTCTACAGCAAAAGGCTGGTATTCTGTAAGAGTGAGGTCATTCCCTGATCGAGCCGACCTATTCGTGCTACAATCGCAATTGCTGCAGCATGAGTCTACGACGTATAATTAGACTTTTATATTGAGTTCCTTCCTTATTAGCCTTCCCGAAAATACGTCACATGATCATTGGCTGAAAGATCATACCTATATGTGACGCATTTTTGTTTCCATTTATACACACTAGCGGTAGTGGGGTAGTAATGCTGGAGTTCGGGTCCGTATTTTGGAAGATGTAATATTTTTATTTACTGCTTACTATCCCCCCGATGGTAAGTGGTGATCCAGCCGGAAGAACTTAGAATTTATTTATTATTTAGAATTTTAATAATTTTATATATTATCTAGAAGACACCCAGATTATAATCGGATGGAGTGGCCACTATATAATACACATGTAACCACAGAAATTGTAACATTAAGACAAATTATTACGATTTCTGTACATGCAACAAACTTGTCATCCTGTGGGTTTCGTAAGGCGTGAGTGAGGGAAATTACAAATCAGGAGATGGGCAGCAGCATCTTCCTAACAACTACTAAAAATAAAAAAACGCTTGCCAAGCGTGGCAACTATAGCAAATATCCACCCTATGAGGCAATCTATGGCAATCTATGTTCAGCATTGGACCTTTACATTTTATACGTGGTAGAGCCATACTGCAGTTGTATTATTAGTAGTATAGTTGTAGCACGAATGGGCCGGCTCGACCGGGGCAGGACCACGATCTTACAGAATACCTGCGTAAAATAGTAGGTTAATGCTGCTGTGTTTCGTATGGTGAGTGTAGAGAACCGGAGACCCTTTTACTGGAAACGAGGCATTCCATCTTAGTACTCACGGGTGACAACGCATCTGCATTTTGATTTGTAATCGAGGATAGATGTAGATGTCTATGGGTCGCAGAAACCACTCACCATCAGGTGGACTATATGCTCGTTTGTCACCCTATCGTACAAAAAAAATTACAGGCTATAGCGGTAACGGTATGCAACAAACTTTTAATAATAAGGGTTTCAGATGCGTTGTCGATTCAGTTAAAAATGTACAACTCACGACCTTTAATTATTATAATGAATATTTCGCTGTTTAACATAACACTGGATACCATTCTGTTTGGCTGCTGAAGTAGGTAAGCTACACGGCTATACAGAAGAAACACTAGCAAGAATGTAGAAAGTTGAGAAAATAAGGGGAGCAGCGGCACAATATGTTTTTTAATATAATTAAAACGAAAGGGTAGATCTTTTTCGTGTTTTTATCTCGCCGAAAGTAATGGACATAATTTCTGTCCTTACTCATATATTTACTCATTTACTGTCCCACAAGGAAAATATAGTAATTCCGTGTAATTTCCTTTTGAGATCGACTACTGTTGGCTGAGATGCAATGAGCTCTTGAAAGGCAAGTAGAACCGTTTTGTATCCGATTACACGTCCAAGATGACCGGGTACACTGGTTGAATGTTTGCCGTAGCGTCTCGACTTGTTTACACACTACCGACTAATGTTTCCCTCTTTAGTGGCCTGGGAATAGTCTCGAAGTAACTTAGAAGACTTATTAAAGTAACTTAGATTATTATTGTCTTAAATTAAGGTACAAAGCGAGTTAAGATCGGCCTACTTAAAGATTTGAAATATGCAAATTGCTACATAAATTCGTTTTTTATTACCTAATCGCGGGCGCTACAATCTTGATTCGAATTCCAACCGGCTACAATAATTGCGCAAAAACACAAATTGTTGATTTTCAGACCTATTTGCTTTGTAGTTTTTCCCTTGTTCGCTTCATATTAGCTTATCTCTGATCCTACGCTTTTTGAGTACACTTGGAGCACTAAGATATCTTCTGCGCTTATTTCCTTTCAGTCAGTTGTCGCCATGGAAATCACCGAATAAGTTTTATTTGGAAGATATTTGTGTGAATTATTTAAATAACGCTACATTTATAGCAACACTACATCCACTCAGTTAAATATTTTTCTCCTTTTAGAGATTTTATCGAAAACCGATGTTATAGGCGCCATAAACTTTGATATTCATATAGTGTCTTTGAATAACGCAAGAAGCTTCAAATTCGATCATGTATACGTGCGTACATTTTTATAGACCAATATTCTCATTTTAATTTCTTGTTAAGGGAATTGAAGGTTGTTGTAAAGATTTATTATGAGACTTTAGTGAGTTATGCCAGCCGCGTAATCTTTACGTTTTTCCATTATTTTAAGGGACTTTGTGTTTTACATCCCTATAACCATAAAGGTTTATTCCTTTATTTAATGGAAATATTTCTAAGATGACAGTATAATTTAAAGGTAGGATATATACTTAAAGGTAGAAAATAAATCATATTATACAGCAAGGTACAAGGAATTTCAATCTTTACCGAATGTTTAGGTTAGAAGTATTAAAATTTAGACAGCAGCTGTCGATTTCGCCACTAGATTGTGCAAAATTTTATCCTCGTTGCTCTACCATATTGGATTTCTTGCTCGCTCGATTGAAAGTTTTTTTAGCCTGTCTCAGACTGTCGCCTAAGTTTCCTTTAAGATCTCGAATTACACGGTAGTCTCTTTGCAGTTATGTAACCTTAGAGAGCCGACCGTAGGTGCCGTTTGTTCATATCAGTTTTCGCGATCTTTTTTTGCGTATGTATCTACAAAGTAATTACTTGTAGGTGTTGCTAAAGGCGGAACGAAGTCAAGTTTATGGTGTTTTTAAAACGGCTAATCTGCTCCAAGAAAAATACTAATCAACTTAAAGACGAAGTTTTTACTAGTCAACATTTTTAAATGTTCATTTTCAAAAGACATTAAATATTAATTGAATGAAAACTCACTCATTTTTCTGTCATAATTATTATTCACATATTTACACACTACCAATTTCTATACTGTAATTTAGAGTAATTACAAGTTATTTCTACTTTGTATAATATTTTTGGGAGAGTAAATATTTTATTGACGAAATATATTATTATAAATTATAGGATTTACTGTCCCTCAAATATTAGAATCATGAGAAACTTCCCTATGGCTTTATTTATTTGCTTCGCTAAAGGATAACACAAAGTAAATATAATTAAGATCAAATGTACGCCAAATTAACTTTTAAACGACCGAAAAAAAAAAGCTAACAATTCATTGCAGCTGCAGTAGACAACTGACTCACTCAGAAACAATATTTGCTTTGCAATATTCAATAAAAGACTGTAAATACGGCAAGCAATTACTACACCGGTAACATATTTGTTTAGGACTGAGAAATTGAAGTGTTTTCAAGCGTGCCAAGACATTTCGTTCTTGGTATTTCTTCGAATACCGACGTACTTACGCCTCGTATGCCTACCGACTGAGTAAATAATACCCGCTGAGAGACATTACAAGGAATGGGAACAATTGTATGCTATAATGTGTTTGATTTATTTAGCGGCTTCCGTATAACAGATGTATATCACGTGACAACAATACGTAACTGAATGGCTGACTGAAATCAAACATCTTTATATTTTCAGACGACACATATTAAACGTAAAAAAATAGAAATATTACAAAGTTTAAATAAAACGTTATCACAGTATAAAACAAAACATATTTTCATCAAAACACGAATACTGGCCCATATTACAGTGTATTACTTGTGTGGCACTAACAACTAAACATTCAAACAAAATTGGTGTTAAAGGTCATTATAAAATGCAGCAATTATGGATTACTAAATATATCAAATAAGGTAGGTTGTTAGTTAGTTAAAACGTTATACGTTATCCATCCTTACCAGATGTTTCGCACGTCTGACGCTACCGTTGAAAGTCACAAAATCTTTCTAGTATTACCCAGAGTCGTTACTTACATTACTCACGGGGTGAAATGGGAACTGGGGTGAACAAATACGGGATATGATACGGGAAATGAAATTACGCGGGATGAAATAGCATTGTTTGAAATTCTTTTTTACTCAACTCACTCAGTTCGTATAGAAAATGTACAAAGAAAAAATCTCATTTACATGGATAACGTAAAATATAAGGTGCAAACTTACGAACAAAAACTTACACATTTTCATATGGATAAACCTGGAACCAGAAGAGATCATCTATCATCAATATTTATATACAAGGTTCTGCACATTGCTATAGATGGTCCAGACATTTTAGGCATGATATACTTTTCCATATCTAGACCGTTTGATCATGTTCAAATTTTTAAGTTAAAGTTAGAAAAATTTTTTGGCGTAAAGGTCTCGCTTTATTCTAAATGATATATATGTAATAAAGACATTATCATAATACATATGTAATTCATAATACATATGTAATAAAGACATTAAGGAATCTACCCGTATCGCCGTAGATGTTAATCAAAACAATACTATTAAATATTGGAAAACAAACCGTTTTTGGCGTAAACGCCTCGCTCTATTCTATATGATACACATGTTATAAAGACATTATATAATAAATATGTAATGTATAGTACATAACATGTAATAAAGACATTAAAGAGTCTACCGGTATTGCCTTAGATGTTAATCAAAACAGCACTATTAAATATCGAAAAAAAAAACTGTTTTTGGCCTAAACGCCTCGCTTTATTCTATATGATACAAATGTAATAAAAACATTATAAAATACATATGTAACGCATAATACATATGAAATAAAGGCATTAAAGAGTCTACCACACTCTGAGGCAATACCCTCAGTTGTTAATCAAAACAGTAGGCTATTAAATGTCGAAAAAAAAAACTTAATATGTTGTTAAGTAGTTTAAATTATGATTCCTTCATTTTCCATATCTTTTCACTTCCTTGCCATTTATATTAACTGCAAATGGTGTGTCCATTTATAATAAGGAATACATCAAATTAGTCATAGGTACAATATACATAGTACAAGTATCAATTGTTGATCGTCCTAAAATAAAAAACATTTCCTAAAAGCTTTGCTAATCCCCACGGTGCGCATATGGATTTGCAAACGCGAGTACCGTGACAGTGATGATGTTTTTTCTCACCACATTTTCAGATGCACCGGCACTTTAGGTACACACAATACAAGTCTAAACCTTGTTTTGAAAGGAGAGTGCGCAGTGAGGTGTTACTGGGTGTTGCGTGGGGTGGGTGATGAGTCACATCCCGCAGTACCCTGGCCTCTTATGATAAATATAAAATTTAATGATCTAGTAGAGAGTAATAATGTCCTTTAATATCCATTTATAGAGTAAGGGCGACAAGCGAGTCATACAGTCCAAATGATGATAAGTGGACGCTGTGACCAATAGACATTTACATTAATCCTCGTTTCAGAAACAAAATGCGGACGCGTTGTCGGTACTCGTTCTCTACATTCACCAAACGAAACAGGAGTATTCTATGGGAGCGTGGTCATGCCCTGATCGAACTGACCCACTCGTACCGCATCCTTATATAGCAGCAGCGTGGTTCTACCACGATAAAAAAAAACTTTATAAAATATCTAGGTAATTCATGCCATGTGTAATATCGTACTAGCCAATTTTGATACCTGCAGCATATTCCGGAAATATATTTATAAGGAATTTTTTCTCTATAAGCAATTCAAGAATTTATCCACTTCTAACTTACAGTATCATATACTGGGGAAACTCTACAGATATACAATCCACATTCGTTCTCCAGAAAAAATGTCTTAGAACAATATATAACATGCATAGTACCGAATCAAAAGATGTTTTCAGAAGAAAGGGTTTCCTAACACTGACTGGAATCTTTACCCTAGAATTATGTCTATTTTTAAAAACAATATGCAATATTTTAATTTTGAATCTGATTCATAGAAAAACATTCGCAATCAATATAAATATGATATAAGCTTACCTATTATTAAAAATATGATTTACTCGTACTATAAAAGTACCTATATTACTGCTATTCGTTTTTACAATCAGTTCCCACCAGCTATTAAACAATTAAATGGAAATATGTTTAAAACAAAATTAAAGAAATTGTTAATTGAAAATGTTTTTTACAATCTCAATGAGTTTTTTTAATAAAATTAATGTTAATAAGTAGTAAATTTAAAATTTATTTTTTTAATTGTTGCATATCCGAAATGGGTAAACTGTTGAGCTTAAAACTATATGTTTTGTACTAAGATCATATTGTACACAGTTATACAATAAATGTATCTTTATCTTTATCTTTATCAAGAAGTGAACTGCACATGATGTGACGATAGCGTATATTTATATTGTGTATACAAAACGGAAATACATCTGTTCCGTTATTCCTTTCACTGCTTAAATAATAATAATTTCTATATAATAAAAATGTTTATACAAAAAAAATCAGGAGATGAGCAGCAGCGTGATCCTAATAAAAAATAAAAATAAAATAAAAACTGCGGCTACCAACGCACTTGCTAAGCGCGGCAACTATCACAAATATTCCCACTATGAGGCAATCTATTAGGAAGGCCTATGTCCAGCCGTGGACTTTAATAGGTTGTGATGGTAACGGTAACAAAAAAAAAACTAGAAACTAAAGTTATTGTATAGGTTTACTCCTCAAAGTATAGTACCAAGAACACCGGTTTGGTTCCTCGATAAATGGCTTCACTTAGTATCTGGACGAAAAAAATTCCTCTTAGCATTTGTGGCGTTGACCAATCGCAGATATAGCTCTATTCGAGATTGTCACAAAACTTACAAAAATTTCAACAAATTATTGGAAAAAGCAAATTATTTGTTTTCCCCAACTATTTGTAATTATTCCCATCGATTACATGCTTGTCACTTATTGAATTTTATACGTTCATTAATTCATTACAACTCGTCACATGTTCACTGCCATAGTTGCCACAAATAGCAGGTGAGATGACAACAGCAGGTTCTTTATTATATATTGTATTGAAATGTAATGATGGAGATGCTACTTCTTGCATATTCTTTCGCAGTTTCACAATGTCGTCTATTACAGTATTCTTATCATAAACAAAACTTTAATAGCAACATGCAATCGCCTTGGCGTTGCAGATGTTCTTAGATCAAAAAACGAAGTATCAAATGAGGCGTACTCTTGTTTGACTTATTTCCATAAAAAAATATTTTTAAAATTATTTAATTGGAGAAACATTCAATATTAAACGAAAATACGTATTTTTGTCTAAATATATGTGTCCAATCCACTAAATTTATTCCTCTTTATTTATCTTTACCTCTTGGAGGTGTACAATAAGGAAAGGTATGAGAAAATAAAAATAACAATCAGCCTATTTTGCCTTAAAATATAATACTGTACAGAGCAAAGATACCTTTAATGTAGACATGGCAAACTGGCAAATAATAAGAAGGAAGGAAAAAGAGGAAAAAAAATATGAAACTTTCTTTATTCGATCTCGGGAAGTTGGCGCACAATCCTTTTCGCCAACTTTCTTTAATATAACTACAGATGACTTTTTATTATTAATCATAATATGAATATCTATAAAAACATTGTATATGCTAGAGGAAGTACAGAACTTAAGTAATTTATTATTGTAGCTTAAGTAAATATGGCGTAGTAAGTCATTCTTTATTAGTTAACCTTAGTTGATGCAGCTATACGTTACAAAGGTGATGATGAGGTAGAAAATTAATGTTAGTAAACGTATTTTTCCGCTTATTGTTGTAAATAATATAACAGAAATGGAAAATACACCACGTCCTTGACAATGTAAGGGAGAATTAAAGCCAATTATAAGACGGGCTTCCAAGCCGGTCTTAGGATAACGCTCATTTCAAAGTAATTTCGTGGATTTTCATTTTCGCCTCGGGAAAATCGAGTTTACGCCTCTTCATCCAACAATTCGCATCTGTACGGAATAGCTCTTATAGCTCGATAGTACCGAAACGGGCGAGACAACAGATTGAAGTCTCTCAATTTTGTGACGAAACGTCGAAACTACCCAGAAAATATCGCTTACATTGCCACGAGAATATATACTTTAAAGGTTGTGGGATGAGTTTGAATTTTTATTGTACCTATAGCCCATAAGGAAAGTAGACAAATGCAATCTCTGAGCACTCTGATACGAGTAAAAGGTACACGCCAGATGTTGTGGTTTACAAATTTCGTTGTTACTAAAAGCTTCGTTTGGAATTAAGGGCTATTCGCAAATTTTAGCAATAACTGTTGTTTTAACTCCTACAATTTGTTAAATACAAACTCGTTTAAGTTTTTATTTGAGATCGAACTTTATTTTTCTTTCAGGTTCGCATATTATATTTATTATAGCTTAATATACCTTTTACCAACTGTGATTGAAATGTCCATCCTAACACACAATTTCACATGTATGTAAAGCGAAATTTAGTGTTTCGCTTCTCATTACAAATGAAATTTTATGTCATGATGCAATCAAGTCTAACAAACCAAAACAATTTTTTTTAAGTTTTTTTTAGTTTAACCCAGTTAGAATTTGAGCCCAGAACTCGCGTTGTATATGGAATACTTTGACTACTAGACCAAATTTTCGTCAATAAATGAATATTATTATATGTCGTGTAGTTTTATAGGAGACACAGTTCATTGGATTACGAAATCGGAATCACAAAAAAATCCTGGTCCAGCTATAGACTTTTATGGGCCGATGAAGAAGCACTTAATTAGTCTGATGGTAACCAGACACTGTGGCTCTTAGACATCCTCATCTATCGTCGATTAAAAATCGAAACGCAGATCACCCATAACGGTAAGATGCCTTTTTATCTATGACTTTTCCCACCAGATTTTGCCATACATCATAAAAACAGCGTTACGCTATTATATCAGGAATATCCTGTGGCTTGCAATAAATATCAGTAAAATCCTCTTCGTTCGTATGACATGTGAAATACGCAGACTATGCAAATTCTCTTTTTTTTTTTAAGCCGACTTCAAAAAGACCTTTCATTAAATCTCCCGTAGGTTAACAATAAGATATGTTGTTATTTGGGTTTTTTTTTTTGTTTGTAACGCGATATCATTGTGAATTGTGAATTTGTTTTAATATTTTATATAAATATATAAATAGGTTATATTTTAGGACCACTTTCATTTACATTTGGAAATGATATTTTTGATGGAACTATTTAGACAAGGTTAATGATAGTGTGATAGTCTGATAGATTGTGATATTTTACTCAAAAGGGTATTTTTTCATTTATTATTTTTAATAAAAATTATGGAAGAAAGCCTTGACTTCAAACTGTAATATTGTTATATTATTTTTAGTTAATTGATAGTTGATGATGTACTTACTTTTTGATTAAAGTGAAAGTTTTGATTATTTTTTAATATATCAGTTAGATCCAGATCCCAAATCCATCCATAGGTATTGTAAAAGTTAGCTTTAAGGGAAATATTATATATTAAATATTATGTTTTTAGCATACGATAGACGGCGGAACAAATAGATACATAAACAAAAGCCAAAAGCGGGTTGATCTTTGATGGGATACAATAAAATGGTGAGGGTTTATGGTAGCTGCTGGCACTATTACGCCTTACGCCAAAAATCACTTCCTCACAAGTATGGAGAGGTTGACGTCTAGAATTGGATCGCAAAAAGTAGATAACTATTGTAATAATATTTTGGGCTAAGCTTTTAATAAGAGAAAAGTTGAGTTGAAATGTAATGAATAATGTATAAAAATCCCCTAACATGTAAGAAATGTTATATATCCTAACTTTCTTTTATATTTATTTCATGTCTTCACTGGATGCCTTTTATGGAAAACAGGTTAGTCAAACAATTTTATTTAAGGGTTCTCCCGTGTTACTTTAAGTAAATGTTAATACATGTATTTCTAATGTGTCATGTATACTTTTCTTTTGTAAATAAAAAAATAAGTTTTTTTCTAAAAATTAAGTATCAAAGTAACTCAGAGTTGACGTGATGGAAAATGACTAACCAACTTCAAACAACGTAGGCTACATTTACATTGTTATTTCTGAGGACTAAGATAAAATACTTGGCAACCTGTAATTATACTGACTCTCTATTAATTTTTTACAGAGTAATGGTATAAAACGAACACACAGTCCACTTGATGGTAAGTAGATGATGTTGCCTTTTGACATGTACATCTATCCTTGATTAAGAGTCAAAATACAGATGCACCGTCACCCCTGTGAAATAAGAATCATATAAAACACAGCAGCATTAAGGTGCTATTTATTTTATTAGTATTCTGTGAGAGCGTGGCCTTCTACGATTGAGCCGACCCATTAGTGTTACATTCATAATATAGCTATCTTTGTAGAATGTGAGTGACAAACGAGCACACAGTGATGGTAGGTGATTAAGAATCAAAATGCAGATGCATTATCACCCCTGAGGACTACGACAGAATGCCTCGTTTCTAATAAAAAACGTCACCGGTTCTATAAATCCACCGTACGAAACACAGCAGCTGCTATTTTACGATGGTATTATGTGAGAGCGCCATTGCTCCCCAGTCGAACCAACACTTTCGTGCTACGACGATATCGCCGCTGTTAGGCTCAACCACGTAAAAAGTAGCTGTAGCACTACCATCATGACCAAGTAAAAATAATACACTCTTAAGACCGAAACACACCCAGATGGACTCCCTGTCAAAAAAGGTACCACCTTGTGTACATACTGATATTGTATCTGTTAACTTCTTTAATTGATGTCGGTTATAACATTACATGTGTATAAGTAGCCAATTACCATCAGGTGTTGCTTGTTCTACACTTTAATATTCTAATAAAGCTAGAAAAGCAATTATTACTCTTTTAATAATTTTAACTAGTTTAAACGAATATATGAATTGATTGTATTTTATGCTTTCGTATTTTCAATGCTTTCAATAAGCAAATTACTTAAAAATGCATCCACGGTCCCTTTGTGGTGGAAACAAATGCATTGTGAAGCAACAATACTGGAGAACCCAGGTACCCAACCCACCAATTACAGCATATTGTCAAAAAAACTATCTCGGAGACACTTTTGAACATGTCATTCACGATTACTCACTGCCGTTTTAAAATTTCTAGTGTGAATATTTTACTAAATCTAAATTGCGCCTTACTACTTTGAAAATAGGACACACAGGAAAGAGATCAAATGTTTTTGTTATACATACTTTTATCAACTATTGTGAACCGGTCTTTTTGGCCTGTCGCATATCCTCTGTATTGTAATTTTTTCCACAATAGCCTCACATCTATTGCGTTTTGAGTTCGCTTTTTAGCAAAGAGTTCACATCATGGATACACCTGCTTTTATTTTTATCCTGGGTACGAGAAAGAACAAATGCACGTACCTAGCCATTAAAATTTATGTTATTAATTTTTTTTCTTATTACCAATAGTTTTTTCCCAATCATTATAAATGCCAATTTTTTTATTACTTTTTATTACCACGAGTCGTCTACTTCAAATTAACCGGGGAGAATTCAGACTGCACATAATAAGTCATACTTGTAAACAGATGCAGTTTGTAGGCGCTAATCTTCTCAGGCTCAGGTTCGCTATACTGTATACGCTCAATTTTTTTCAAATTGCTTTAATTAAGTGCCTTGTTAGTTATGGAAAACAATAACAAAACCATCATAAACTACCGACTGTTCCGATATTGTTTTTCATTATTTGATAATTGATAGAATCAGGCGTTACTTTGCGGAAATCCATTATAATAAAAAAAAATAAATGTGGCACTCGGTGACTGCCGCGGTAAAGCTATTGCATAGCATTTTTTATCAACTTATGCAATTATAATTATTTATTTATTTTATTTATGCAGTTAGTCTTTGATATTAAATCAAGTTACATTTTTTGAGAGTGGTGACCGATAAGAAAACAGTTTTTTTTCTCTTATTGAATAAATGAGAAGTTAATATTGTTTAAAATATTTTTAATATCTTACAATGCATGTAGGTTATTCAGGAATTTTTATCATTCAGTTAGCAGCTAGTGTACACGCATACGTCTAGTCGCACGCACACAAACACCGTGCCGAACTCTGCCGAGTGCCGAAGTCTGCCGAACTGAAACGACGTTAGACGATGCACGGCTTTCAACGCCACACCTCCGTGCCCGTCAGAGTAGGGAGCGTGAGGTTTTTTTACGTTACGGTATTTCTGGATTCGGTCCCCGTGCTCAAGGCCCGCGATAGAAGCTATGCAATAGCTTAAAATAAAAATATAAATTTCTTCGCAACCTTCCGCCAAACAAATACAATGATGTGTCTTACCTGGATTGAAGAGCACCTCCCGCCCTCCCTCAATTGCATGCACTAACTCCGTCACCACTAATCCCAGCACCACTACTCCCAACACCACTATTCCAGGCAAGACACACCATCGACGATAATACGACACGTGTTTCGCCTCTACACGAGGCATCTTCAGGTAATGTAGACTCTACGGCGGCTGACCGCGAGCGGTCGATGCCTCGTGTAGAGGCGAAACACGTGTCGTATTATCGTCGATGGTGTGTCTTGCCTGGAATAGTGGTGCTGATAGTGGATAGAGGGATTAGTGGTGACGGAGTTAGTGCATTCAATTGAGGGAGGGCGGGAGGTGCTCTTCAATCCAGGTAAGACACATCATTGTATTTGTTTGGCGGAAGGTTGCGAAGAAATTTATATTTTTATTTTTTATTTCATTATTTGTACTCTATGCTATTTATTTATTTAATGTAACGGGTTATTCTGTATATTTACTATAACAGGTTATACCAGTCTACCTCCAGGCTAAGCAGAGAAGATATTGTGGGTGCAAATTGCAAACAACTAATATGTCTAAATAATGTTACCATTGCTACAACTACATACTAAGATACATGTTATAAACATAATTACGTAAATAGATTATATAGATATACATACAACATATACATATATTTACTTAATACTACCTATATATATATATATATATATATATATATATAGAGATATGTTTTTTATATATAATAAAAAAAAAAAATTTTTCTTTTTTTTATTATTGCTATTATTATTAATATAAACTTTTAAAAAAATTATGTAGGTATATACCAGCGAATTTTCTTTTGCTGTTTCTTTTGCGATCGGAGGAGCTTCATTTCGAAACGGCAGTGGATAGTTAGCTTTATTGGAGGATATTTACTAAGGTGGCAATTTTACGCTTAGCAGGCAAGTTGGCAATCGTAGTTTATTGTTATTATAATTAAGTTAAGATACTGCTGCCCATCTACGAGTACTATTTCAGTTCTCTTCAGTCCTCATATCATAATAAAACACGGGGTAATATAGAATAGTAGATTCTCACACGCCGCCTCTACACGGCAGGAATGATCATAAACATTTGATGTAACTGATCTTAACTTTGTATGAAAAGAACCTCTTCGAAGCTTTTTTTTAATTCTTTAAAAGTTGTTAAATTATATTTGCCTCTTATGACGATAATCATCAGAAAACAGCTACTTCGTTTATGCCAGTAAGATGATAGCAATGACCTACGTGTATATGTAGTTCACGGGACAGTGAAAGGGTTAAATTAAATGAATTAAAACTATGCAATTTAACACCACAGTCCTTTGTCCCTGAAGTAAGCGCAATGGTGCAATAGATTACCTTCTGAATTTATCATATATATCTGTGACCTGATGCTAAAACGGCCAAAGTACGCGCTTTTAGCACAAACAAATTTCACACTTTTTCAATAATATGGCTTTAAAACCTCATTTCTTAAAAAAGATACTTTGGCCCTTTTAGCAACAGGTCACACATATTAAATTCTTCATAAACATTTTTTTATTTACCTTCATAAGGTGACAATTACCAAGGTAAGGTTTAATTATTCATTGACATAGAATAATTAAACCTTACCTTGGTACTATTTATTTGATACAAGGTACTATTGATTACATTTTGCGAAAAGTTTTTTTTTTTTAATAAAAAATACTTTAATTTAAAAAAAATATTTCAGGTAGGTACCTGCATAGTGGTAGTCAATTTATATCGCTAGGAATCTTTTTGATATATCAATTATTTTAAGTCGAAAGAGTAGTGGGAATATAATGTTTCTCTGTATTATTTTTATTTTATTATTTTTATGATATAGTCATTATAACGCTTGTGAAATAAAACTTTAGTAAACGGCATAGTTTAATTCATCAGCGTTATTATTATCGTAAAAGACCGTCTAAGTTTACTTGATGTGCTTTTTGAGTGGCCTATATCCAGTCATGAATTATTATGAGGCTAATGATATTTTAAAAGTAAAATGATAAAGTACAAGGAATAAAGTTACTGCCAATTTATATCCAAACAAATAATTCGGTTGAACAATATGTAACAACAACCTTACAGTTCTTATTATCGTTCACACATTGTTATTACAGTGAAATTAGCATTTATAATAATTTCGTTCGCCCTATATCTTCTTCTGAGTTATACTCTCTTATACTTTACTAAAATATGCAAATTATAACATCGTGAAATTCAAGGCTGCTACAATTTTTAGTGGTATCATTAATGCTGGATTAAGAGTGAAATTGTACATGATTATTGTTACTCATCAGAAAAAGGCTATGAAATCTGATTTGAGCTCTTTTCTGCGTTTATTTTCTCATTTTTCTGGATCGAAAGATAATCTCACGATTTTATTGTTTAGATTTTTTAAATATTATTAATACATGATGATAATACCAAATAAAATTAGGTGTTTTCTCCAAAATTCCACTGGACAGTCAACCTTCAACCAACTCTTAAACTTTCATTTCCATGTACAGCTTATTAACTAATCCACCTGTAAGCAAAAAAACTTATTAACAACGAATATCCCTAGTGCTTTAGTCTAGGACCTTTTAAAGTTAAATATTCGTTAAAAAAGGTTTAATGTTATATTTTACAGTATGCATGCGTATAGATATAAATAGATTAAAACTACTACCATACTGTTCCGAATCTTATTTCATCGTATGTCCTTCTCAATATCTATATCAGAAGCCCGATCATTTCAACCGTCGTATTTATTCCAACACAATGGCCGCTACCACCTCAGTTCACATGTCGGACCCCTCAGTAATTAAAAAAAGACTGACGAATAAGACCGGCGATTTTTATCGCTCGCCGAATCGTATATCCAAAGATACCACGTAGGCGTTCTATGTATCGTTTCCTTGTCTCACATGCCGTATGACAGATTAACTATCTCTGTCGATCTTATTTTCTACCGTTTCCCTTTATTCATTAAATCAGCTCGTAATTGTTTATAATTATAATTCATTTAAATTTGGAAAAAGCCGCTGCCGCGTCTTCGTTTTGGTACTGTAATGGGTCTGTGAGAATTTGATACTTTATATCTTTGATACAAGTTTATGTTAGAGTAGCTTATTGCTGCTTAAGTTTAAGTATACATACGTAATTCAACCTTATGCTAGTGGTTATAAAACTTACAAACTTCTATAAGAGATGTACAAATCCATTCATGTTGAACAGCGGTTAGATGTCGTAAATCGAAATCAAGAACTCGACGGTGACAGTGTTTTTGTTTGATCGTCACTGGTTTCGTGACGATAGTACTTTATACGGTCTTAATTATTGTTACGGCCGTCTTGGAGATAAAAGTTAAGATGGCGTGATAATTATCATAATTGTTGTTCATTTCTAAGAAAACCAAGATTTTTGGAGATTTCGTGTAGCCCGTTTTGTAATAAATTGCTAGCACTATAAAATTGTACAAAAGCAGTTTTAAATTTTTTTTAAATCTATTATGAATATTTGTATTTTGTCTGAGCAACTTTAGCGTCTAATTTTTTTGATTTATGTTATTTATTATATTTATTAAATTCTTGTTTAGGAAATACTCAAAGGTTCTTTTATATAATAATATTATCACTGGATGTTGCCAATAACATAGAAGTGACAATTTAAACGAAAAAGAAAATTAGGTCATGAGCATTTTATTTCATTGGCGTATTTTAATAAAAGTTTTGATTGGCGAACTACTATCCGTATGTAGTTAGTTCATTGAGTTAATAAATCAATGAGTTAGTTACACAAAATATAAATAAATGTTAACCGTTCGTCGATGAAATAAACAGACTTTTACATCCATGGATTACTTTTAATTAAAATTTTAAACTAAAACTGAATCTTATAAAATTATACGTGTTGTTACTTTCTTATTACACTTATCTCTGCTATCTACTATATGAAATTTATATCCATATTTAAATATAATTTCAATAACAGTATGCGAGTACTAGGAATTTTTATACGTGGTAGAGCCACGCTGCAGCTATTATGATTGTAGCACGAATGGGTCGGCTCGACCGGGGAAGGACCACGGGAAGGATCACAGAATACCAACGTAATATAGCAACTTAATGCTGCTGTGTTACGTGTGGTGAGTGTAGAGAAACGGAGACCCGTTTTACTGGAATCTAGGCATTCCATCTTAATCCTCAAGGATGACAACCCATCTGCATTTTGATTCTTAATCGAGGTTAAATATATATTTATGGGCCACAGCATCCACTTACAATCTGGAAGACTGTGTGCTCGTTTGTCATCGTTATCATATAAAAAGTTCGTTGTACTCATAAATTAAAACGAAACATTTAATTTAAGTCTTTTTATTAATTTTAATTTTGACTTTTGTGATAATAATTTATTGAAAACCGTCTGTAAAATTACTGCAACATTCTGGGCACGCTTTACTTGTTTTACATCATCATTCATCATTCTTTACAGAATACCAAAAGTGCTAGAGATGCAACGCTTGGCAGGCAAGTTAGCAATCACAATTTTTAAAATTTTTGGTTGTTATAGTTATTGCAATTCACGAGTGCGGTCGTCCTTTGTATGTGGTTCGACATGTACATGCACCGTGTGACAGTGTGCAGTGTGACACTGTCACACCGTGCATGTACGTGTCGAACCATATGGAAAGGTCGACCGCACTCGTGAATTGCAAGAATTATATAAGAAAGATGCTGCTGCCTTGCCTACCATTAGTTTCAGTTTGCATTTTTTGCCTTACGACACCCACGGAATGATCTGGGGTAGTCGATATTCCAACGCCTCCAATACAAATACATGTTACTTTAAATTTTATTAACTTATATATTATTATTTATACAATAAAATAACACCAATATTTATTACATTATTTACATTTGTTCTATACGTACTATCTCTTTTATTTGAGTCTTAACTTCATGTAATAAGTAGACGAGTTAACTATCCCTCCCTGGACGCTACAAATTTTATAAGCTTTGGGTCAGTTTACTACTAAGTGCATTCATTTGTTAAAAATCAGTAATTTTTTATATTTTGATCTTGATACGATCAGATTTTTACGTTGTGTCGAGATACGGCGAAACGTACTCCATATTATCACCAAATTATGTATACACACAATCCATTCATCCATTAATTACAGTCTATTAAATTCTACTGCTGAACATAGGCTTCTCCCATAGTGGACACTATCATAAGAAGAATTTTTACGTTGTGTCGAGATACGGCGAAACGTACTCCATATTATCATCAAATTATGTATACACACAATCCATTCATCCATTCATTACAATCTATTAAATTCTACTGCTGAACATAGGCTTCTCCCATAGTGGACACTATCATAAGAAGAATTTTTACGTTGTGTCGAGATACGGCGAAAGGTACTCCATATTATCACCAAATTATGTATACACACAATCCATTCATCCATTAATTACAGTCTATTAAATTCTACTGCTGAACATAGGCTTCTCCCATAGTGGACACTATCATAAGAAGAATTTCGCCGATGGTGCCACACTTAGCAGGCAGGTTAGTAACGGTAGTTTTTTTGTTATTTTGAGTGGTTATCAGGAAGATGCTGCTGCCCATCTTCTGTTTTAGTTTCCCTCTGTTTTCTATTAAGACACTTAAAGGACAATATGTGGTAATGAACATTATTTATTTTATATTACACCGCCAGTACACGGTTACTTCAAAAATATTTTGTAGCTTGTACCAGCTTCAACTTCAAAAACCCCCCCATTTATAGTTATTATTCAGTTCATCCCTAAGATAAATGCCTCGTTTGCAGTAAAAAGGGTCTCAGGTTTTTTACACTCAACCATACGAAACATAGGATTAGGCTGCTATTTTACACTGGTATTCTGTGAGAGCGTGGTCCTTCCCCGGTTGAGTCGACCCATTTGTGCTACAACTATAGTACTAATATAGCTGCAGCTGTATTAGTAGCATAGTTGTATATATATACCAAATAATTCATTGGGAAAATATGGAGATTACTATCCTTCGCGATGCTAAGTGCGAAGTACAAAGCTTCACCAAATCCGCAACGGATTAGAATCATAAATTATTACAGAATTATTTTAGAGGTAATTCTTAGATTTGACTCCCTTTATCAATTTTAATATTTTCTTAACCTTTCAACAGAAGATTTAGTAGTAGAAGATTTAGTAGAATATTTAGTAGTAGTAGTTAAATTCTTAATCAATAGAAGATTGAGTAGCATAAGATTATTTAATAATAATAAATTATTAAATACATACTCCTAACCGCAGCCAAATGCGCAAGGGAACAGGATCATGCCTTTTATAACGTATCTTTCATTTTCCAATTTCATCCATGTGGTAAACATCTTCATAAACTTCACAAGTATAATATTAGTATAAATGATATATTATGATATCAATATTATACGAAATGAAGTAAAATATTGAATTAAAATCATCAAACTATATGATATGATATGAAAATTTTGTAAGAAAATAATATGCAAATCACAACAAAAGTAAACAAAGTTATACGGGGACCCATGATCATATGAATATTTATTGACTAATAACACATCACGTTCAAGCTCGGTAGAGCAAAGATCGCTCCTAAAGGGCATACTAAATAGATCCTATAACATATCCACCTAATAACATGCGAACTCATTAATATGCATAACGCTAGAATGGCGGTTGTAAGCTCACCATCGATGAAGGAGAGTAATTTAAGATAGAAACTTCATAACTAATTCAAAGTCCCAGATCGAATATGGTTTATTACACCGACATTTCGGTTTAGGCGATCGGGCATTAATTTATTCAATGTTTAACTTTCGATACTGCGTAGTTTATTAAGCTTATAATAACATATTATAATGAACATTATTCGAAACTTAAGTTATAACTTATAACTTAAACACAAACAATTTTTGACGTAAATTTAATTTAAATAATGCTAAATATACACAGCTTAATTAATCTACGAATTAGGATAAATAAAAATGTACAAATATTACTATGGAATAGGTTATTAATGTACACCGTAAGGTAAGATAAGCTATCACCCTGTTTCTTCACCTAAGTATCGTAAGAGGAGACTATGGGAAAACCCAGAAAGACTATATTCTACTATAGATGGTGGCATTTTATCTCGTTATCTTCTTTTTCTCTTTCATCAGTATTTTAAGTTGAACGTTAAACTGATCCTCTCACGCTATAGGAATGACAATTGTAGCTTGATAGACAAATTAAGGATCGCAGTAACAGACGTCTCTTACCATTAACGAAATCGCCGTCGGTGTATACCGCCATCTATCGGAAGCGAGGAGGATTTTCAGGTGTTTCCAATATTCGCCTATTACAAAACTCTCGGTTCGATGGGGTGAAGGACTCTATTACGTTGCCACCACAATTCATTATTTATTACACTAACTCTTCATTTTTTAGTAGGAAAATATTACATAGTGCATTTGTTAGCGGCTTTAACAGGTAGGAGGAAGAAGCTCCCGGATAGACTCCTAGTAAAATATTGTTACGCGCTCCAGTCAACGATACACTAGCGCCATCTAGTGTCAGGAACGAGAGCGTGGGGAGCATTGAGAAAATGACATCACAAATCGCTCAACTGACAGCGCCTAGTCGAAACTCGAACGCTCGGTACCTTCCGCGCGTGTTTACTTGAACATTCTGGATATTTCTGGCGCAAAACTCGGCGACAGCACAGCGACTTAAGCTTCGGAGTGGAATGTAAGTGAATTAGTGTGTTTAAATTATTAGTGTTTTAACTTTAATTGATGTAAAGTACGTAAGTAAAGTGTTAATTTAGGTAATTTTATCGGCAATTTTTATTGTCACGAACCGCAAGCTCGTAACAATATATATTCTTTGCCCTTAGGAACATAATGAGCTATTTTGTGATAGGAATGATTTTTATACTATAAAAATCAACTAAAACTATATATTTTATATATCAATGAATCAGAAACATATTGTTTAATTTTTTCAGGTATTATAAAATAAAGTTACTTCTAAACTATATTTATTCTAAAAGTGGTAGAGCAACGCTGCAGCTACGAACAGTACAAACAGATCGACTCGAGGTAGTTCTATTACAATCCTGTTACAAATCATCGCAATATAGTAGCATGACGATGCTGTATTTCGTACGGTAATTGTAGAAAACCGTAGAAGTTTTGATGCATTATATTTACTCTTTTAGGGTAAAAGAAAATGAACTGACGAAGGCTGTCAAAATAAAAACACAGTATGCGAAATATCGGATACATACCATATGGCGTCAAAATAATCGAAAATCGTTTTTGGGGCTTGTTTGTTCCTGTTCAAGCTATTATTAGGCGGCGTCTTGTTAACATTCTCTTTCTGCGCAGGCTTTAAATTAAAAGGGAATCGTCGAAGACCAGCGAGCTTCGGACCTCAACCGCAACGTACAGTTATTAACAATTCCGGTACAGAAAATATTTTACTTCCACCTTCTTATTAAACTCGTTTTTCGGCCCTTTCTGTTCTATCATTACGAATCTTCGTAATAATTGAGTGGATATGGCTTATAGTATTAAATTGCCAATCGATACTAGTAGTGTCGATTTAATTATTTTCGATCGGCTTAATTAGAAGAATTAGTCTATTGCAAAAATATGATAACGTTCTCATGACCGATGATTGACTATTGCCACTATTGTTGAACAATAGGAATATATCAACTAACTAAAAGGCGTTGTAGTAGTCCTCTCAAAAACGTACACGATAATACTAATGCGTCAGGAGTAGAGATTATTATAATGCAGTATCAGAGACATGGGAAATATTATGACGACTCTACCACCAGCAACTTTTTATACAAATTGTGTTTTCGGCCTTTATACGATTCCAGTACGCGCAGCGCTTTATTATCGTAAATACTGAACACTAATCGTAACAGAATATATTATTAAATTGTCGTTATATGATTTGGAGTAGGTTATCTTAAATGAAGAGTTATATGATTTTTTTTAAATAGTTTTAACTCTGCTAGTACCACTAATTAGTAGTAAGTTAAATATTTAAACCAATTACCACTTACTAGACAAGTATATTGTCGATATGATTCTGCCAACTTTATATATATATATATATATATATATATATATATATATATATATATTGTATATATATATATATATATATATATATATAATAAATATAATTTTGGCATGTGATAAATTCTTAAACACGCATTAACAAAAACATACAATAATAATTTTAATTGTATCAGGAAAATTCAATATCATTTACTAACAAAGGAACGTAGCCGACAAGTAGACACAATCAATTTCGGAAACAACTTGATAGATCTTATTACACTGATTAATCGAGTTCATTTACTCTGTATGAAAAAATATCTTTGACAAAGTTATCTGTGCATTTTATGCTTGTGTTTTACTCATGGGCATGTCCAACCCATTACATCGACATCAATTTTATTTTTAGTTTCTGGTTAGCCCCACATTCGTGAGGCGTCGTTACCTCGGGCGCGGCGGCCAAGGCGCACAATTACGTAATTACGTGTTAGAAGATCTGTTTTTATCACGTCCACCCTTGTCTATGGGATAATAATTCAAACTCTTGTTTTGTTCGTTATTTTGCGTAATTGCTATGTCCATTTTTGACGCATAACTGAAATTTTATTACCATATGGTGTTATAAAGTTGTGATAATTTGTAGTGGTCATATATTTTTTATTAAAATAATTGTATGCAGCTTACCTTATAAATGACTACCTCCACCCTTGAACAATTACTGTAACATAAGTGAAATTGTAATAGTGTTGCTAGCCTTTTAAAAAGAGGTAGGCTCATTATTTAAAGATATATAAATCGTATCAGTAAGAAAAATTAGGTACCGGTGAACGCCGATCCCACAAAGCCGCGTGAGCCCGAAAAACCGTAACACAGGAATGGTGTAAACATTATTACGAATTTTGTCGCTATTTTAGATGGTGGAATTTGGTTTCAAGGATTAATCTGAAAATCTCTGAGCACTCTCTGCAACATCTCTTCGCTGCGCCAGTGAGTCGAGCCGATCAGAATGAACTGGTCGCTGACGATCAGGGCCGCTCTTCGCTGGTTGCGGTCTAGTGGAAGTAACTGGCACTAAGGTATCCCGCACCAGAAATGTCCAGAAAAGTAATGTTCCTTGTGAGGGCGAACTTGCACTTTGTAGGGTCAGAGGTTTTATTTGTAAAATATGTATAAAATACTGTCCCGCTCTACTGAACACGCTAAGCTTTTTTAAAGGCTAATTTCTTCCCTTCCAAGTAGCCGCGAAACTGAACGACACTCAATGTGTCGACGCCGAAAATTCGAACACTTAGGAAGCAAGGGGAGTGCCCTGAAATTGAAAAGGTACAACATAAGAGTTCTTTTTGCGGTAAACGCACAAACTTTTGACTTTTGAGGATTAAACTTGACTAGATTTACTCACCTCCAATCCGAGATTTTGTATAGAATAGACTCGACTTCAGACACAAATATGTTGTATTGGTTATTAATTATTTTTTTAAACTATTTTACTAATTTTTATATATTTCTTTCATTTTGTAGTCAAGCAGGTAGTATTTTTAATCCATTGTTAGAAGAAAGCCTTACAAAGTCAAGGTCAGCTGACAAGCATTTCTTGAAAGCTTCTTTACGTTACTCAAGCGGGCTGATGTGAGCAGAGTAGAAAGCAAAATTTTTCTATGTAGGTGTCGTAAAATCCACCATCAGTCTACCGCTAAAGCTTCCGTCCTTCGATTAGCAGAGTATACGGCTTTGAGGTAAGGTTACTAACTTTACGCTTTGGAGGAAACATTTAACATGTATTCACTCACAACCCTACTTTTAGCTAACCGCGCTTTTGAAATATCCATATGCTTCTTGATAAAATAAAATGAAACTTTTTTTTAATAAAACGTAATATAATATATGATCTTAGAATAAGGATTAAGAAAGGAATGCTTCGGTGGTTTGGTCATGTAGAAATAATGAATGAGGAAAGACTGACAAAGCAAATATATGTTGCAGAAGTGAATGGAAGACTCTGAAAGGATGTCCTAGGTAAAAGTTTGTCGATCAAATTGGCGATATATTAAAAATGGGCCAAATTAAGAGTACCCTTAACCGACGAGCACGTATGCGTTTGTATATGGATGTAGAAGAGGCGAGAGAGGTATGTCAGGATCGTGCTAAATGAAAGTCTGTTATCTCTGCCTACTCCTCTGGGTGACAGCCGTCAGTGTTTATGAGTTATGTATGTAAACATTTATTTTAAGAAGTAGGGAAATTTACATCGCACCAAACACAATAATATTATTACTTAAATGAGCAATGGTATTCAATTTATACATGGATATAAATTTACAGCAATAAATTAAAATATTATGCAGTTACTTAATATAAGATTACTACAAAAAAGTAAAAGTTACATCCCACTGCTGAGCACAGGCCTCCGCTCATTTCTGAGAGGGTTTTAGGGCAAGGAATTGACCGCCGCGCTGCCCCAATGCGTGTTGGCCAACTTCACATGTCTTCGAAATATTTTTTTTCTTATTTCACTGACATTGCAGGTTTCCTCACGATGTTTTCCTTCACCGCCGAGCACGTGGTCAGCACTTAAAACTGAAATTAACAATTTCATTGGTGCCGGCAGGAATCGAACCCGGTTTTTCCGGTTTGCTATTACTACAAAACAAAGTCAAAAACATTTAAATATAATTAATTCACTTCTTTGCATAATATAAATAAAATCTGACCACCTCTTGAGTTTAAATGTAGTTTCTACTAAATAACTGCTAAACGTTATCGTGAAACAGACCATCAAATGCAATACTGCAACTTAATCTGTGGTTTAAGATAATTTGACTGCCATATGGCGGTAACAATAGGGCAGGGTCAATAACATGTGTAAGCATACCGTCAGCGGGACGTCCTACTTGCTTGCGATGACCCAACAATGTCCCTATACTTCTTAAGAGTCGATACAACTGAGCCCAAATATATTTGATAATTTATTTTCTATATATTTATTTTATTTATTTATTTATAATTCAGGAAAATACTTTTTTAGTACATTTATAAATACTTTAGTAAATTAACAGTAATTATTCTTTATAATTAAACATAATGGGACTGGAACCCATAAGCCCTGTGTTTCAGCCGCCACTACGGTTTTCGTTGTGGATGATCAGCTGATGGTCTTCTGGTCTATCTGGAAGCTTTGAAACTCCCTTCTTACGTGCTTCCTGAGAAATTGAGCAATTGAATCTACCAGCTTTTTGCAGATTGGAACATAAAAGTCGTAGTAGACGGTACATGCTCCGAATGTTTAGAAGGCTGCTTGCATACCAACGCTGTTTCTTCTACATATCATAATATGTTGAAAACCGGTATTTTTAATCGCTATGCTGACGACAGTGCTGGTGTTGCTCTAAACACCGGCTATTTTTTTATCGGTTATGGTGACAAACGAGCACACAGTTCACCTGATGATAAGTGGTTGCTGTGGCCCACAGGCATCTACATCTATCTTCGATTATGAATCAAAATGCAGATGCGTTGTCACTCGTGAGGACTGAGATGAAATGCCTGATTTCCAGTCAAAAGGGTGTCCAGTCCTCTACACCCACCATACGAAATAAAACAGATTTAAAGCTGTTATTCTGTGAGAGCGTAGTCCTTCCCAGGTCGTGCCGACCCATTCGTGCTACAACTATACCACTAATATAACTGCAGCGTGGCTCTACCAAGTATAAAATGCCACGCCAATAATTCTCAGGAAAACGTCGTCAAATACCGGACCAAACTTGTCTCTGAAGTAGTGTCTTTGTTGAATAAAGACTCAGATTAGAGGCGACTAAATCAAGTCCAGTTCAATTTGCAGAATTTCCCAGAAGATAAGTTTTCGCGTTTACCGATAAGAAGAACCCCTTGTTTTATCTCCACAGTTTCAAGGCACTCCCCTAGTTGCTGCAGCTAGTATCGGAGTCCTCGGCGTTGACACATCGAATAATGTGCAGTTTCGGTCATTTGGAAAGGACGGCCAAATTAGCCTCTAAAAAATGTTCGTGCTCAGCAGAGCGGGACAGCAGGACATTTTATGCCGGAACACCGCTTGCAATTTTATAAGGCGCATGTTTTGCCTCTCATGGAATGTCCAAAGCCAGCTCCTTCCATTTCACTGCATCCAGCGCAGATGCAGCTCGTCGATGAACGAGTTGATCCGGTCGGCTCGTCTCACTGGCGCTGCGAAGATATGTTGCATCCTTTTGCATTTTCTATTGCATTTATCACGGAGAGTGCCATTTACCATCCACATAACCCAGATGCTTGGCGGTCCACTACTGTGCTATTTACTACGAGTTTCCTTACTCGCACGACTACTTTGTGGAATCGTTTAACACCGGCGATTTTTCCGGACCGATACAATTTAGGGACCCTCAAGAAAAGAGTTTACTCCTTTTTTAAGAGGCCTGCCAAGCACCCGCGATTCCCCTGGTGATGCAATTATTCACGGGCGGTGATCAAAACTTACCAGCAGGTGAGCCACATTCTCGTTTGCCCCCTCTGCTATAAAAAATTAAAACATAACAAACAAGTTTAATGAATATTTTATATCATTTAATTTTAACTGCGTGGTGGTAGAATAAAATAATCTCTTCTTAAATCGTAAAATCTTAATCAAACTTACTCTCCAGGAGCTATATAACAAGAGAAGCTTTAGGGAAATTCGTAGAAAATAATTTTGTGGCTTCAGAAAAAAGGATGCATTATCATTTTATACACCAGATATAAAATACCCAAACCGACGACAGAAAGAAGTACAAATGTGAGACAACAAGTATTCTGATATTACGATCCCCTATACCTTGGCAAGCGTAGGAACTACGGTACGGTATCTATAATGTAATATAATAAAGAGGTCTTGAGGCCCATATCTTGCAGTGAACTGTTTGAGGAGAGGAAGAAGAAACAGGTTTTCGACATTTGATAGTCGTTCCAAGCTTCTATGTATAATAAAATATGTAACAATAACGAAAATGAAAGGCAGGTTAAAGGCAGGTTAAATACAGTATTGAAGATTAAATTAATTCACAAAAAATATCACATATAACCTACACGACGTACAAAGAAATTAAAGCAACAAACCAAACAAAAAATATCTACACAGATACATTGAATCGCAGCAACAAAAATGCAATTATTTATCGCAATTTATTGGAACATTTTTGACGACTGAATATAAACACTATAAACTTTTTGAATTATTTATAATTGTGTCAACTCTATGTCAGTTACTTCCTTCAACCAGCTATTACCTCAGGTCTAATCAAAAAATCATTTTTAACAATATAAATTTGACCGGACACGGCTTGTTCTTGTAGCACATAAATGACTTCTATAGTTAGTTTGACGTACGCCTACACAAAATAATGAATTTAACGTTACACAAAATTCGCTCTCATAACTTAAATATTTATTGTGTATAATGCATTCATTCATTATTCATTACTATCAAAAATTGGCTGTGAAGAAGACTTCCCTCAACGATCGATTTAATGGGGAGGCAGGGGTGGGCTGTATTGCCTTTCATGGCAGGCAGTTTGGCAACCGCAGTATTTTATTACCTTGACTACCTCGTTGCTCTCGTGATTGTATTAGTGCGACTGCTGATCATGAGGTCCCGGGTTTGGATCTCGGCTCTGGCCAAAAAATCAATTATTGAGTTTTTCCGTCAAGAAATTTTCAGTAGCTGCCCGGAGTCAGGAAGTTGGCGGTATCTCACCCCCGTGCCTCGGAAAGCACGTAAAGCCGTTGGTCCTGCGCCTGATCTCTCTCTGGTCGTGTGGGTTTACCATCCTATTGGATTATGAGAGTGAGGGAATAGAGAGTGCACCTGTGCTTGCGCATACACTTCGGTACTATAATGCTGTCTTGCGCCGATGGCCAGGCCAGGCTCCGTTGAGACAGGCCGCCGTGACCGACATTCGGTCTGAAGAACATTATTATTTTATTATCTTGAATAATTGACAGGAAGATCCTGCTTCTCATGGTTTGTTACATTACTCTCTGTCTATCTCTGAGTACTAAGACGCGCACGGGCTGAACTACTGCTGCACATGTACAACTGCACAACCAGGGGAATTGCAGGTGCGTTGCCGACCTTTTAAAAATAGGAGTAGGCTCTTTTCTTGGAGATTCCTAAAAAGTATCGGTCCGGAAAACTGTCTAGTGGTAGCCGACAATAGCAGTCATGCAAGTCTCATATAGGGTAGTATATGTAATATACATTAAAAGGAAATAATGATCATTATCAAATAATTTATTTCTTATGTATCAAACGTTGCCAGAGACGATTATGGAAAATGCCAGTATGTTTTGACAGCTTTCGATAGACGATAATATAAACGTTTCAAATAAATCAAATGTAAAGGTGGGTCTACGCTAGAGGAGCCAAGCACGTGCGGAGCATGAGCCGAGCACAAATTCGTGTAGACTCCGACTTTACAAGCCTCGAAAAGCGTGCTTTGAGCGTTTGATTCGTGCTCAACTGTGCTCCGCCTATTGTCGGTTTCTTGACGAGCACAAGGGGATTTGCATCGTACGCATCGATTTGCATGTTGTAGGCTCGTTGTATGTCCACACTTGACACTGCGAGTATAGTGGCTCTACTTGTGGTCAGCTCGTGCTTGGCTCTTCTAGCGTAGATCCCCCTTTATATACTTAGACCGATAACATGTAGTACCGTTAAGAGTGCAAGAGACTACACAACAAGATGTCTTTGTCCAGCAGTGCATTATTAAAGGCTTATAAATTAGACGAAGAAGATACCAATGTAAATAAGTTTAAACGCCTCGCACCTTTAGCGCTGCTTTTTGTGAGATACTGGCCAGTATAAAAATCTTTTTTTCTTAATTTAAATTCGGAATACTAAACGAACTGCGAATTTGAATTAAGTAAGATTTTTTTGCCGCCTTTTTACATATAACTTTTCACCATGTTTATTAAATGAAAGTATGGAGTACTTAGTGCGTTAAAAAAATAGAATATCGGTGATTGTTTGACAAAAAGTGGGTATGGAAGCCCTTAGTAATTTTTAAGAGGTTTCAAAAGCTAAGAAAAATATTTTCGTGTGATATAAGATCGTCGTGAATTATTAAACAAAGCTTATTGTCGATTCCGGACCTTCCTTAAATCAGTCCCAGCAACCCAAAAGCGGTTGAAGGATTAAGAAACTAACTAAACACTTGGTAGTATAGATCAAAAAAATATTAAGTACAGCCCCGTCCATAACTCATGGAATGGCTTTAAGTTGTATTTAACTAGACGGACAATTTGTTTGAAATAAACATTCTCAACCATTTTGCTTAAACCTATCCGTTGGAAAACTATTAAAGAGCATAGTGCTTCAGCGATTCTGCCTTAATAGACTATATCGTCGGTAAATCGAAGTTGAGTGATGTACTCGCCATTCATGTAAATACATACGGTATTTACATAAATGACCTTTCTTCTCCGTGAGCTTGAAAACGTCTTTTAATGCAATAAAGAAGAGTTTAATGGATAAAGTCGCGTAGTAACTTATACATTTTCTTTATAAAAGATTTGCATTTTAATGAGAAACTGAAGTTATACACGTTTATAAATTAGTGTTTTGAGTTAAGTTTGTTTTACAACTTATGTGCTTTAATTAACCAGAAGTAAATAAGGCGATCATTGTTCAAGCTTTCCTTCTACTTACTGTTCATTAAAAAAACTCCCAGAAATTTTGTCTCTCGCGGTCTCCAAGCCCTTTTTAATGAAGCTAAGCATCTTTAATAAAAAAAACTTTCCTCTCTCGATGTAAAAATATTACATTAAAAACAAATGATGCCTCAAATGACAAATCTTAAAAATCCAATCTTCACGTCTACTATTTGTATAAATCCTCTCTAACAAGAACAAAATACAAATCTCAGAGGGATGCCACATCTTAGTAAGTAATCCTGTAGCTTTACAAATATTATGCAAGCACTGTGTTTTTGGACTTCTTACAATTAGATACAGAGATGATACTTGTACACGAGGAAAAAAAGAAAAATAATATGTTCATTGATGTAATAACACAAATTCGTGTACCTCAAAATATTCACCGGGCTTATTATCTTGAAAGACCGACTCGACATGGTGTAAAGTACACAGCATATTTAGGGGAAAATAGTTCTTCTTTGTGATTTGCTTTGTCCCATTTTCTTTATAATAATAAACCAGCACTCGTGACTCTTGATAGTTATTCCATTGTCGTTACGAGTATATATAAAAATGATCACAATTTTGGTCTAAGTCAAAAAAAGAAATAAAAAAGTTTTATTGGACATCATAAAGAAAAAAAATAACACGAGATAAAAAATACCAGTGTTTGTGGGTGAAGTCAAATTAGGTCCCTATCTGCTGCTAAATGACAGCAGCTCTGGTTTTCGAATAGAGTCCAATATTGGTTTCACGGACAGGGACATACCTACATACTACCTAAAGCTAAAATATTAAAACAAAAACATTCAAAGAAGTGCGTGGGAAGAAAACATGACAGCATCTTTTTACTTTACACAATATTTTTATATCAACTTTTTTTTATGACTGAATAAACGAAAATCAAATTTACTGGCACAGAAACACGAAAGGGTATAATTCACATTTACATAATATAATAGTCTTAGCTGTTGCTATTATACTATATATTTTTCCGTTCATGGTTTCGTAAGTAGTAGTAAGTAAAACAATCGATTATATTACCGTCCCTTGAGTGCGAAATGGTATTAAGACTTCATATGAACGATGACATGAAATGAAAATGGACGAGGTGGCATATTAACCGTCATTTATTCATTATAATTTATAACCCTTCACAAGTCTACTGTTGAACATATGGCTTCCCCAAAGAATGCCACAAAACATGATTCGAAGTCACATGCATCCATCGATTTCCGCGTGCTTAACCAGGTCATGTCTGCATCCAGTGGGGAGCCGCTAGTGACGGAGGAAAGTAGTTTTAAGGGGACTACAAGAGCCAAATGACCTCGAATGATGCACGCACACATTTACACAATCAATGTGAACGCCATCTAACGACAGTGTGGATGAACTAACGAATTAGCGAGGTTAGACCCGAGTGTTTAAATAGATAGAGTGCAAGTAAGATATAGATCTATACATAAACGAATAGATGGGACTATGAAATTACTTTTTATTTCAGTGTTACTTGAAAATTTAAGCATGTGGGTGATTTTAAAATAAAAATGATTCGATTAAACGTAAAAAAACAAACATTTTTATTTAAGATCCCTATTAAGAATATCGAAGCGGCACAGTTTATTCTAAATATTCTAGTTCTATGGCTCACAAGGTACTTGGGTAATTTTGCATTTCGTTTATTTTTTTGTATTTGACTGAAATATTTTTAGGCTATAAGTAAAAGACAAAACATTCATACATAATTATAATTACTATTTCTTATAAACAATTTTTTTACTTATGAAGTAATTAATAAATGTATCTTAATATGTGTTACCAAATATATAAAATACAAAAAAGAAAATTTGAGTTCGTATTCCTGGAATCGAACCCGGGCACTTTCGAATGCAAACTGCAAATACATACCCCTAATAGTACCAAATACACAACTGTAATACACTACGTTGCTAAAATTCATAGGTTTATTGTTGTTAAAATAAATATTTATTATTTAGTAATACATAATTAAATTTTACAAGAATAAGTAAAACCTTTTAATATCGTTCATATGTCGGGCGTTTGATTTATATGAACATTTTTTACTCTTCGTAACAGGTTTCACTTTACATCTCATATTTACAAACGATCATTATTAACTAGGTAAAATACTACGCTATTTTAACTTTAAATATTTTAAATCGACATATATACGACATTTTTATGGAAAGAAAATATTGAAACAATGAATTTAAAAATAAAATTATACAAATACATTAAGCGATCTTTACGTAAATACAGCAAAAAGAGCGACACATCTACATACCATGAGGCCTCGGGCCGCAGTGTCTGTCTGGTGTCTGTCTGGTGTCTGTCTGTTCTCTGTACAGTGTACAGTGTACGGTACACAGGCGTCTACGCACGCATCCGTACGTATTATTTCAAAAATAATACTAATACTGGTTTTGTTTACTGCAGTGTATCATATACTTTGACGCATTATAAAACTTGCGTTTAGCTCCTGTAGTCCCCTTAAATACGCGTAAAGTCAGATATGGCTCGACCGACACGAGCTAAGCAGTCAAAAGCGACAGTCCGCACTCCCTATCTCGAAAAACGGTTAGATAGCTCAAAAAACCCTCACAGAGACGACACCATGATGATTGTTAACAATACAACTCGCGGCACGAAAGTCTAGCGTTGTTGCGCATCTAGCGTTATTGCGCATAATTGGCCGTATTACGCATTAATGCGTAATACGCATACAATATCTGTGCACAATCGTTCGCTCGCGCTGATTGGCTCTCCAGTAGATGTGGGTCGTTACGTCATTTTCAAGAAACGTTAACGAAACCAGTGACTTGATCGGCGTCACCTGTTTCAAAACTAGTGATTTTTGTAACTGGCTATTTTTATTCGGCTACTGTGATTGTTGCATAAATATCACCACAAACTATACAGTTACACACGAAACAAAAGTAAATTTAATCACAATCTGTGTTTGTAGCTATACAGTAACTGTATACTGTTAAATGAATAAATTAACTTCCCTTCATACTATATTCAGGTTTAGGACTGACTGCATTAAATGTATTGATTTGCGTTTACTATGACACTAAAATTTTCATAAAATTATTAATGCAGGCATATTTACAAGTCAATTTGATTGTATATACAAAGATTATTGATATTTACAGTTTATTTACACTTTTTCAACGTTTCTACTATCATTTGTTTTTGCACTTTTATTTACACTGTACAATTAATTTGTTTCTTTGTTTGGCTATTTACACACAGTTTTTAAGTTTTATAATATTATAAACATCTAAATTTTTATACCCATTTTTTAGTTTTATAATAATTTTATGAATAAACGAGTTCATGACTCCGTCAAAAATGTTTTAAAATTATTTTAATTAAATTCAATGTGACTTCCTTCCCGGAATCGGAAACCCTTGAAATTATTTACAAACAGAGATTACTCTATTTTATTGTCTATGTCTATAGCCTTACGTATGAAAATTAAACGTACAATAATACTGTTACTTACGATGTTTTGTTGTGCGCTTTGCGCTTGACCGACCGACAGTTGACTCCCGCAATAATCATGGTTAACAGTAATCATAATCACGCATTTACAAAAATCACTACTTTTAACATGACTCGAAACCAGTGGCGAAGCTACAGCTCCAAATAGGGCCAGCCCAAGATATAAATTGATAAAAATATAGATTTTTGTTTTTAGCAGTTTTATAAAAATACATCAAAAATACAAAAAAAGTGCTGTCAAGGACGTATTTAACAAAGCACACAGAAGGCATACTACTGCTAGATAGATTTTATTACATATCAGCAATTGCATAGCTTCGGTGGCTTTGAAGAAGGCCGTTTGAGTTTGTTTAAGCGAAAGAAAAAAATATTTACATCCAATACAATACATGAACAAAAGTAAAACATGAACAAAATACAAACAAACTATGTACAAAATAAATATAAAAAAACAAATTATTTACATTCTAATGGAATAGAGATAAGATAAGTGGAATCGTCTCGCTTTCTTAAGGAAAGATTTAATTACGTCCACGTAAAATTTTGGTGAAAGTTTTGTACCAATAAATGTTTTTTAATTGCGATAATTGACAAGTCTGAAATTCACTCTTAACTTTATATATTATCTCAAAAAAGTTTAAAGATTTTACGTTTTCCTCGCCGATTAGCACTTTACACACTTCAATTCATCACAAGTAACACTCTTACACTCCATTTTGATTAAAAATCTTTAAAAAAGCATAAATTTTAAACTCGCAATACATTCGCTCAAGCTCAACACACAATGCACAAAGTACTTTTTGACACAAATGTAACCACTAAACATGTGATGTAAACTTGCTAACATATCGTTGGCTCGTCGGCGTCGGCCGCGCGCCTTTTCTCTCGACTAACTTCATACCTAATGTCGTCTCTACACGTTGGCCAATACAGTGGCGAATGTAGTGGCGAATATATTGGCCGAGAGTTGGTGACGGCGTCCACACGTTGGAAGGTCGTTCAGTTTACTTCGGTTCGGGCCAATGTGCGGACGAACGACGGCTCCGTGGCGCAGTGGCTTAGCAATGAGTAGCTGTGCCGGGGGCCGCGGGTTTGAATCCCGCACGGAACAAGTATTTGTATATCCTACAAATAATTGTTTCGGGTCTGGATGTGTGTCCTTGTGCAATTTATGTTTGTAAGCTGCCTCCGCGATACAGGAGAAAATCCAAGTGTGGGGGTTACGTTTTTATAAAATAATTATAAAAGAATAGTGGATATTAATGGGGCTGTAAATAGAAATACGATATACGATTAGGTTTATTTATTCTTTACATGCATCATAAACTGGAATAAATACAATTAATAAGAACTTAACTTATTTTAAAGTTAAAGGAGTTATAATCGATTAGTCTATGTTTTAAAATTGGGTTTTGATTTTAAAGTTTAGCAAAATATATACTTGCATTTCTATCAGATATTTGATGTATATAAAAAACACCTTATAATTTATTTGGTAATTAATTTATTTTTTGAGAAAGACAAAAACAATAGCAATAAATATAATTAAAACCTAACTTGATAATAGGTACTAATTATAACTTAGAACATAAATGAAAAACTCATGACGAGCAAAGTGGCTCAGGACCATGCTTTGCGGTAGTCTGTGAAGGTGGATGTTCAGTAGTGGACTTGTGAACAGCTGTAATGATGATGATGATTCGAAAACTTGCACGATTGAATTATAAGAAGTCGACGTTTTTTTTATAGGATAGGGTGACAAACGAGCACACAGTTCACCTGATGGTAAGTGGTTACTGTGGCCCACAGATATCTACATCTATCCTCGATTACGAATCAAAATGCATATGCGTTCTCACCCGTGAGGACAAAGATGAAATGCCTCGTTTCCTTTAAATAGGGTCTCTGGTTCTCTACACTCACTATACGAAACACAGCATCATTAAGCTACTATTTTACGTTGATATTCTGTGAGAGCCTGGTCCTTCCCCGGTTGAGCCAACCCATTCGTGCTACAACTATATATACTTCTATATAACTGCATGGTTCTACCACGTATAAACGAACGAGCTTCATTTTTTTCATTTTAAAATTGTTCTCGTAATAATCTGATTGTAAATAAATGTTCGTTATTTTTTTGATAAATAGTTAATCGATTAAAACAAATGTTTAAAAATAATTAAATCGCACTAATTAAAGTAGTAGGAATGTTTAAAGTTGATATTGGTACTAAAAGGCTGGTAATTGGGGCATCCATCCTACAAAGCTTGAATATAAAATTTAAATCAGATGCGTATAATCACTCTTGGAGCTTGTAACAAACTAAACGCGTGACCAACGTGTGGACGCGGCGACCAAACTCTGCCAACAATCCTTTGATCTTTAGTAAAAAACCGACACCACACGGATCTCGCGCCAACTTGCGGGCCATCGTTCCAATACATACCAATGAAGCCCAAACACCCCGTCTACACGTTGGCCAATGCTATTGGCCACTACATTCGCCACTGTGTTGGCCAACGTGTAGAGGCGACATAACGTGATCATACGTCCCACTTTAGGCGGGACGTTCCCGATTTAAAGGTTTTTGTCGCGCTATCCCCAAAATACGTAAAAATGTCCCGCTTTGACAAACAAAAGCGTGACAATCATGCAAACCCTGTCACCCGTGCCATCATTATGACACCGCGCGTACCAGGTTTGCATTGCTTGTCTAGTTACATGATTATTCTGAAAAGCTACACTTTTGAATTTAAAGTTACGAAGTGACAATTTTTAATTAATCTACAATAAAGTATCAAATAACATAAGATATTTCCAATTAGTATTTATTTGATGTTCAGAATTCACTTTTGATCATTAAAAGACTCAAACAACTATGTGTTTTATTTTTAAAACTATATTAAAGGGTTCCAGGTTGAATTTTGGTAACGGCGTAAGTATAATACTAATATATACAATAAGTGTAATACTACTGCAACTGAGAATTTTGTGACGGAAAAACCCAATAAATGATTCTTGACCCGACTCGGGTTTCGAACTTAGGACCACATGATTTACTGCCATTAGACCAAGAAGGCAGTCAAAAGTGTTAGAACTATAATAATTTTAAAGGCGTCCCGCTCTGAGGAATAAATTAATGGTCACTAAAAAGCCGGGCTTTTCATCTCCATACTAATTGCTATTTATACAATCGTAGTTATCTTTCACTATAGAACATTTTGCCACAGGTTAGAAAGGGAGCGATCGCCTTCTCGAAAGCCCGGTAAAAAGCCCACGCGTGCGAAGGAGAATACCAATCACTCAATTCAACTCTCCTTTTAAGTAATATGTATGACAGCACTATTCGTAAGGCTACGAGGTCGAACAGAGTGCGCGGGGAATTTGAAATAGTTTGAAACAGTTTACGAGTTATTTTATTACTTGATATAATTGATTGATACATCTTAATGAGGCAAGCCGGGCTTTTGGGCTTGTATAGAGGCTTCGCCACTGCTCGAAACTAGTGATTCGATTACATGCCGCGTAGCCAGTTACTGTATCTAGTGACGTGAAATAACGCCCACGTCTACCTCTATTCTCCAGTCGTATTCCGTTCCCCGTACTGATACGATATTCGCAGCGATACCCTTCACGTTTCGTTCAGTGCTAGAGTTACGTGCCGCGAGTTGTACTAAATCATAAACTATCATCAACGTTATCCTCATAATCATTTGCTTTTCCTTTTTATTAAGCCCTGAGTCAGATAAAGCTATAATAGCAGTATAGGCTAACAGCGCTAACATCACAGAACAAAGATAAAGATATCGTAAATCCATACCGAAGCTTAGCGATTATGTCAGATTTTGCCTAAACAGGAGAGGCCTAGCAGTGGACGCTTACGGATTAATGGAGAAGAAAAAATATTTATGATAACATTTATCAGTCGAGTATATCCATATGTTAAGGTGTTAAGTGTGTGTAAGCCATTATAATTTGCAATAATGTTACTTTAGTGAAATACCGACATACAATATACATATTCTTACAAAGTCCTATATCATTACAATCAATCGTAACTTTTATTTTAATTTCGGTGTTATGCTGAGAAAATATTATATGGTATCAAACCTCACACAGAATACCCTTCTCAAATAGCAGCATTATTCTATTGTTTAGACGTTGTACATTGACATTGGTAACAAAGCTTCTTTTTAATCGAAGTTAGATTCAGAATTGTGTCTTTATTAGCCTGTAATTCACTGCTGTATTCGGACTTCTCCCTCTATGGGGAGGATTTGCTTTTATCCTCACAGTTGGTATCACTGACGCTGCTGTCCTTAGCGGATCGGATATTTCACGTCTAGCGATAGTAACTGATTGATTTGGTGATCATTTATCGTAATTATTGACATGATTAAAAAATAACGAAAACTTTTTATTTTGCAAAATAATGAATGTGAATATCTTATTACAGTTCCTATTTGGATTAAAAATTATTGCTACTACTACAATAGACCACTACAAGTTTACCTTACTTCCAAAATATTATTTAAAGGATCTTGAAAGTTACTAATTCCGTGGAAAAAGATTTAATAAAATGACTCGATTTTCATCCTTTCCAGAATAAAGATTGCAAATAAAATTCATGAAAAATTACGGTAAAACCCTTTTCACCAAACGATATAATATTTTATATTTTTTATGGTAGCTTAAATATATAAAAATATTTACTAAAAGATATGTGCGCGCCAGGTTAGAGAATAGGCGCTCGCCTTTAGTGTCTTCGTAGGCTAGTTATACGAGTTAGATTCACAAAGGCGCTTTCGAAATTGCTAATTGTAATCACAAAGTTAATGATTACTTTTATGATTATAATGCTGCGCCTTTCGTATGCTCGGCGATCAAGGAAAGTATCGTAGGTACATCTGCAAGTAAAAAAATATTTATTTCCAAATTAAAAAGCTTGCCAGTTATTACTAAAGTCTCTCCTTATCGTAACTTAAGTGAGCGTTATTTTTTTAAGCCATAAGATACATTACTTAGCGGAAGGACTCATTTTCTGTTTCGTATTTAGTATGAGTAATCACCTTCCTCTTACCTCTTTTTTTCAAGAAGCAGCATGCACCTATGTCCATGTTTCAATCAGAATATTACGGAGAATTAGTATAATTTAAATTAGGAATTGATAAATATGTTTAGTAGACAAAAGCGTTTCTGCGTAATGTGGGCAATAATTACCAAGCTAAATAAATGAACTTGTGAGCACTGAGCCGTAACCGTCGCACTGATTTTTTCATTGATAATATGTAGACTTGGATTTGGCTTTTTTAAATGGATTTTCCGGCATCAGTCGGCTGTCAGAACTTCATTTGTTAAACAGCAGGGCATATTTGGAGACAACGTTCACCTACCTTGTAATATTTCTTTTTAAGAGAGCAGCTTATATACGTTCCACGGGTAAGCATCTAGACAAGTTTTAAGACGATTGTAGAGTAATCAGTCCTCCGCGCGTCTCAAATGCGTGATCTTATGGACCTCCCCCTTGATATATTTTTTTTCTACAGACATGCAGTTTTACTCACGATAGTTTCCTTTACAACGAATGTAGTAAACCCAAAAAAAAAACGTAGTAAATAAGCACTTAGAATTGCCATTACTTTTATTTTGTCTTCATTAAGTTGTCATTAAAGTAAATTTCATTAATTTAATAAGTATATTGTGTTTTCGTAACAGTTATATAAATGTATAACATATTTGTTTGTAAATGTTTATAACCTAATTAACAAACGAGTTTACAATCGAAGAGAATAAAAATTGAAAATGAATAACAGAAATATCAACTTTCCAACACTTTTTTAAATATATATATATATATATATATATATATATATATATATATATATATATATATATATATATATATATACATTTTCAAACTTTTTAACAAAACTTAATAAAAGTATCTATAAACTCCAATAACTGCACTCATTACTCGGACTTCAATAAATTGTCTTAAGGCAATTCATATAGGAAAGAGTCAATAAATCTGTGTGCCTATTGTGGTTCACAGTACAATAAATAACCAATACTCAATCTTGAATCAAAATGAAAAATTTTTAAGTGGAAATAAAACTGAATTGAAGATTCTTTGAAATAGGTTAGACGAAATTGCTACTCTGATTGGCATAGCAAAAACTAGTTCATTTATTTTAAAGACGATAAGCTTTTAACTTTTGCATATATGACTTAGTCGTATACTATAACTTAATAAAATGAGCAGTGATTATATATAAAAACTCTTTATCAGTTTTAATTATTAAATTTATGTTACACTATAATTATTTGAAAAAGCCGCATTGCGACAAGCCTGTTGCCATTCGCTATTCATTCGAAAACGTCATGTAGCCGTGCTTTACATGTACTTTAAAGTATTATTACTTAAATTAATAGTACTACAAAGTTTGCTCATTAAATCCTTAAATGTTTGTTTGAACTATAGTTAGTATAATATATCTAATATATAAAAATAATTTTTGTTTGTTCGTATTTTATACGCTGCCGTACCGCTCATCACATTGCGGTAAAACTTTCTAAATATATTGCTTCCACCTCCGCGAAGGTTATAGGCATAATTGGCTTGGTAGGGTCCGCTGTTGTAGAATCCAGATATCACCCGTACCAAGCCGTAGCAGATCTATAGTGTAGAATAAAAATTTACAGACTTACTACGTAAATATACTGTATACCTCATACTCAACATTGCAGACTATCGTAGCTCCCCATGGAGACCCAGCTTGGTTTAATCACTGGAATACTGCCACATGCCTAATTTAGCCTACCACTAACCCATTATTCCTATTGTTTAACCTAATTAACTTGTTATATTCTATAGTATAATATTTCAATAAGTACACTTTTTTATAGAATAATGGTGACAAACGAGCACACAGTCTACCTAATGTGATGGTAAGCGGATGTGTTGGCGCACAGATATCAACATTTATCCTCGTTTTAAAATTCTAAAACAAATCAATATACAGACGATGCGTTGTCCGCCCTGACGATTAAGATGGAATTCCTCGTTTCCAGTACAAAAGGTCTCCGGTTCTCTACACTCACCATACGAAACACATCAGCATTAAGCTACTATTTTTCGCTGGTATTCTACGACTCCAGTCAAACCGACCCTAATAAATACCCTAATAATACCGACCCATAAATTCACGCTGCAACCAAAATAACAACAGCGTGGCTTTACCACGTAAAAAATATACTATAAATACTGTACATAAAATTCAAAAATTGTCTGACGTTATTACGAGGCTTAAAAACCTTTAGATTACAGTAAATGGTTAATATTAACATAAATTATAATATTAATAGCTTTGTTAATTTGCTTTAGAAAATGTTTAAAACTGAACATGAGGACAATGTTAGCATATCAAAAATTCAAAATTCGAATAAAAAATATTATGACGCCGAGTTCTTTAAATAATTTAAACTATGTAAACATGTATGTTTGTATTGCTTTACAAAAATAATATGTCTAATTATGACTGATTGGTCCAAATTATTGTTACTACTGTACAGTTTTAACTTGATAGATGTTTTTTTTTAAGTAATTAATTCCTCATGATGATGATAAATAGTAAAATTGATTTTTATGATCACTTGATGAATCTTTCAAGTAAGTTTTCGTTTGTAATTACTGCAAATTTTACAAGTATGTACTATATCATTGTAAATATTCCATGTTACAAGACAATTTTCGATAATCTCGAATTATAAAGTAAACTTTTTTTTAAGTACTCCGTCTTTTACTGAAAATTTTATATAACAAGCCGATAATTTTAATTTATGCATCCGACATGCGACCTTTATAATTCTAGACAACACTAAAAGCATAAACTTCGCATTTATCTTAAAGCAAAAGATAACAAATGATACCATTGCAAATTATACCTAACGTAGCCGCCCTCACGTTAAATCGTTGTTTATCTTTAATTCACCCTTTACTTTTTCCTCTTTTACCCTTTGCTTATTCGGTTTGAACAGCGAGGATTAGGCTACGTAGGTACCTAAGTAACGGAAGGACTCGGAAATGAAATACTACTACATTCGTATTAGTATTCGACTACATTCCGTATAATAGAATTTTGTGGTATGTATGATTTCAAACATTACTTATAAATTTATCAAAGTTTTTTTTTAATAGGATGACGGCAACAAAAGAATACACTGTCCGTCTGACTTTAAGTAGATTCTTTCGCTCACAGATATCTACATTTATTCTTGATTAAGATTCAAAATGCATACGCGTAATTATTCCAAAAATAAACATCAATACATTTAACAAAACAATTTGCTTTCATTTGTAGAAAAACCATCATCATAAAAAATAATTCCATTTAATTTTTATTTTCATCATTAATAACTAACAATCCTGGTAAATACTGACCTACATCCCGAAGAAAATGTTACAAAATTAGCACGTAAAAGGTTTCTATCGAAGCTGATACGTTCGTAAACTTTATGGAGACACCCCACAGTAAACGGAATTATGCGGTCGCACGCCGCAGGTTTCCTTAACCCTTTCAACCTAACCCGTGATTTTGCTTATCTCGTGTCGGGATCGAGGAATTTAAATACGATTTTGTCGGACTTACCCCGAGAGTTCCTTGCTTGTACAAGCACAAATTTAAGAGCCCCTTCAGCAAACATCTCGCAGTTTTCAATTGTTTGAGTAAGTGTAAGGGAATTTATTCACAAATGCTTTTATGTATATTCCTGTAAAAGAACGTTGTGATGAATGAATTGAAGTATTCTAATGGTTATATTGAAATTCAAATTTACTTCAATACTTTATACATTATGAAATAATACTAGTTTTTACGGAATTTATCGCGTATATTTAACTTTTTAAATACCCGACGTTTCGAGAGCTTTACAGCACCCATGGTCACGGGAAGGACTGAGATGTTCAACGTCCAGATGTCATAGTTAACCGCGGTTACCATAGATTAAAATTTAACTTTTGTTCCAATCTACACAGTATGAACTTATGGTATCATGAAGTCGTGCAGTTGTATGCTTAAGTTTGGATTTAATTTTATTTATTATAGGATCCCAAGCAGATGGTAGCACCCAGCCATCTTCTCTATTGAAATTAGGATGTTTTTTGATTTCAATAGCCTCACGAATCATCCTTGGAAGGAATCGGTGTTCTTTAGCGAGGATTTGTGGTCTATCAAATCTGATGTAGTGACGGGGGGCGATCCTGTACGTGTTCACAGACTGCAAACTTCCCGGAGCGTCGATTCTTCACATCAGCTATATGTTCTTTAACGCGGGTTTTTATTGATCTTTTAGTTTGTCCTATGTAGGAGAGACCACATTCACAATCAAGCTTGTACACTCCTGCATCTTGCAGAGGGACATTACTCTTGACCGATGGTAAAAACTGACCAATCTTCTTCAGCGGCTTGAAGTATGTTTTGATAGAAGCGCGCTTCAAGATGTAGCCAATCTTGTCAGTGACTCCTCTAACATATGGCAGTATAGCAGATACACACTCGACTGTGGCCGGCTTCACTCGTTCTCTGTGACGTAGGCGCGGGACCCGAAGCTTGTTGACATGCAAAACTTGCTTGACGTGTTGGAGCTCGGCAGCCAGGTGTTTACTGTCACAGATCCCTCGTGCTCTCTGAAACAAAGATTTGCCCACGGTAGCTAACTGTGAAGGATGGTGGTGAGAATCACGGTTTAAATATCTATCTGTATGGGTCTTTTTTTCTATACACAGTATGGCTCAAGGTGTTATCAGGATTCCGAATTATTAATACATCTAGAAACGCTAAGGAATTGTTTGCCTCTAACTCCACTGTGAACTGAATTTTAGAATTTATAGAGTTAAGATGGTCTAAAAATGCACTTACTTTATCTAAAGGTAGAATTGTGAAAGTGTCGTCTGCGTACCGCTTGTAGAATCTTGGATTTATGGGAGAAGTAAGCAGGACTTTCTCCTCAAAGTCTTCCATGAATATGTCGGCGACAATGGGAGATATAGGTTAGCCCATCTCCACACCATCTACTTGCTTGTAGAACTCCTTCTTCCACAATAAGTAGCCAGATGTAAGGCAGTGTCTGAGCAATACTGCATATTCTACGGGCATGTTGTTTTCTTCCAGCCTTCTAGTTACAATTGAGATGCAGTCTTCAACAGGTAAGCATGTAAACAATGACTGCACATCAAAACTGACCATAGTTTCATTGTCTGCCAGACGTAGGTTTTTAATCTCGCTGACAAAATGGTAGGAACCCTTTATGTGTGCTCTTGTATGTCCCCTGAGCGGTGAGAGTATTTTCGCTAAGTGTCGAGCCAATCTGTAAGTTGGTGAATCGATTTGGCTCACTATGGGGCGTAATGGAGCATTGGGCTTGTGTATTTTTGGTAACCCATATAACTTTGGTGATTTGGCGCACGTAGGTATTATCCATTTTACGTCCAGATTTAATTTTTCGGAGTATTTCTTTATGAGGTCACTAGTTGATTTTAGTGTGCTATTTGTTGGGTCGTTTTTAACCTTTTTATAAATACTTACATCCGACAAAAGTTCTTGTATTTTAGAAATATAATCTGACGTATTCATGACTACCGTGGCGTTTACCTTATCTGCGCGGAGAATCGTAAGTTCTGGTTTATTGCGTAGGTTCTTTAACGCTATAAATTCGTCTTTGGGAAGATTCGGTTTAGGCACTGAACATCGACGTAACATAGATGAAATGTCTTCTCTTTCTCATCTTCTTTCCGCATATTGTTTTTAAATAAACAGTCCTCGACACTACAGATAATTTCTTCGTACGGTAAACTGCATGAAGTTATAGCATAATTGAAGCCTTTGGACAATTAAGGTTTTATCCATATATATAAATACCTACGTGCGCCAAATCACCAAAGTTGTATGGGTTACCAAAAATACACAAGCCTATTGCTCCATCAGTAACTAGTATTATTTCAATGTGTAATGTTCGCGTAAATATAAGAAATCATTACTTTTTTACATTATGTTAGAAATCTAGTATAATATGTCAAAATAAACATAGAATAGTTAAAAATGAGCAACATAATTCTAACTGATCATCATATTTTCCATTCTTGTCTGCAATTATTTAAACTATTCATAAGCAGTTTGTCTTTGTCTTTCTTTCTGTTTTAGAATAAGTAAGGGATGATATCATCATCACCATCATTACACCCCTTTACAATTCACAACAATTGCATAACACACGTTGTTATGCACACATAAGCCCTGGCAAACACTCACCTGGTTAACCTTTGAGCTGCTCTGCGTTTATCGGGCCCGGTATGATGTAGACTCTGGCCAAATGTGTCCACTATTTTTCTTTTTCCACAGGTCAGGTATAGAAAACTGCCTTAGTATTCTATGAAGCAGGAAAATGAGATCTTGTCTGCTGCCAGTAACGGAGCGCGTACGTAATATGTACCGTCAAAAGCGTTTTTTGTTAGCAAGTGCTTGTGTTCACGAAGAAGTTGGCCGTTACTAGTGGTCATTGCGGGTGTAGTTCGAAAAAGGTTGCTGGCTTCAAGTTAAAGAGTGCTTGCCAGTAAGAAAAAATATTTATTTGAAACTTTGAAATTGCACTATTTTTAATTATAAGAATTATACCTAAACTTTAATGAAAAAAATAATAATAACATAATATCATGTATATAACACACGGTCATGTGCATTCATCAATTTTCTGTACTTTTTACCAAGTCGTCACTCCATCTACTGAAGTGCCATTTACTGGAAAACATCGTAAAGAAATTAGCAAGACCTAAACATCAAAATTATTTCAAAGATACGTTTCGTCTGCTATCACGCATTGAAGAAGCATTAACTACATTAAAAACCTTTTCCTGCTTAACCTCAAGGGTGACAACGCGTTTGCATTTTGATTCATAATCGAGGATAAAATTAAATGTCTATGGGCCACAGAATTCACTTACCATCAGGTGGACTGTGTGCTCGTTTGTCCATGACCCAGCAGGCACATGTATTCTGTAATTTTTTACTAATAAATACACACAGATACATAAAACAATACATATAAAATAATACATTAATAATGAGCAATATTTCCTATATCTATGCATGGTGACATGACAGCCGTGTAGGTTTATATATGTCACTTGAGCCACTAACGGGAAAATGACGAGAAAGGCACGAAGCCATCCAAAAAAATCAATTCTATGTTAGGGTGCTACCACACCAATCGATCGATCATTGATCGATGGCATTGATCAACGTCAATCGATGTCGATCGATTAGCAGATCGACGGACACTGGGCGATAAAACGTTGTCCAAAAATCGATCGACGTCGATCGATAATTAATCAATGTGGTTGTGGGCTCATCATCAGTATTTTTTTAAATGTATTCTGAAAAAAACAATAGGGAGCGGTCGGTGTAGCGTGGCGGGTACTCGAAAAATCAAGCAATTCGACGACGACTACCATCAATTGATGCCATCAATCGATCGGTGTGGTAGAATTTTCTTATTTAATTAGATTTCACCATCGATCGACGATCGATCGAATGGTGTGGTAACACCTTAAAAATCCTTTGTTTGGCATTAAAATTATACGACTTAACAATGACAATATTATGACATGATGATGTAATTTTATAACACTAATAATTTCAGATTTCGGTTTCAATTTTCTTTATTAATGTTTAATTAGAATCCTCGCCTAATTCAGTACTTTTATAAAATGCAAATAACTTTCGGTTTGGAACTGAATTTGAATGATCCGGTTTTTACTGACACTGCATGCAAACGCCACTGCGATTTTATCATAAAAGATTGCATCAAAAGCATTCAAATAAAGAATTCATCCCAATATCTCTTCTATAATAAAGTCACATTTTATTTAAAAATTACGAAAAAAACGAACACTCAGTTTACATTATGCATTCTCATTGCCTATATCTAACCTCGATTAAGAATTAAAATGCAGATGCGTTGTTACCCCTGGGTACTAAGATCGAATGTCTCATTATCAGTTAAATGTGTCTCCGGGTATTCGACACTCAGCATACGATATACAGAGTGTATTATGACACTATTTTATGAGAGCGAGCATGGTTTTACCCAGATCAAGCTGACCCATTTGTGATGCAGTCTACACTCAATACACAAATGCTCAGGACGATAGCAGAAGCATTAAAGCAGCTGAAGAAAGTTTTCCTTACTAAAGAAGAACTAGAACTAGGAAATTCTATTGAACTAATGAAGATGGAGAAAATTGACAAATGAATAAATCATTATACTTGAATTACATGCTCATAATGTGATACTGAAAACATATTCTAGATATCTTTTCTCCCGAAAACAAAGTACAAGTGTAAATATAAAAGCAGGAATATTATATCGAAGTACATAATATCTGAAGCAATAAATGCTCTGAATGGATTTATAGAACTGCAACATTAAACAACGTTGCGGCATTTATAGCACTGCGTCAATTTTTAACGATAATTGTTGGATGTAATAAAATTTTAATGAATCCATTGAAAAATTTAACGCTAGGTGGTTATTATTTAATTTTCGTGCGTATGAGCGACATACGGGTACACAGCGTATTCTTCAGTAAAGATTATAAAACGTTCTGAATAGAATATTATTCTGTTCGGTGAATTAATATTACTAATTAATATTAGAAAAAAACTTAAAACTTACTCTCAACTTGCACTCATTGTTTACGAATTTACACTACGAATTTATTTTTTCATTAATTATTTTTTCGTTTATTACAGCCTATCAAAATTAACAGCTGAATATAGGCTCATAGTGATCTCCCCTATGCCATAGTTGCCATAATCGGTAAGTGGGTAAGCAACCGCAGTTTATTATTATCCGAGTTGTTATCAGGTGCTGTTGACCCTCTCCTGCACCATTTTCCCCTATTGGCCCCTTACTTACAAGTATATTTCCATCCATCCATCAACCTGTAAAATTCCGCTGTTGAACATGGGTATCCTCCCCTATAGATTGTCTAATAGGGGGGATATTGCCATAGTTGCTACGCTTGGTAAGCGGATTGGTAACGGCAGTTTTTTTTTATTTGAGTTGATATCAGGAAAATGCTGCTGCCCATCCGCCTGTCTCTAATTTTTCCTCTTGCCTCTTACGACACCCAGGGGATGATATGGAGTAGTGGATATTCTACATAATATAAATTTGATTAAGTGCAGTCTTAAGTGTTACATGTGATATTAATTACACATTAGAAAAAATAATAGGCATCGTTGTTTACTTAATAAAATGATTTTATCAATTGCTTTTTGGACAGCATAAATTGTTTGCTTCAATTTATATGACGCCTAAAGCGAAAAAGATCGCATCTACAACAAATACGATTCTTTGGTGATCACCCATATTCGTGCGCGACTATGCGATTATGCGGTCGGGTATCTCTATTGTTACGGGTATAATTATGGCTTAATATATTGCTCTACCCAATCTACACGTTAGATATTAATTTACATTACAGCCAAGTTAACGTGCTATTTATTGATATACAATATATAATAATACATTGTTAGGCTATGATCGGGAACTTTTAATAAATATCGTGATAGCACTTTATTATTTTGACTATCCGCATCAAATGCCGGCAGTGTTATTTCGAAATATTCAAACCGTAGTTAATTATATAAGAAAACAAAATTTGCAATCGCACATAACATAAAAATAATTAAATAAGTTTTCATATCTTTATAGCCTTTCGTTCAATTATCGACGTCTAATTAAACTAAATCAGTAAGTGAACCCCAATATAGACATGTTAATGTAAAAATAAATGAGACGAAAAAACATAAAATAAATCACACTCAACCATGGACTGAAACACGAAAAACGTTTCACAGCACCTACCTCAAACAACCTGTCTATGGAACATTTGGAGCCAATGTACAGGGCATCGATATCTGTCAAATGGACAGAAATAAAAAACGATTGCTAGGAGTACGAAGCGCCTATTGAGAATCGAAAAACGCCAAATGATACCATTAACTCAATAATATACCACAGGGGAGCGACAATGCACTAAGCTCCGGAAAGTTTAAAGAGGAATATTTTACATTTGTTGATCAGTTTGGAAAATTTGTCACAACGATTTTAAATTGTAAGCTATTTTTTTTTTGATTTTCTTAATTTTGAAAATTTTGAAATTGCCATTTTACAACTTCACTTTACGTGAAAAGAACATACTAAAATACTGAACATATTCGTGTTTATTTAGCAATTACAAACTAACGTTCAAACAAACGTACGTAACTAAAATAGTCTATATTTAAAGTAAGAAAATACAGAACACTCCCCATTTCAATTTACTTTCTTTCGTTTTAAATTAATTAATCGTATAATAATTTGGGAACACAAACAACAAAACCAATTTTCCTTCTGGTAGAGCCACGCTGCAGCTTATGGTTGTGGCACGAATGGGTCGGCTCGACCGGGGAAGGACCACGCTCTCACAGAACACCATCGTAAAATAGCAGTTTAATGCTGCTGTGTTTCGTATGGTGAGTGTTGAGAACCGGAGACCCGTTTTACTGGTATCATTCCATCTTAATCCTCACGGGTGAAAATGCATTTGTATTTTGATTTTTAAGCGAGGTTATTTAACCAAAGACATCTAAATTTGTAGATGTCTATGGGTCACAGCATCTACTTACCATCAGGTGGACTGTAGTACACCAGTAGTGGACCAAAGCAGGAAATAAAATATATCTACATTCAAAATATTATATGCATATAAAGTTTAATTAAACACGTTTTATGCAAGGTAAAATTAATTATAAAAATTAAAGAACTCTAAAAAATTAAAAATAACTATCAATAATTTTGTCTTATCCATAATATGTTCCAAACTAAAATCACATGCAATCACAAACCACAAGAGCATTTGGAATACACATAAAGTATTGTGTTAATATGACATGATTAACGCAAAATTTTGCCACGGTTATGAGCGTAATTGATACTTGCATCTTGCATGGGGGGAGACTAAAATTTCTCTTTTGAGAACATATTTAATATTATGAACTTAATCATTATATGTAATATTACGTGGAATATTATGCTTTGTCATAATTTAGTATCAAGCGCACAATATTTGTAGATTTTGTTATTTGTCGTACCAATTGAAATTCAAAAGTGGCATTTTCGCTGTTTTTTATATCTCATGTAATCTCACAACATATCACTCAGTACATAAGTAATTAACAATTTCGAGTAAGAGTATGGCATGCTCTAACAGCAGAACTACCACAGTGCCACGTGACGACTGGCAACTCATATACAGCCTATATAGGTCCCACAGCTGGACACAGGCATCCTCTCACTTCTGAAAGGGTTTTAGGGCAAGGAAATGTCCGCCGCGCTGCGCCAATAGGTTCTAGCGAACGCACATGTCTTAGAAGTATTTTTTTCCTATTTCTCAGACATGCCGGTTCTCTCACGATGTTTTGCTTTATTTACCACCCAACACGTAGTAATTTGGCACTTAAAATTGCAATTAACAATTTCATTGGCGCCGGCGGGAATCAAACCTGGGTTGTTCGGGTACTATTAAATTTACAGTTAGCGTTTAGCTCCACTGAGCTACCACGGCTTTTGGAGAAGTGCGGTGGGTAAGTTGCTCCATAACCCTCAGTTATAAAATATCGCGCATAAAAACTCAAATGTTGTTCAAGAAGTATATCATCAGTGAAAACAAATTACCAACTTAGTTCCTATCCAAAAAGGCTAACCATTAAATAACTTATCCCAATTTGGGAGAATTCATTAAAGTTTAAAAAAAATCGTCTGGCATATTGTCCATTAGAAAAAATTTGTATTGGAACGACATCAAATGCATCATCATCATCATACAGCCCTTCACAAGTCCACTGCTAAACATAGGCCTCCCCCAAGTAATGCCACAAAGCACGGTCCTGAGCCACCTGCATCCATCGACTTCCTGCATATCTTACCAGGTCGTCACTCCATCTAGTGGGGGGTCGCCCTACACTACGCCTACCGGTACGAGGCTGCCACTCGAGAACCTTTCTTCCCCCATCGGTTATCGGTTCTTCGAGCTATATGGCCGGCCCATTGCCACTTCAGCTTACTAATCCGTTGGGCTATGTCGGTCACTCTGGTTTTACTGCGGATATCCTCATTTCTGAGTCTATCACGCAGAGAAACTCCGAGCATAGCCCTCTCCATAGCTCGCTGAGCGACCTTGAGCGTCCTCATACGGCCAGCAGTGAAGGACCACGACTATCAAATGCATGTTGCCCGTTAATTATTATGCGGATCGGTGGTTAAAGCAAACGTAATAAAATTAAATTTAATATAATTTGGGTCGGAGTGCGTTACACTTTTACGAGACAATTTTGACGTCAAATATTTTAGGTCTATTGAATTACAAGATTATCATCAAGCTAATCATGTCAGTTCATTAGCACTGTAAGAAAGAATTTATCAGGGGTGTTGTAGGCCGCGGACATGAATGTTTAGGTTATGTATAATTTTTCTGGGTTTGACTGTATCTTTATGTAATTTAATAAAACGCTTCCACAGTACAGAAGAAATTCATTGTGTTTAAAAAGAATAGGAGTAAAAAATAAGAATAAGAGAATTGTAGTCTATATCGATTAAAGATTAAAAAAAGATTAACGTTAGCCGGACGTAGGGTTGCCACCTTTTTTTTTTAAATAAATATGGTATTTTTTCCCAAAAAAAAGATGCAAAAATAATACTTTTGAGAAATTCATGAGAAAAAAAATACACATTTATTTATAATCTTTATGTATTTTTGCATATATTATATTTGTTATTGTTCTTTGCTTTGGCCTGGAGTCTGAGAAATTTCGTAACAAAATAAAGTAACAACTAATTTTTGATTAAATTAATACATGCTACTTTCTTTCTTCTTTCAATTTTACATTCATAGCGGAAAAAATATTTCCGTAAAATTTATTTGTTCAAGACTTTTAATTACAGTTAATATAAAAAAGCCCGACAGTTGAATTAGGAATAAAAGTAGAGTATTTTTCGTACTATACTATTTTTCTATAATATATAGTACCTACAATTGACAGAAATATAGTACGGTACTATATGTTATGTTATAGTACGGGTGGCAGCTCTAACTGGACGCTAATAATACGCGCGCTCGCTAAAAAAATTACGACTTGAGACAAATCACAATTCGTTACCGAAATTGCTGACTGGAAATATGTACTTATATATAAAATAATATGTACTTCAAAGGTAAAATTCAAATTAAAATCTAATTAACATAATCATCATGAATTAAATTGAATAGAGCATCTCCTAGAAAGCTAACCTAGTGTGTAATTATTACTTAAGTGCGAACGACCAGGATAATTAAGTCAAGTTGTATATAACCCACCTTTACATTAAAACTTCTAATTTGTCAAAATTTTATCATAAAATTCTGTCAAAAATCTCATAAATAAAAATATATTTTTCTCAAAATATGTAAATTAATATTGTTACGAGCTTGAGGTTCGTGACAATAAAAATTGCCGATAGAATTACCTAAATTAACACTTTAATTTTCTTTACACCAATTAAAACTTAAAACACTAAAAATTAATCACACTGATTCACTTTATTTCGCTCCGAAGCTTCGCTTGTCTCGCCAAATTCAATACTTCCCCGATCGCGGTTGCAGCGCCTTTATATAGGGCTCTTCCACGAAAACATCCAGAATATTCCATAATATTCAAGTAAATACGCGCGCCAATCGACTAAGCATCGAAAGTTCGAGTGTCTGGCTTCTAGAAGCGTAGTTCTTCGTTTCGATACTAGATGACGCTGTCGGTTGAAAGATTATTGATGTCATTTTCTGGAAAGCTCCCCTCGCTCTCGTCTCCGACACTAGGTGGCGCTAGTGCCGGGTACATGATGTCAACGCAACAATATGTATCTAGAGGCGTTAGTTTGGTTTAAGTACTAAATTGTGCAATAAGTATAAATACGTGAGTATTTTCTAACAGTTTTATAGATTATATTCGATGAAATATTTTACTCATTTTTTTCGTGTAACTTCGCTAACTTGTATAAGAGCAGCGCGGCGTGCATAACATCATCATCTGATAATAACGCTCTCAGCAGCAGTATACAGATTGTAACTGAAATACACATAAATATTTTTTTGCTATTATTATTCACATTTTTCATGAAATTTTACTGACAAAGTTCGCACTTTAGCTTGGTCTGGCTAGCTAATCATGTCCACATGCATTCACTATTTAGATATTTTATTATCATCATTCTAACTACTCTACACTCTAACTGCCTCGTTGGTCTAGTGTTTGTAGTAGTGCGACTGCTGATCATGAGGTCCTGGGTTCGAATCCCAGGTCAGGCCAAAAAAATCAATTATTGAGTTTTTCAGTTAGAAATTTTCAGTAGCTGCCCGGAGTCAGGAAGTTGGCGGTGTTTCACCCCCATGCCTCGGAAAGCACGTAAAGCCGTTGGTCCTGCGCCTGAACTCTCTCCCGTCGTGTCGGTTTACGGTTCCATCAGATTATGAGAGTGGGGGAATAGAGAGTGCACTTGTGCTTGCGCATACACTTGGGCACTATAATTCTGTCCTGCGCCGATGGCTAGCCTCCGTTGAAGCAGGCCGCCGTAACCGAAATTCGGTATGGAGGACATTATCATTATCATCATTACAGTCCATCACAAGTTCACTTCTGAATATAGGCCACCCCAAAACCACAAGCACGGTCCTGAGTCACCTGCATGAATCGAATTCCTGCATCTCCTACTATCTAGTGGGGTCTGTCCTACACTTTTCGAACCGGTAAAGAGGCAGGCGCTCGAGAATCTTTCTTTCCCATCGATTGCCAGTTCTTTAAGCTATATAAACTTACCAAAGCCACTTTAGCTTACTGTTCCGTTAAGCCATCTACTACGAATATCTTCATTTGTTTTCTCTCTCCACAGCTCGCTGAGTAATCATCATATTTTATGCACAATAAAAATATATCATTAGAGTAAAATGTTAGGATAATCCGACAGTTCCCATAGTGTAAAGTATTAAGTTAGGTAAAATATAGCACACATATATCCCACTGCATGGCACAGGCCTCCTCATATTCTAGTGGTTTTATTGGAGCAAGGTAGAGTTAGACTACTACAACGCGTTGGTAACGTTACATGTCCACGGAGTAGTTACAGTAGTTAAACAATCGGATTGTTCATACATGACACACAGAACAGAGAAAGGGCAATACCTTATTCAATTCAAATAAAAAGTAAATTAAAAAAAAATTACATTTTTATATTTTTATATATTAAAATGAAATAAAATTCCACTTCTGTATTTGTATTCGAAACGTACATCAGATTAGCTGACTAAGGGAATACGATTACTGCTTCCTATAATACAAATCTATTTACCAAAATAGCTTCCATACAAGGGACGAAATTTGAAACAATATTTAAGCATCCCACACGCGTCCTATACAAATACTCAATTGTTATGACAAAACGATCTTTACTACAAAACAAATAATGATCGAAATTACCTAGTATATTTTATCATTATTAATATATTTAAAATAACGTTCGGGCCACTAGGCACGGTTAAGCTTAAGCCGGTTACGTCCCTCCCTGTTTTCTGATGGAGATTTATGTCAGGGGATCAAAAGTTTCCAACCCGCACACTACAAAACCACCAGTTCATTGGTTGAGTAGTAACATCGTATGCTTGCAAAATTGTATCATAATATTTTCCTCTATATTTGAACAAGCTATGTCGTTTCTTCTCTAATAAATAATAATCTAATAATTCTAAATGAATTTTATGACACTGTAGGGTAAATATCCCTTGATATTAAATGAAAATACAGGTATGAGCTCGCCACTAGAACATGTCATAAATGCTAGTAGTAATTCATTTTGTCATTAAAAGGTTTAATTTTAGTGATCCGCCAGCCGGTCGCATAACTTTATGAGTCCCAATTTATGGGGCTATGAAGTGTCGTGCCCAACTATACGAGAACGTGTAGTATATTTATTTGTGTAACGTATGTACATACGAGCACACGCGTGCCAAAGACCATATGTTATAATTTTACTGGAAGGCTCGTGGATCACTGCCAAGTATAGTTCTGCTATTATTAATCGTTATCAACGCTTACACTATAGAGAATATTTATGGACGCCTCGTAGTTGCACTAGAACAGTGGATGTGAATTAATTATGTTATCGTGTCGTATCCAGTCAAACTATTTCCATTTATTCATTTGTTTTTTATCGTGCTTGTACATACGCAGAGTGAACTTACATCCCCACATATTTAATCTGCTTCTCTCTGTGATGCTTGTTTATTTATGGGAGCATTGTTTAATAGTTGGGGTGACTTTGATTCGGTGGAATTAAAACGACGCCTGCGTTGTTGTCGCTAAGCATTTCAATAATTACTATTTGTTTTTGTCGATAAATAGTCGAAAAAAAACCAATTGTCTAAGGGATAACTCAAATTTTCTTTTAACAAATACCTATTTGATTCATCATCACCTTGTAGTGGCCGCGTTAAAAAATTTCATTACACTATATTGATTCCATCAGACACAGCAGTACAATCACTGCTATTTTCTGACCGAAATAGGTAAGAGGTAGTTAAGTCCTAATTATTAAACTATGTTTAACTAAAATTAAACAAAAGTTACGGATTTTTCCAAAAGCAATCGTATTATCATATTTTTTAAATTTCTTTGTTTCTTAATTTTATAAATATGGAGGTGGTGTACATAGAATGTATTATAGTATTCCAGTGAGGTGTATTAGATAAACAATTTTCAAGACTTCACGACTGCTAGCCAATCATTATCGACTCAAAAAGTAGATAATAACTGGCTAATAGGAATTCCCGAAGGTAGGTGGCCTAACTAAGCTCACAACACGCTAACTATTAACATTCGTATCGCGCTTTGTATTGTAAACATCATGTGAAATAAAAAATCCCCCGAAATATTTGAACTTTGTATTCGAAAAAGAATTAAATAAAAAATTTTAAAAATCCCCCACTAAATTGAAGTAAGTAACAAAAGACAATAATAAAAAAAGGTTTATTTTTCTTGAGGTCCGTCATATGAACAAATAACTTTGACTTTCCTTAGTCTTTCATATCTTTTTGCACCTATTTGTCTGTAATAGATATACCTACGAGGGCGACATTGAAAGTTTTTAGAACTGGCCTCTTTGTCATTTGTTTACGATTTGGCGGCAAATTGAAAATTGTCTGTGTAACGTCAGCATGAATTTAACACGAGAAAATCTTCGTACAATGAGTTTTTATGACTTTCGATGTCATTTAAGTCAACAAGAACGTTATGATAGACTTCGATTGGCCTTTCACGATAAAGCCCCATTGCGTGCCACTATTTACAACTAGTTTAATGAGTTTAAACATGGTCGCACTAATCTCGCCGATAATCCGCGTCTCGGAAGGTCTTCTACGGCGGCGACTGAAGATAACATCAGTGTTGTGCGGCGTATGATAGAGACTGACAAAGGAGTGACTTATAGGCAGATTCAGACAAGCTTAGGCATAGGTATGAGTCAAGTTCACAAAATCCTCCATGAACATTTAGCGGTCAGGAAGCTTTGTGCCCGGTGGATACCTCATAATTTGACAGAGGCCCAAAAACTCCGTCTTGTTGATTGGTGTCGTGAAATGGATCAAAGATTTAACGGAGGCGACTCAAATGCTGTTCGACATACTTACGGGTGACGAAAGCTGGATTTATTGTTATAAGCCTGAAACTAAAAGACATTCTGCTATCTGGGGGCTTCCTTTCGAGGATTTGCCAATTAAAGGAAAGAGAGGTCGAAGCGTGGGAAAAGATGGTGGCCTCGTTCTTTGGAAGGACAAGTCATTACGCAACAATTGTTTTAGAAGATCGAGAAACAGTTATTGCAGAGTGGTACACTAACAATTGTTTGCCACTTGTCTTTGAAAATGTTCGGGAGAAATGACCTCGCGGTTGAATCCTCCTTCACCACGACAACGCCTCGTCGCACACCGCCAAGCAAACAATCAACTACTTGGCGACGTCAGACCTTACGATTTTATTATTTATTTCTGAAAATAAAAAAAAATTCGAGAAAAACTTTTTATGGACGCCGAGGAAGAAGTGGTTGCGTTTCAAAACTCCTAATGACGAGTGGGCAAAGTGCTTTTCTCAGTGTTTCCATCGGATGCAGCGATGTACTGATGTAAATGGACACTATTTTGAAAAGATATAATAAAACTAATAACTTGCTAGTTTGTTCAGTTTTTGATTTTCCTAAAACTTTCAGTGTTACCCTCGTAGACGCAGCTATAATACCAAATGTAGGTACTACAAATAATATTCACATATCTATAACTACAATATAAATATGACTAACACACACTATTATGGTTACACACTACGTTCAAGTGAGACAGTTATTCTACAAACCAACGATATCTAGTCAATTTTTTTCCTTCTTGTTTTTTCTTTCCTTGCTCACTAATGCGAATAAAGTTATTTTTTATAGGATAAGGGTAAAAAAAGTGCATACAGCACAGTCCATCTGATGGTAATTGGTTGCTGTGGCTCATAGACATCTATCCTCGATTACAAATCAAAATGCAGATGCGTTGTCACCCCTAAGGACTAAGATAGGAGGCCTCGTTTTTAGTAAAAAGCGTCTCCGGTTCTCTACACTCACCATACGAGTTGCTATTTTACCCCGGTATTCTTTTTTTTTTTTGCGCCCGAATCAAATATGGGCAACCCTCCGGAAAGCGGGGGGAGGGAGGCGGTGAATGCTCATAGCATACCACGCAGCCGGCTGCGTGGTTATGTGGAGACTTTTACCCACTAAACACCGCCTTTTAGGAAATGGCTTAACGATCTGACTAGAGATCTCTAAGCCGTATACGAACGCGACCCTCCTTGGCAGAAAGGAGGGCGCAATTCTATTCTATTCCCGGTATTCTGTGAGAGCGTGGTCTTTACCCGGTCGAGCCGACCCATTCGTGCTAATACTAAATTACTAATATAGCTGCAATGTGGCTCTACCACGTATAATTTTTTTATTATTTATTCTAATAACTAAAATGTATTTTTATAGTAATAACTGAAAGGAAAGAGTCGAGCATGAAAATAATAATTTAATTGCGTAAAAACTTATTTATGAGGATTAACTTCATCCGGGTAGATTTGATAATGTTAATCCATAGATATAATAATCATACCTTCCACGTGACTTTTTTTTTTCAGAATATGATATTTATATACTAATTAACTCCGAAGTAATTTATGTGGCATCCTGTTTCAATCTCAGCCATAAGTGTGACACCGTTTTCACAAAATTAGTTTTTAATGGACAAAAATGTTATTTTTATTTTGAGTTAACGCTCAACCGAAAATAGTGCGCTGTCGGCACCATTCGGAAACTTTACACTGAAAAATTACGTCTAACAAATTTATCATTCACGAAAATAAGCTACGCACTGCAACTGTGCTATTTTGAGTAATGTTTCATGCGTGATTTGGCAAGAACCGTATAAATCTTCATCAAAATTATATCTGAGGCACTGTAGTGGTTTGTTTTCATTACGTGTAACGTCACGGCAACGTTCTCGCGGAGCAAAAGTTAGTTCAATGTCATAAATTCTAATAAGAGAGCTTGTTTAGTTACCTCAGTCGTGAACTTGTTCTTTGCTTCCCATTACCATTGTACAAGCAACTGCGAAGAATCGTTAGATAGTACATTATTAACCATACGCAGTTAGTGTTTTCATGTTCTAAGAAAGTTTTTCCATTCCACGAACAGGATCACGTATGTACATATTAAATAGTTACCGTTCGGGTCTATCAAAAGATCACAGCTATATTTGCCATTGTTGCCACACTTGCCAAGCGGGTTGCCAACGGCGGTTTTTTAATTTTTATGAGAAAGACTCCTAGTTTGCTTCCCTTTGTTGCATCTTATGACCTACGGGACAATTTCATGGGCTAGTAGATATTTTTTACACCGCCACTACTCGGTAATTGCTTCCCGGCGCTTTGTTTAAATAAACAAGCATCAAAGAGTCCACTCTGTCATAAGCTTTTTCCAAGCCCATAAACGCACAAAAAACTTATCGGTTTTTGGCCAAAAACTTCTCCACGATCATGCGCATGGGTAAGTACTTGATCTGTACACCCCATTCGTTCTAAACTCCGCTTGCATTTCCCAAATTTTCCAACCAATTTCCTGACTCCTGGCTGCTACTGAGAATTTCCTGACAAGAAACCCAGTACCTGATTTTGTCCCGACCTGGAATTTCATCTCAGGACCTCATTGTGTATATGGAGAGCCGTGGTAGCTCAGATGGTTAACGCTCGCTGTAAATATAACAGAACGCGAGTAACCCGGGTTCGATCCCCACCGGCACCAATGAAATTGTTAATTGCAATTTTAAGTGCTGATTTACCACGTCCTCGGCGGCGAAGGAAAACATCGTGAGGAAACCTGCATGTCTGAGGAATAATAAAAAAATATATCGAAGACATGTGAAGTTGACACTTCCTTGCCCTAAAACCCTCTCGGAAATGAGGGGAGGCCTGTGCCCAGCAGTGAGACGTATATAGGCTGTTTACTTTACCTCATTTTTAACAACCACGTTTGCGACCACCAGACTAACAAGGCAATCGTCTGTAAAATATCTCCTTCCTGTACATAAATACTTTGATACGTTTTAGATTATGTATTTAAACTGCCTCCTCGATATAAGAGAATATCCTAGTGGGTGAAACGATTTTTTTAAATATTTTAAATTAAAAGTCATTTGTTCGTCAATACTGTGTAAAGAAATATTTTCATGCAAGTTCTGTACAATTTATGTTTTAACAGGAAACCACTTTTTTATTTATTTAATATATTATAAGTATTTAGTTCAGGAAAATTAATTTTAATTTTTTCAAATATTTTAACTGACTTCAAAAAAGAAGAAGGTTCTCAATATGAATGTTTGTTTTTGTTTGTATGTTACTCTTTATCGTCAATCGTTGATCTATTTTAATGCTCTTTTTTTATTAAATACTTTATATTTTAGGAGTCATTCCATAGGTCCATTTAAATTTGTAGAAAAATTCTACCATTAAGGGTACAATAATAGGACTTGAGTTTTATATTTAGACGATTATTTAATTGTTAACTTGATGTTGTTATATTAACATTTTTAAATAAGAATTAAAAGTTGACTTCAAAAAAGTGAAAACAATAAGTAATTTCGTCATAATTGTTTCTAGAGTCGGGAATTTCATTCTTCTATATGTACTAGCATCGACATCAGAAGTTTTTTTGAAGTCGGTAAAAATTGTAAAAGTTTTTTTTAAAGCTATAATATAATAAGATGCTAGTTTAGTAGCAAATGTTTTACAAATATTTTTCATCGTATGGTATAAAGAAATTTTATACCTTTAAAAGTTATTATTTTAGCCTCTTTTCCATCTCATTATTAACAGAGTTAAGGAGCAGTTCGACTTCCACGCTGCTCTAGAGTGTATTAAACCAACTAACTCTAAAAACTAGTATTAACGGACTTCACGTGTCCTCGAAATATTTAATTAAAAAACCTGGGCATGTTTTTCTCACGATGTTTTCATTTATATATACCTACACATGTTTTCATTCATAGCACGGGAAAAATCAGCATTGAAAATTGCAATTAACAACTTCAATGGTCTCGACACAGGACGAAATAGGGTGCTGATGATTTATTTTTAATTCAACATTTATTTTATTTGCGTTGCTCATTTATAAAGTAAACATATGTTTATAAAATATATAACACTGATACCTAGGCTGCACTAAAAGTATCGGGAATTCCACTTATAATATTTCCACTGTTCCTGTCATATTAAAATATTTTTAATTGAAAACTCCTTGGTTTTATAAATCGAATACCATTTATTTATTTAAAAAAAGATTCTCGGTCTTGTCACAAGGTTTTGTCAAACTTGTTTAGTCGTTGAGAAAATGGAATTGACTCGAGAAAATTCAAGACCGATGATTTATTATGACTTTCGAAGTGGTTTAACACATAAACAGTGTGTTGATCAGCTGATTCTGCATTTTGTGATGAATCCCCATCCAAACCCACAATTTATCGCTGGTTTGCTGAATTTCAGCGTGGACGTGTCAGGCTCAGTGATGATCCCCGTCAAGGTCGTCCAAAAACTGCAGTCACCCAAGAAAAAATTGATGCTGTGCGTAAGCTGATTGAGGAAGATCGACATGTGACATTCCGCGAAATTCAGGCAACTTTATAAATTGGCACGAGTTAAATAAAAATAATCTTGCATGAACGATTAGGTGTAAAAAAGTTGTTTTCTCGCTGGATACCGCATTCGCTCTGTGAAGAGCAAAAAGCGGCTCGCGTTACTTGGTGCGTCAGAACTCTCGAAAAATTCCACGCAGGATCCTCAAATGCTGTTTACAACATCGTAAAGAAGATAATGCGTACAAACCCGAAACAAAAAACCAGTCACGAGTTTGGGTGTTCGAAAATGAGTTAAAGCCAACAAAATTGTTCGTTCACGGAGTGTTGCAAAAAAATGGTGGCCACGTTTGTCTCCAAAACCGGCCGTGTTACGACTATTCCTCTTGACAGGGACAAAGAACGGTTAATGCAAAATGGTATGCTAGCATTTGTTTGCCACAGGTCGTTTCTGATCTCCGTAAAGAGAACTGCAACCGCCGCATCATCCTCCACCACGACAATGCGAGTTCTCACACCGCACACAGAACAAAAGAGTTTTTAGAGCAAGAAAACATAGAATTATTAGACCATCGCCGTACAGCCCCGACCTAAGCCCTAATGATTTCTATACTTTCTCGAAAATAAAGAATAAATTGAGTGGACAGAGATTTTCATCACCTGAAGAAGCTGTGTACGCCTACAAAACAGCTATTTTGGAGACCCCAACTTCCGAATGGAAATGTTTGCTTCAATGATTGGTTCCATCGTATGGAAAAATGTGTCAAATTTCGCGGAGAATACTTCGAAAAGCAATAAATACATTTTTAAATAGTAATGTTGTGTCACTTCCTTGATTCCCGAAATTTCGTACAAAACTATTTTCCGTAAAATATTCTTTTATGAATATAAATAAATTTTGGTTAATTATAATTTATACAATTAGTATGATCATAAACGACAATGGAAACTAAGCAAGCGATGCGAAACATAACTCACCAATATAAATTGTAATGGACAATAAATAAATTAGGCTCAGTTAACTTGAATTTGTGGCTTACTTGTATCATTGCCTAATTGTCTCCTTTAATACAACAGTTGTTAGTAAACTGTTACTGATCATTTTTGTATATTATTGTTTAAAAAATGTATAAAAGGGTTTGTTATATGAATTCCTAAAAATAATACTCTTCGTTATTTCCACTTAAAATATAAAATCATAAAAGATAAAGCCAATATACATTTAATATTTATAAATATATACTTATTACCTAGCATTTTTATATTAATACAAGTTTTCAACTTTTTTATTTTATTTAATATCAGATGTAAAATTGCATATTATACAAGTAGCTTGATCTTTCGCTACTCTGAAGTTCATTTGAATGCAATATAAAGCACTGCCTTTTAATTAGCGCGAAGGTGATAATAGTCTATTACTAATAATGATGTAGTCTGTTACTACAACACGCATTGCACCAAATTTTCACATAAATTTTTTATCTTTTTGGGTAATTTTCTATATAATAAAGTAAACGCTAGAATTAGTATATATCCTCTTAATACACGCACTTGCAAATTAAAAGTAACTCAATGGTTGTTACGTCTGAACTATGAGACCACTGAAAACCTTCTTATTTCATATACATAGTTTAAGTACTGGATAGATCATACATACATACAAAACTCACAGATGTACACACACACACACACACACACATTCACACACACACATACACACACACACACACAAACACAGTCACACAAACATACACACACACACACACACACACACACACACACACACACACACACACACACACACACACACACACACGCACGCACGCACGCACGCACGCACAATTATTATTTAATATTACATATTACAATTTACGGTAGAGACTGAACCCGTACCTATCGCGTACTGTGAAATTTACAGCGAGCTTTTAGCCCCTAAGCTACTACTGTTTTTGGTAACATAGCTGTAGGTTAATTAGAACAAAAAAAAAAAAAAACAAACACAACAGGTCGATGTGCAAAGTTGTTAATAATAAGAATTAAATTAACTGCCACTGGAGCACATTTGAAACTGGCACGCACAATAACCCGTCCAAGTTTCAGTGAAACAGAGTGCGGCGGACTCGCACCGATGAACCGGAATTAAGCTAGCTCAACAAAGCTTTGATAATGTCAACACTATTATATCTACACATATAACTCATATACATGCATACACAGAGATAATTGTGCATATGTATAGTAATTAAGGAGTGTTGACGGGGAAATGCACTAATTTACGGATGTCGCAACACAATTACAAATAAGCTACTACTATATAACTACTGCGGATATCCTTATTTGTCTTAGATGCGTATTGAAATTAAGGCAGTTATCCACATTGTACTTTAACTTTTCATCATCATCAACATCTCTGGATTCGTACGGGTTCAATCATCTAAACCACCCAGAGACCGACTCAAATACACTAAAAAATTTCATCAAAATCAGTCGTGTCATTTTCAAGTTTTGGCAAGACAAACGGACAGTAATTGATAATATATATATATATAAATATATAAATATATATATATATATATATATATATATATATACATATATATATATATATATATATATATATATATATATATATCATATATATATGTATATATATATCATATATATATATATATATATATATATATACATATATATATATATAGTACCAGGTTGACCGAGCTTTGCTCGGTATTTTTTTAATCATCTGTTTTGGAAATTATATTTAGATACAAATTACATAATGATGAAATACGAATATTTTTTTGATCTTTGCGACATAATAAAAAAACTGAACTGCTTATTTGAATAAAAAAATCATGAGTGCAATTAGTTTAATTTAAATTTTCGTGTTTTTAGCTATTTATAATCATTAACATACTGTCAAAATTTTTCTTCTTATTCTAACAATATTGTAGCACTTTTTCATTGCCTGAAAACACGGATAAAACGACATTTTCTAAAAATGAATCCTAGCTAGAACGATGTATTGCCCCCGAAACCTCTTTAACACTACATATATATATATAAATATATATATATATATATATATATATATATATATATATATATATATATATATATATATATATATATATATATATATATATTTGAATTTCATTTTTTTATTTGATTTTTTTATTGAGTCATTTTTTTACTTTTACTTAAGTAAAAGACTTTTTATTTAAATAAAAATAATTTACTATATCTATTTCACACAACCAATAATCAAGTCTATTGGTTGTCTAGTCTTATCTAGAATTCTCCTAGTCTTTAACTTAATACAAGGGTCTCGGGTGGATATCGTGGAAGGCGCGGAGGACGCAGCGTCATGAACGATGATTAGACTTAGATTTAGAATCCAAATGCAGATGCGTTGTCACCCCTGTTGACTAAGATGGAATACCTCGTTCCCAGTAAAAAGGGTGTCCGGTTCTCTACACTTACCACACGAAACACAGCAGCCTTAAGCTGCTATTTTACGCTATTATCTGTGATTGCGTTATAGCCTACCCCGTACGAGTCGAGACGACCCATTTGTACTACAACTAATATTTAACCTTTCCTTTCCTTTCGCTTTCTCTCTGTCTCTTCCTATTATAAACGGTTGTATGTGAGTGTTTTCGTGCGTGTGTTAATTAATATAATAATTTAATTTAAATAATTTTATTAAAATTAATTCTAAATTTAATTAAAACTAAATAAAACTTTATTATTTTTAATCATTAGAAATCTACACTATCAAAACACGTTTACGGATGAAAAATAACGTCGGGGATCCCCCGAGCGCACAAGATTTTATTAGCATAATTTTTTATACGAGCACTCCGTCCAAGTCATGGTATATGGACGCTGTAACCCACAGATAAGAATCAAAATGAAGACTCGTTGTCACTTCGAAAGACTAAGGTAGATTGCTGCGTTTCCATTAAAAAGGATCCAAGTTCTCTACACTCACCCTAAATTTCATACGAAATACAGCACCATTTAGCTGCCATTTCGCGCTATAACCATAATATTGCTTCTGCGTGGCTCTACAACGTACAATTGTAAATTAACACAAATCACTAGGATTAGTTGGTTAATTGGAATAAATGGTTTTCACTCTATGAGGAATGTTTGCAAATTTGGAGCATTGTATTTCCAAATAACTTACGTGTCAGTTACTATTATCTATTAGATGTCTCATTGTTATTTATTCGAAATACCTGCTTTTTCTATTTGAGGAAAACATAATATATACTTACAACATATTACGACATTATAAACAGTGATAAAAGTCAAGTTACAGCGTATATACGTCCCACTGCTGGGCAAAGGATTTCTTTCATTTCTGAGAGGGTTATGAAAAAATTAGTCCGACGTATTGCTCCAGTGGCTAAGCTTATTTCGCAGTACCTGAAAAATCCGTGTTCTATCCCGGCAAGGATCAAAAACATTGTTATTTTTTTTAATTAAAAGTTTTACATTTTAACTAGAACTTTCTCCTGTATCTTAGAGGCTGTTAATTGCCATTTTAAGTAATGTGCTAAAAACGTGCTGAAAGAAGTCATCGTAAGGAAAACTACATAATATCTAAAAAAAATTGAAGTCATACGAGTATGCATCCTCCAAAAAGCATTAGGGCAGCGCGGTGAACACTTCCTTGTTCCAAAATCCCTTTAAAAGGAGGCCAGAGCCCAGGATTAGGAAGTAAACATACTGTAGTTTTAATACATTTAATTTACTATATTTGTAGTGTAAAATAATTATAAAATGAAAAAAAAAAGTTTATACTAGAGTACGGTTAAAAATTCTTTTTAAAATAAGTTAAATCAAACAATTATTCCCATGAGATTAAAATGCGGCAGTTGCCTCTTTTAAAATCAACTCTCCGTAAGCGTGAGCTAAATCAAATTTTAAAATTCGCTTAGAATTCAGTTTTGATATAAGTTTTATCATATAATACTATTTCACATAATATCATCCGTGTGTGAATTTCCTTAGAGCTAACCCAGTGCAACGTAATTGAATTTAAACGTGCCATCGACGGCAGACATTCCATTTTAGAGTTAACTTTGATATCAACACAGGCAAAAGCATCATACAGAATTTATCAATATATCTTATGAAAATATACACTATTATGAACACTACCTTTATCGACATAGCAATTATTATTCTAAAAAAACTTACAGTAAGTAGTAATTAGTAATGAGTAATTACATACATACGTATAAAAACAGTAGAAACATAAGCTCTCAAACAGTGCTTTATCGGTAACCACTAGCATAGCCCTCTTCACAGCTTGCTGAGTGACCTAGAGCTTCCTCAAATAACCAATAATGAAGCACCACATATTGTATTTCTTATTTCACGCAAAAAACCTAAATATTGAACTTGTAATAAAAATGTTTCTTGGAAATGTTTACCAAATGCTACAATGTTGTACTCGTACTCGTATTAGGAGAAACTTTTTGAGACCGAATGATAAGAGATATATCAGTTCTAGTTACTTTTACAATACACATATTTTATAATATCTGTTTTCAAGCCTGTCGTGTAAAAACGTGACAGATTGTTGTGCAACACACTTCAATCGGGTATCGTAACAGGTATACATTTATAACCTAACTTTATTATTTCAAGAAAATCTATATAGTACCCTGTTGTAGAGTCATCAGATTTCATAGTACCAGTTAGAATGCACACGGGGATGATAACTACGTGATAGTGGATTCTTATAAGTTGCCACTACACGGTGCGTGCTCCGATTACAAGCCTATTAATGCTGGCGTTCCACAAGGCTGCGTGCCATCACCAACGGTGTTCCTTCTGCATGTCAATGATATGTTGCAAACCGGTAACATTCATTGCTATGCGGATGACAGCGCTGGTGATGCTCTGTACACCGGCCATGCCAATATTTCTCGGGAAAACGTCGCCGAGTACCGGGACAAACTTATGTCTGAAGTCGAGTCTTTGCTGAACAAAGTCTTTTTCATTAATTATACATTGGGGCCGACTAAATGTAGTCCAGTATAATCCTCAGACTACACAAATTTGCGCATTTACCGCTAAAAAGAACCCCTTTTCGTATCTCCTCAGTTTCAAGGCACTCCGCTTGTTGCCTCAGCCAGTATCGGAATCCTCGGCGTTAACATATCGAATGACGTGCAATTTCGTAGTCACTTAGAAGAAAATGCCAAATTGGCCTCTAAAAAGCTTGACGTGCTCAGCAGAACGGGACAGTATTTCATGCACCGGCATGCAACTTTACAAGGCGCAGGTTCGACGATATACGATTATCCATTTCCCTTCAATTTTTTTATTCTGCGTTGAATTGTATCTCAGACATCATGCCTTTTATGCCTTTGAGGAATACCAAATTATTCAGTAGTGGATGAAGATAATAGTAACATTTAATATGAATTTTTAATATCTTTTTTTTTTAATTTGTAACATTACAGCAACACATTTATACGTCCAACAACAGAGAACAAGCATCGTCGCATTTCTAAAAGGGTTGAGGACCAATTGGTCCACCGCGCTGATTCAAAGCGTGCTGGTGAACATTACGTGTACTCGAAATATTTTATTCCTTAAACTAGCAAATTTCATCACAATAAAATTACTTGACAAATTAGCACTAAAAAATCCAACTAACAAGTTTTATTTTACGACATTACCGACGAGAACGAACCCATGTGGTTGTCGTACCGTGAGCGCTTAGGCAATGAATGATTACTACTGTAATTTTTAATGTATTAAATAAGGATTTAGCACTCAGTATAGTAGACATTAACTGTGCAGTATCGGTATAAAAGTATTCAACCCAACCCAAGTACCATCGCGAGGATGTTGTAACAGGGAACAGAAGGAATAGTTGGGCAATGAAACGATAAAGGGCAAACCACAGAAATCTAAATTAGATTTCTGTGGGACAAACAAATTGCAGTATACAACCCGCCTACCATGCGTATCTATGACAACTCCCTATAAGGCAATCTATGGGAGAGACCTACGTTCAGTAGTGATCTTTTATAGGCTATAATGATATGGATAATGAATAGTGGACATAAAGATATTGAAATATACTACGCATAGTACAAAAATAACAAAAGGTAATCATTGTGATATAAAGATACCTAAAACCATCCTCGATGATCAGACTTATTTTGTTCTTTGTAAGAGTATTGAGCATAGATATAATTATGATGTTTTTAATATTTCTATGGTATTGAGTATATGTGTAGTGTGTTAAGATGTGAATGTATTATTAAGTGTTAAATGAAACGAATTTACAAGGATTTTATCGCGTTTAATTTAACTTGTTAATTCCCAACGTTTTGGGTGGTACAGCACCCATGGTCACGGGAGGGTCTGAGGAGTTTGACGTACCGGTGTTATAGTTATCCCGTCTACCTTAAGTTTTTGAATATTAATTTTTGGTCCGATTTACGCAGAATGAGCTTATAGTATCTGGAAGTCCCAAGCAGAAGATAGTACTCATCCATCTTTTCTATTGAAATTAGAATGTTTTTTTTTTAATTTCAATAGACTCCCGAAATAATTTAAGAAATGTTATTCTCCAGTAAAATTTTATAAGCTTTTTACTTAAACAAACATCAGAATAAAAGATACATGTATTATAAACGAATTTTAAAAAAGATATACTTCTGTTACTAGCAAAAGTTACGTGGATTTTCATTGCGGTTAAAGTTCAAAAGCACATAAAAGTTTATTCACAAATTATTATCAAACTATGCTTAATGGCATACTAAATTACGAAAATGAAAATAATATTAGCCAGAAGGAAACAAGCGAGGCTGTTTCAATAATCAACAAGGAAACCCGCGCACGCAACGAAATAGATGGTATCACAATAATTGTCGTTCAACTCGGTCGTTTGCATGAAATAATGCTTAATTTCAATTCTGTGTGCATTACGTACATATGTAAACTTGTGTGGAGCGCTGCCAGTAAAGTTCGATACACATCGTTATAGTTTGGGGCGCTAGTGCCACGACAGCAAGAGGGTACATGAATGGCTCCAATGCATTGATTATGCTAATTTTATTATTGAAATTTTATTTGTCACGAATGCTCCACAGGCGCTATTCAACTCAACATCCTTTCGCTCTATATTACCATACTTCAAATCAATAAAAATCCTTCATATATTTTGTCGTAATTTGCGGTAACATAATGAATTCTGCAAAATAAGTTTTGTAGTTAAATTGTAGTTTATTAATTTGGCGTATTATAGATCAATAACCCCGCTCAAGAACGTACTTTGTGACATTATTTGGGGGAGGTCTACTGTGAACTAGAGAACGAGAACGAAAAGTGAACTTCTGCAAGGCTGTAATGAAAATGAATGAACCCTCTCAGAAATAAGAGTCCTGTGCTCATAACGATGAGTTTTAACCTTTTGATGTTAGTATCAAAATGAAATTGGATATTTATATATGTAATTTGTATAGAAAAGTGTAGATAACCAACAAGCATACAATCCACCGGATGGTAACTGAATGACTTACATCTGAAGACACTTACATCTATTCTCGATTAAGACTCAAGATACATATGCGTTGTAACCCCTCAAGACTAAGATGGAAAGCCTCCTTACCGTTAAAAGGGCTCTCTTATTGTAAATCGCCTCAAAACGCAGCAACATAATTCTGCTTATTTATGCTGGTATTCTGTGAAAGTATAGTTCTTTCCCGGCCAAGCTGACCTATTTTTTCCAGTAGTTATAATGTAGCTATAGAGTGGTACCACCACAAATCTGCGAAAACTATTGTCATCAGCATTAGAGCGTTTATAGGGGGATATTTGCTGTTGCTTGCCACTGGGGGAGCCACTTGGGTAAACGATAGCAGTTTTTTTTATTTTCTTGACGTTATTATAAAGGCGCTACTTCCAATTCCGCCCATCTTCTGGTTTATTTCGCTTTGACAACTCGTACGACTCTAAATAGACGATATGGTCGTGGATGTTCTTACACCGCCACTGTATGCTTTGAACGCTATTTCTATTTTTATTTATTCTTCGATCTTTTGGAAACCATTGCTTAATATAACAGAATTAAATACCATTTTTGCTAGGTTTGATATACGGCTTAACAGTAGGGTCAGAACCACTGGAAGTAGGTGATACGAAGGTCATTTGGATTTGATATAGAATTTCCTGTACCGCGAATATAGTAAAATTTACGATCGTGTTTACTTTACGCCGATATAAGTTTGTTTATCATACAAAATCGAAGGGATATAAATTCCCCGGGCAATGAAAGCGGATCATTTTGTTTGTATACCGACAAGCGGTTAATCTTCGACGTTAAATGAAATTCTGTTTAACAATAATGAGTTAATAGTACACAAGATTTATCTTCGGTATTTTGTTTGTATTGCTCTACCTTAACAGTGGCGGTAGGTACTCGTAAATTATTGAGCAAAATTAATCAATTTAAGACATATTAATATTTATTTTTTAATTTGAGTACATACTGCTAAATTTAAAATTACTTAGAAATTTCATCAAGGAAAAAACACCCAATCACACAACGTGTTATCATGGGTAATAATTAAGAGAAAGGTAAACCAGGAAATGGTATTCCTTCTGCTATGCATGATAGCTATGGCAAACCTAGTCCATAAAGTTATACGGCATTTATGTAAAAAGTATGTTGTTGCGAGTCAAAGAAGTAAATTGGTGACAATGCATCTACATTAAAAAAAATATAAAACATTATTTCGATACTAGCATGTTTTTCTTACATACTACTAAACTAAACTAATTATTACATTCCTTTTTTTCCTTTCCTTTAATCGTTTATACACAAATTTCACAAGGACCAACATGCAGACCCGAAACAATAACTTTTAGGCCAACCAATTACTTGCTCCGTGAGGGATTCGAACCAGCGGCCCTTAGCTATGCAACTCATTGCTAAGACACTGAGACACGGAGCCGTCAATTAAAAAAAATTGATTATTAATCGAGGATAGGTGTAGATGTCTATGGGCTACAGCATCCATTTACCATCAGGTGATATACGTACCATTTATTATCTTAATATATAAAAAAATATAATTTTAATAATAATTTGATGATATTATCAACTATTAGATTACATTTATGTAACTGGCCATCGTGTAAGCGGATTGGTCTCAAAGAAAGTCAAAAATTATTATTGAGTAACGTCAGATCGGAAAGTAGGTAAACGGAGAAGAGTTGTTCCGAGTGATGTAAGAAAACATTTAACGTGTTCCTTGCTAAGCAGAGTAAGATACGCCTGCCTTCGTGGGATGAAACATTTTTTTATAGAATAAGGGTGACAAACGAGCATCACCTGATGGTAAGCGGATGCCGTGGCCCATTAACATCTACATTTATTCCCGATTAAGGATCTAAATGCAGATGCATTGCCAACCCAAAAAACTAAAATGAGGTGCCCCGTTTCCTGTAAAAAGGCTATCCGGTTCGCTACACTCACCATACGTAAGACGTGCTGTCATTGAGCTGCTATTTTACGCTGGTACTCTCTGAAAGCGTAGTCCTTTCCCGGTCTCAACCATATTATAGCTGCAGCATGGCTCTTGGACGTAGAAAATATATTCATTTGTTTACATCTATACATCTTTTGGACGTCTATATAGCTTTTAAATTTTTTCTTATTTGACACGGTATCTGTACGTAACATATGGGAAACGAGTGATACAAAGGGCATGCTACTCCATAGTTAACATACTATGATCATATAATATACCTTTAAAACGTTCGATTTTTCGTTGGAATGTCGATAACCCCTATAAAAAATAAGACTCTCTTAAAACTTATGTCATACTAACTTACCTTATTTTAAGAAACCTTTTGAAACGTTCTTAATATTTAAAATCATTATCAACTTAATAACGGCAAATAAAAATCCACAATTAGCTGCGCAGGAATTCCATAAGTAAGTCATCATTGTGAAGTATGTTACAATGATTTAAAGTTTAATAAGTAACATGCTAATGATGAAGATAAATTTCCTCCATGTCACGGGCTAGCCGTAGAATTTAAACTTAGTTGCGTGTAGTCCGCTCCTTAATCTGTAGCCCATTAACAGCAGTCATTAATCACAGTTTTAATAACAATTTAACCCGGACTAGATTAATATATCTTCATTTATTCACATGCATCCGGCGACGGGTTGGATTCATCAAATTTTTATCATTCAAATTTCACCGAACAGTACTCATACAAAATCGAACCCGCAACAAAATGGATATAATCATTTTGTATCGCGTTTAATGAATACGAATGCAACTGTTACGAATGTAGGACCCAGCTTTTGTTGTTTACCCATTGTGTACAATTAAACACGAAAAGATGTAATAATCTCGAATGTCTCTTTTGTACTTTTTAATTCAACATGCGGGGTGGTTATAAATAATAAGTGTTGCGTCGTCGGTGCCAACATTTATGTCCTACAATGAATTGAATGTCAAGTTTAAACGTAGGGTTGTACATAAATTTAGTTGAGCGTGTGCCTTGCGCAACGATCGCTAAATTCGGGGTGTACCATTATTTATTATACTATAATATTTTGTTGCAGTCCACCGTTAGTAGCGCGTATTTTTATGAATTACTTTTTATTAACGACCAAAAATGGGTCATTATGTTATATTGAAGCGTAGGGTTGTTATTCATTACTCAGTTAGATGTTTGTTTCTCTCACGAGTCGTATTTACTACATTTTAATACGCTTTAAAATATATTAAACTTGCGTTTTTTGATTCAATTCGATATACATAAGTATTCGTGAGATTTGTTCCCTTAAATTAAAGATATTTTTGACAGATTTTAAGGAATTTGTTTAAGTATAAGAATAAAGTGAATCAATACTAATTGGACGTTGCAAACAAAAACGCAGCAGTTTTATTTAGTTTTTATGGGCTAAGAGCTTTCATTCACTCGCTGTAAAGCTCACAAGCTGTGCTGCATAAGAAAACAAATTCCTAAACATTTATATTTTGTGCAGAGTAAGAATGTAAAAATGAATCTTATAATGCTCACTGTAACTTTTATCCCTCTTCCATTTAATTGTAAATTAGTTATTTAAAATCAATCGTAGAATAAAACTACAACGAAACAATATTGTTCAATTGGTAATTCTGTAATCATAATTAATCTCTCCATTTTGTCATTGAGGTGTCGTAAGAAGACAACGGAAAATGCTAAAAAAATTATGGCTTTCTAAGGATGGGGGTGACTATGCCGCCATCCTTAGAAAGCCATAATTTTTTTGTAATTTTTTTATATAATATGTGCGTATGTAATATGTATGTATATATGTAATTTGTATAACCTTGTTTACTCCAATAAACTACCCAAACCGATGACGGGCAGCAGCGTCGAAGGTCCGATACCTCGGGTACCGCTGAAGTCTGCCTGCCAAACTTGACGATACTGTCAAATCCTTCCTACAACGAAAGATGTCAATTTTCAGCTGTGGACTGATGGTTGATGATGATGATGAGTAGTAATATCTATGTTTTCCAACATGAAGCATATTCAGGTTCAAAAAAATCAAGCAAGTCAATTTCTCTAGCTGTATACAAATATATGGAAACACAATAGACTATGCTTCAAAATTCTAATGAAAGGAGACCTAGATGTTACACAAATGTAGGTCACAAGACACTACAGCCAAATTTTAAAGTTGTTTTACTATCTTGTTTCCAAACCGTGCAGATCTACAAAAGTAAAATAGTTATGCAATTCTATTTTTAATTTTTCACATGCGCAAAATGACGAAAGAAATAACATAGCATGTGTTTATAATAAGAGTCAATACATAATATATTTCGCTACAGGCTCCATCGGCCTAATAACACTTAATAATGTAAGAGTAAATCGCTCGACCAGCCCCACTGCAAATTACTATTCTAAAATTACCACGTGACTATACAAGAGAAATCGTTGTATGTTAATCGAATCGATCGAATATTTCGAATAGTTGGCATCGTCTCCTGGGGTTGGAGCCCCAAATTATCGGTTTGCCTCGAAGCTATTTGGCGAAATGTTGCAAAATTCGTTAATAAGCCGTGTCGGCTATTGTCATCTGAATATAATAATGCTAACGTACGTAAACCGATTTTGCCATACGGTGTAGAGAATTGAAGTCTCCCAGCGGGAATTTTACATTTCTCAGCAAATACAGCATTTAAGATATCGAATTTGTTGAAAATTAGTTTCGTTCTATATTTTATATAATTTTGTAGACATTATAATATTTTTACCGCATTTGAAAAAAATCGCTACTTATATTGAATATACCTACTGAATGAACCAACATTTTTTTTTACATCAACTAAACAACTCGTTGATACATTCATCATTACAGCCCTTCACAAGTCCACTGCTGAACATAGGCCTCCCCCAAGTAATGCCACAAAGCACGGTCCTGAGCCACCTGCATCCATCGACTTCCTGCATATCTTACCAGGTCGTCACTCCATCTAGTGGGGGGTCGCCCTACACTACGCCTACCGGTACGAGGCTGCCACTCGAGAAACTTTCTTCCCCATCGGTTATCGGTTCTTCGAGCTATATGGCCGGCCCATTGCCACTTCAGCTTACTAATCCGTTGGGCTATGTCGGTCACTCTGGTTTTACTGCCGATATCTTCATTTCTGAGTCTATCACGCAGAGAAACTCCAAACATAGCCCTCTCCATAGCTCGCTGAGCGACCTTGAGCGTCATCATACGGCCAGCAGTGAAGGACCACGTCTCAGATCTGTAAGTCATCACTGGCAATACGCACTGGTTGCACAATCTAGATTTTAGAGATTGAGGTATACCTGACGAGAAGATATGTCGTAATTTCCCGAACGCTGCCCAGCCGAGTTGAATCCGTCGATTCACCTCTCGGTCGAAGTTGGACTTACCTAGTCGAACCATTTGTCCCAGGTAAACGTACTCGTCAACAACTTCGAGCATAGTGCTCTCAACAACTACCGGCATAGGTGTGACATGGACATTAAACATAATCTTTGTTTTATCCATGTTCATCTTAAGACCTATCCGTTGGGAGGCACTATTGAGGTCATTGAGCATAGTGCTTAAGTCCTCCAGCGATTCTGCCATAAGGACTATATCGTAGGCAAATCGAAGGTGAGTGATGTACTCGCCATTGATGTTAATACCGTATACTTTCCAGTCCAGTAGCTTGAAAAAGTCTTCCAATGCAGCGGTGAAGAGTTTCGGGGATATAACATCACCCTGTCTTACATCTCTCTGCAGTTGGATAGGTTTCGAGCTCTGGTTCTGTACTCGGATAGCCATCGTAGCCCTACTGTACAAACACTTCAGCACTTCCATATACCGATAGTCAACTTGGCACCGCTGAAGGGACTGTAGCACCGCCCAAATTTCGGCGGAATCAAAGGCTTTCTCATAGTCCACATACGCCAGGCAAAGTGGCAGATTGTACTCTTCAGTCTTCTGTACAATCTGCCGCAAGGTTGTATGTGGTCTATGATACTGAAGCCTTTTCGGAAACCGGCTTGTTCGAGGGCTGGAAGTCGTCGAGTCTGCGTGCGAGACGATTCGTAATGACTCTCGAAAACAGCACGTAGACTTGGGAAATCGGTCTTTAGTTCTTCAAGAGAGCGTTGTCGCCTTTCTAAAAGAACAAGACCACCGCACTTCTGCTCCACGCCTCTGGAGTAGTGCCACCATGGACAACGGAATTGAAGAGCTTCTGAAGGACTTCAAGTACCGGCGTTCCACCAGCTTTCAGAAGCTCCGCTGTAATTCCATCCTCGCCTGGGGCCCTGCCGTTTTTAATGTGCTGGAGACCCATTCTAATCTCGCTTAGACTGACGTCCGGGATATCATCGGAATAGTCTCGGATAAGACTTGCTCTTGGATCGTTATTCACACTTGCGTGTGGCTCCAACGATGATGTGTACAGCTACCAATAGAACCTCTCAATCTCACTCAAAATCTCAGGTGTCCCGGAAACGATGCTGCCATACTCAGTCTTCAGCTTTGACAGTTGGCTCTTACTGGCAGACAGATCCCTGGCAAAGACTTTGGAGCCCTGGTTCCGCTCGATCGCTTCTTTAATACGATCAGTATTAAAGTTGCGTAAGTCTCGCCGCATGCATTTGGAGATCTGTCTGTTCAGTTGCCTGTATGCTGTCAAATCTATTAACGATTACAGCCTCATCTCCCGTCTAACAGCCATGAGATTAAGAGTGTGATCGGAGAGTTTTTGTGTTCTTCTGCGGCGGGTCTTGCAGAACTTAGCTCCGACCGCATGGACAGTTTCCACGAGCTTGTCATTCATATCGTCCACTGCATTGCAATCTTGTAGGCACTGAAAACGGTTACGTAACTCGAGCTGAAAGTTTTCGGGATTCTGAATTAGAGCACGAGGGGGACGGAGCGTTGACTTCATTAGACGAGACCTCTCCAACTTAACGTTTAGGTTCAGTGTGCCTCTAACCATTCGGTGATCGCTGCCAGTTTTCACCCTGGCGATCACTGAGACATCACTAAACAGTTGGCGTCTGGTCGTCATAATGAAGTCAATCTCATTTTTTGTCGAACCGTCGGGGCTCGACCAGGTCCACTTCCTGTGGGGCCGCTTCTGGAAGAAAGAGTTCATCATAAAGAGTTCCTCTTTCTACATAAAGTCGGCCAGCTGCTGGCCCCTTCGGTTCCGTTGCCCTACTTCAAATTTCCCTAACTTCAGCTCACCGTTTTCTCTTGTGCCTAGTTTTGCGTTGAAGTCTCACATCAACACCGTGTAGTGGGTTTTGGAGGAATGCATGGCTTTGGAAATATCCTCATACATTTCCGCCACCTCCTCATCGGATGTGCCGAGGTTGGTGCGTAAACCTGTATGACCTTTCAACGAATACCGTTTGGTGATTCTGAGTATCAAGTACGCGACCCTCGTCGACACACTGCCAATCTTTACAACGTTGTTGACGAGAGACTTGTGGACGATAAATCCAACTCCTCCTTGGGACATATGGTCGCCCTCCCGGTGATAGAACAAGTTGCCGGATTCGAGAATCACCGTGTCCTCCCCCTCTCTTCGGACCTCGGATAATCCTATAATATTCCAGCGCAATTTGTCTATCTCTTCTTCCAGCTCCAGGATCTTCTCGTCAGTCCTCAGGGTGCGTGCATTAAATGTTGCCAGGTCGAGTCGTCGTAGGTGGCAACCGAACCTCCACCGGAGATTCTTAGCACCACCTGCCTCACCGTTACCATGGTCGCCACCGTAGCCAGGAATAGCGGGGCCGCCGGGGACTGGGGGCCGTCTATTTATGTAATTGTTCAGATATTGCCATAGTTGCCACGCTTGGCGAGCGGGTTGGCAACCGCAGTTTTTTTTTGTTGTACAGTTGCTGTTATCAGGAAGATGCTGCTGCCCATCTCCTGCCTGTTTCCCTGTGTCGCCTTTTACGACACCCACGGGAAGATATGGGGTAGTGGATATTCTTAACCGCCACTACACGGCCAAGCCGTTGATACATTATTGTCCATCAAATTCTACTGCATAATAGAATATACTCGTAGCCCCCTCCATAGATTGTGTGATTAGTGCCATGATTTGCTGATGGATTAGCAACCGCAGTTTCCTATTATCTAGTTGTTATTAGGAAGGCGCTGTTGCTCAACTTCTGGGTTATTTCCACGAGACGTTATGGGTTAGTACATAATATTACACCGCACATGCAATGGTTAAACAGATTTGTTTATGTCGAAAAGTATTTTATATATTTTATGTATCATATATCATTAGATATATGATACATGAAATATAAAATATCCAACCATCTGAACCGTGGTAGCTCAGATGGTTAGCGCTCGCTGTAAATTTCATACTACGCGACCAAACCGGGTTCGATTCCCGACGGCACCAATGAAATTGTTAATTGCAATTTTAAGTGCTGATTTACTACGTGCTCGGTGGTGAAGCAAAGTATCGTGAGGAAATCTGCATGTCAGAGAAATAAGAAAAAAATATTTCGAAGTAAGTTCGCCAACACTCATTGGGGCAGCGTGGCGGACAATTCCTTGCCCTAAAACCCTCTCAGAAATGAGTGGAGGCCTGTGCCCAGCAGTGGGACGTATATAGACTTTAACTTTACTTTTTTACTTTTATATCATTAAATTAAAAACAAAATGTATATGCATACAAGAGACACGTACCTTCTTGTAAATAAAAATTTCTACGAATTCACCATATAGTGTTGGTGTAATGTTACCCATATCATCTCGAAAGTGTGTTAAGAGGCGATAGAGGCAATTCATGAAACAGGAGATGAACAACAGCATCTTCCTGATGACAACTCAAAACTATAAAAAACTGCCAATCTACTTGCGAAACGAGGGTACTACGGCAAATATCTCCTTATGAAGCAATCTATGGAGGAGGCCTATGTTCATGGATTTTTAATAGGCTGTAACGGTAATGATAATTTTACCTAATTATATCTATCCCTTGTTATTTTTTTACAAGTGATATATTTGCATAACTTCTTAAAAACAAAACAAGTGATTAATGTTTATACGCTTTACTTTTATAATAAAGAGACTAAAGAAATAGTATTGACTTTGAACATGCCTATATACGTGTGTGTGTGTGTGTGTGGGTGATAGTGTCGACCCACGCGCGACGCTCACCCCTCGCGTTTCATTAAATACATTTCCGCATATCACGCACTGTGTCATTTCCTTCCTAGTTGCGTACTTGTCTCATTAAAGTGATGTTGTCGATATCGATATTTCTTATCTATTATTAAAATTTTACACTGAATAATGCACGATAAAAATATTGTGTATGTTCATTTATAAATATATTTTATAAATTTGTAATAAATTCGGTAAATACATCCATTGACGATTCACATTATACTAAGAACTTTTAGTTATCTTGTATGTTGTACTAATATTAAATTGGCAATATAAAAATTACCATTACTGTTTTTTTATATATCTACACATATTGAGTGATTTTTAACGATCTGGACAAAATAGGGTGTAACAGGTGTACGGAACAGGAGACTATGGCACTGTTATTTTATATTTTGTTTTTACATTAACATATTATGAAATTGATCTATCAATATATACTACTAATTGGATGCGTATTATTTTAATTTCGACAGTTTTTTATTGACTAATTTATTTAGTTCAAAATTTTTGTTTTTATTTTTTAATTACCGAAAGTTTATTTCTAATTTCTAGTGGTATTTATTGAGATAGTTCAATTGCAAAATATGTTAATTTAAAAGCTAAAAAGTTGTAAAATATCAGTGCCATAGGCTTTTATTCCGTTCACATGTTACACTCTATTTTTTTCTAGGCGGTAAATAATCATCCAGTTTAAATAAAATTGAAGTGACAGTCTTTAATATAGAAACGAGTACCTTTTATTGAGCTAAGTGTCTTATTTGCATGCCGTTAAGACACAAATATCGATTATTAGGTTTTTGTCAGTTTATCTGATAGTCTTTCTGTCCAGGTTAATCTTCGGTATAACTGAACCGATTCTAATAAATAGTAATGGAGCCAGGTGTGATCAACATTTTACAAAAATCAGAAAAAAAAACTTTATAAAACAATCATCATCACTATGCTTCTTCAAAAGTCTACTCCTGAACACAGATCTCCCTCAAGGAATTCCTCAAAGCTTTTTTCTTTTTAAGATATATAGATATTATATAACATACTTTTTAATAATTTCACTTAATTGTATTTTTATAGAACAAAGGTGACAAACGAGCACACAATCCATCTGATTGTAAGTATATCATGTGGCCATCATCAGCGATTATGAATCAAAAGGCACGTTGTGACAGAACCAAGTTGAAATACCTCGTTTCAAGTAAAATATACTTCCCTGTTATCTACACTCACCATACAAAATACGGAAGCTTTAAATTGCTATTTTACGCTGGTATTCTGTGGGAACGTGGCCCTTTTCCGACCAAGCCAACAAATTTTTGCTACCCATGCGTGCAAGTTTTATTTGTTACTTACCACGAATAAAACACTTTATTTTGCTTTTATTTCATGTTTTCCTGTATTAGAAATATATCGACATTTGATATAAGTACAGACTACATCACGACGGATATAACCATGGGAAGCTATTTGCGGATTCAATCAAATCCACAGAATGGTGCTATTATCATCTTGAAAATATTCATAGAATAAAGAATATTTTTGATTTAATTCTTTGAAAAAGATATATTTTCTTCATGTATGGTAAGCAATATTTACTTATTATATAAAAAAATCATATAATAATAATATTCAAACAACTACATTTCCACACTTTATAATAAAAAATTATATGTATGTTTTTACCTTTTTGTGGCGGCATAAGAGAAGTTAGATGACCAGTTTTTTTCCACAAATCCACGTTAAATCGGCTATAAAATCTCAATAAGCTTTTTTTTAAATAAATTGAATGATAATAAATTTTTTATTAAACACAATATAATTTCAAAGTACCTGGATGACCGAGCTTTGCTCGGTTTTAATTAAAAAAATTTAAGCAATTAGTTCAATTAAAATTTTCGTATTTTTAAAAAATATTAAAAAATGGGCTCGAAATAATAGATTTTCTCACAAAGGAAGGGAACTTAAAAAAAGGAAAAAAGTCGGACCGAAGGCATGACGCTAACCAAGGCATTACGATTTCGCGACCGCTCGATATCCACTTGTGCCATTACGACCATTGACACAATGTCAAAATTTACCTTCTTACGAGTATATTGTAGCAGTTTTTCATTGACTGAAAACACGGAAAAAAGACATTTTCTAAAAATAAATCCTAGCTAGATCGATTTATTGCCCCCGCAACTCCCTGGACACAAAACTTTATGAAAATCGTTGGAGCCGTTTCAGAGATTCCGATTATATACATATATATATATATATATATATATATATATATATATATATATATATATATATATATATATATATATATATATAGGTATAATTGCTCATTTAAAGTTAGAGGCATAACTCTTTGACAGCCAAAATGAAATAGTTGGAATTCATAAAAATATTGTTATTATATTTAAATCCATGGCAACATGTTGTTAATACTTGTATATAACAACTAACTAGCATGGGATTGATCGACCATCAACGGCACTTTTTTATTCTGTTTATCTGTAAACTAAATTGGTTGTTATTTGGATTCCGGGAATTGTTTAAAACTTTGTTCCCATGCCGTTTCATTATTATTGTCTGATCGCTCCTAGATACATTTCACTCATTCGCTCCCTCGTCCTTTATGGTCCGTGGCGGTTGCATAGGGTTCGCGTGAGGATTATAGTTTATTTAAGCGTTTGATTTTTTCCTTGCTTAATAACATACTATTACTCTTTCATAACGTTTTTATTACTAGTTAGAGTTCACACAACTTATTTAACAAAAAATAGTTGTCGTCCCGAACATTTCTGGTAACAAAATATACAAATATTATCCAATTATGGAATACACGCAGGTATAAAATAACAGGTAATGTCAACAATGAAGTTAAAATAATTCAGCCATTCGTGCAATAATCTGGTGTAATCATAGGTGATACAATTACTGTACAGCTTCCGAAGGCTGAGAAAGATTCATTAGAGTTCAATAAAGTAGGTATTGATAATAATTAATAAGCTCTATAGTGCACACGGAACAATTATAAAGAATATTGGAACTTTAGAATTGATTAAAGGCAGATTTGGTTAGCTAATAAAAATCTCAGAGTCGTTTTATGGCTTATAACACATTTTACGCATGATACCAGAATACATGAACCGTCGAATCCTAATTAGAATAGACGAGACCACCAAAGAAGTAAATTTAATGATTTCCGAGAAACAAGCTTTAACGCAATACTTTTCATTATAACTTTACCAATTTGGATACTAATTGTAATTTTCTTGTAGGTACAAATATTCTGTATTTTATCCTACGAAATATAATACGAACTAGAATATTTTGAGTTAAGTTGAAAAATTAGTAGAATATAATAGAGACAAGGAAAACATCTTCTTGTTAAATGCAATGTTCATAAATTATTTAAAACAGCATTACAAATGCATTGTCTTCATTTTTCCTTCTTCGTTGTGTCTTTGCTTTTATTTTTTCTATAAAACATTTAGCTCCAAATAGAGTACACCGAGTTTTTTTTTATATCCTGATAATATTTTCCCTATTCCAAATTTTTATTGGTAACAACTATTTTAAAAGCAGTTTTCTTTGAAATTAATTAAATATGTACGTCCTGTATGTTTTTTTTTATAGGATAGGGTGACAAACGAACACACAGTGCACCTGATGTTAAGTGGTTGCTTTGGCCCATAGACATCTACATTTATCCTCGATTATGAATCAAATTTCAGATGCGTTGTCACCCTTGAGGACTAAGATGGAATGTCTCGTTTCCAGTGAAAAGGGTATCCGGTTCTCTACACTCACAATACAAAACACAGCAACATTAAGCTACCATTTTACGCTGGTATTCTGTGAGAGCGTGGTTCTTCCCCGGTCGAGCCGGCCCATTCGTGCTACAACTATACTACTAATATAAACGCTGCATGGCTCTATCACGTGAAATAAATGTGTATGTTTCCTATAAAAATCATAATAATTTAAAATTAAAGAAAAACTTAAGACATTGTTCTAAAGTGATTGTTAATAATATCAAATGCTCAGATGTGATACCAATTAATAATTTTAAAACCTTTAAATTATATTTAAGCATCGAAACAAAACATTTATTGCATTATATTATTGTAATTAAAGATTGGTCATGCTAGAAAATCAATTCACTACTTAACGAACTGAGTCGAAATGTTATAAGAAATTCAATTTAGTGTTTGTTTTTTGTGTCTCGCCCAAAATAAAAGCGCTTCGAATATTTTTGTCTCTATAAAGTTTGAAAAAGATTTATTAAGATATAAGTTTATTATTAAGATATAATATAAACCGCACGTGATACAAACCTTTGTGTTTAAGTTCATGTTATTCATAATCATATCAAAGATCTTGTGATTATTAAAATCATTTGCATAGTTACCTTCACCACTATGTAAAAGTAAAGTGCTAGATATGGGCCTATACCATAGTATACCACACAGTAGAATCTTTTCCTATAGCTTGGAGGTGCTTTACATAAATATTTGCTGACGGACAAAAATTAAGACTCGGAAGAATTATTTTTAGGTCATGCAAAACCAAACGCTAAGCCACTGTGTTACCGAGCTACGATCAGTCTAATAAGCAACTTTTTCTGCTTCTACATGATGCCGGTTTTAGTATTTTAAAAGTCCTACAATTTCATGACCGTCGTATGAAGATCAGGGAAGACATTTAAACATCTACTACTACGATTCCCAATCAGCCTCCAGAAAGTGGCTATTATAGCATAACAGCTTAAAACGGGAAAAAGCTATTTGGCTAGACATAATATATGCGACAATTACATTCGTTATCTATCAGAGTCCACAAGCTATACCGGACATTTCTCTAGATTGCAACCGCGGTTTTATTATTATACTTATCAGTTGTTTTCAAGAAGGTCCCACTGTCCATCTCCTTCATTTTTCCTCTGTCGCCTTTTATGACACAAAGGAAGTGATTTGGGGTAGTCGAGTCGAGCATGAAATAAAGGTACATAAAGGCAAAAATTAGTAGTAAGTAATGTAATTTTTAGTGTGCATTATCAAATTTAAATAAAGAAATATTTTCATAACAAATATTTTTGCTAAAAAAGCATATAAAGAGAAGAATAAAAAATAATTACTAATTTTAGAAACTGTGACAAACACAATTAAGCTGAGTAATAACATCACAGGATGAACATCCCTCACTCGCTATTACCCAATATTTACATTCACGCAACAAGTTCTTTAAAGTCAATATTACGTGTGCTATACGAATATGTAAATACATTTCTGATATAACATGGCTTCCATTTTGACCGATACATGTTTGTTTGTACTAACAATTCTCGCTACATCTTGTGCCACCGAAGATGGTGTATACCGGTTCTCTTTGTTTTATAGTCTGTTGATATCTAACAAATCTGTATTCATTAGCATATTGAAATTTATACTTTTATGGCTTTATTGTAATTAAAGATTGATGTCATAGCCTACAATGCGCTGTATCTAGCTAAAATCTCTCAAATTTACCGTTCCTCTATCCCGTTTGGCCACAAAATAAAAATAAATTAATAAGTCTATTTTCATCATACTACACGAGCTGTTAATTACAACTTTAGTTGATAATTTGCCTTATGCTTGATGGTGCGGCAATTTTTTTAGTCGTAGTTAAAAAATATTTCTAAGATATATGACTATGACACATCATGTGCCCCGCTGTGGGATGCATATAAGAGTATACTTTTGCTTTCTGCTGACTAACTTTTATCAATCAAATTTGTTGATTTTGAGTTATTAATACTTTATGATACATATGGGATGTTACTTTAAGCCACAGTTAATCCTAACACGCATTAGTTATTTCGAAGTCTTTTCAAAATGTTTGTTAAACATTTACAAATTCAGTTGTATTTTGTCGTTTATAATTGTTAAATATTGTAGCAGTAGTGGGCATTACATAATATCGTTAGTTTTAAAACCCATAAAAAATACAAACAGATACTTATAGGGTCCCAGATAATCAGTTTCTTATTATTCTATTCTCCTCTAATAGCCTTTCTTAAACCACTGCAAATTACATATTCATCAAGGCGGCAAATAGACGGCGTAACTTAAAAGGCTTTTTCAATGAGAGTAAAGTTTTAACCCTCGCACTGGTGATGCAACTCCTTAAAACTAGATGGTTGTATTTGGGTTAGTCATTTACGGAAAGGATTTGCAATGGGCTCAAGACCGTTGCGAAAATTTGTTGTTTTGTACGTGGAGGTTTGAATGGCTGTAATTATGATGATAATTATGACATTTGAACAACAGGAATCCAAAGGATATTATTAATAACTGACAACTTATAATTGTACATTTTAGAACCGATTTTTCTTGTTTACCACAAAAGTGATTTATTGCAAAAACAAGTCGATAAGCAATATAAGAAGAAAATATTGTTCTATTCAACCTCACAAGTGAAGTGTAACTAAATTATTCAGTCATAAATGTTCACGCAGGCGTTAAGACCGGGTGCTAACTGATCTAGTTTGAACTTTAACTAAAGCAGGTGGCGCAAAGCACAGTCTTGTTGGCATTAGTAATGAAACTATTGTCAATTGTAGATCATATTTTTGATGTTCTATTATTAACGGCAGACATTTTGTAAACCTATTTATTTTATATAAAATACGCGAGCAATAAGACAATGAAATTTTAAAATTTATTATGTTTATAATTAATGAAGCTGTAAAATCCAAAAAGTTAACAACACTACATCACAGAAACTAGATGATGTAATGAAAAAAAATGTTTCACATCACAATGACGACTTAAAAAACGTGAGTTTTAAATTCCAAGGGTAGCCATTAAAGTGCTACTGACACAATTGAACGCACAAGTACAGAAGTCTTCACTCGCTTCACTTCACTCTAGCCTAATATGACCTCTAACGCTTTGTACTTAATACACTATATGATGTTGTAATACATTTTTATACGTGCTAGAGCCACATTGCAGCTATATTATGGTTGTAGCATGAATGGGTCGGCTCGACCAGGGAAGGACCACGCTCTCACAGAATACCAGCGTAAAATAGCAGCTTAATGTTGCTGTGTTTCGTATGGTGAGTGTAGAGAACCGGAGACCCGTTTTACTGGAATCGAGGCATTCCATCTTAGTCCTCAAGTGTGACAACGCATCTACATTTTGATTCTTAATCGAGGTTAAATGTAGAGGTAACGCACTTACCATCAGATGGACTGTGTGCCCTTTTGTCACCTTTATCCTATAAAAAATTTGAATTTGGTTGATTTTATTTCTACCAAGAGACAAAAATCATACATTCTTTCATTACAGCCTATCAAAGTCCACAGCTGAACAAAAGTTCCCTTTTAGATTATCACATAGTGGATTTTGCTATAGTGGACAAGCTACCTTCATTTATTTGGTTGATTTTATTTCTACCAAGAGACAAAAATCATACATTCTTTCATTACAGCCTATCAAAGTCCACAGCTGAACAAAAGTTCCCTTTTAGATTATCACATAGTGGATTTTGCCATAGTGGACAAGCTACCTTCATTTATTTGGTTGATTTGATTTCTACCAAGAGACAAAAATCATACATTCTTTCATTACAGCCTATCAAAGTCCACAGCTGAACAAAAGTTCCCTTTTAGATTATCACATAGTGGATTTTGCTATAGTGGACAAGCTACCTTCATTTATTTAGTTGATTTGATTTCTACCGAGAGACGAAAATCATACATTCTTTCATTACAGCCTATCAAAGTCCACAGCTGAGCAAAAGTTCCCTTTTAGATTATCACATAGTGGATTTTGCCATAGTGGACAAGCTACCTTCATTCACATGTACCTATTTACTATAAATTTAAAGGTTGGTTCTATTTCATAATACTATAATTATTGTATTCTATGGTTTTATTTATTTTTTAAAACACATTCTGTTTTACTATTTGACAAAATCTCGTTTTGAGTATTGAAATTCGAACGAATGGACAAAGAAAGTCGAGAGTTTGTCGTTTTTATTCAACCCACAATAGGCGTATGCGTGTACAATATACATACTTCAATTATAAGGTTTCCTACCTCTGTTATAAAGGTTTCACGTGCCTTTAAATAGGCCTCATATTATTTTTTATCTTTTAGCATATTTTCTTACAAATTATTCATATAATTTTCTTTAATCAAAGTGTAACTGGTGGTTCTTATTCAATATATTTATTATCTCAACATTAATGGTAACTCAAAAAATGGTGCTTATTTAAAATGATAATCTTAAACAATCGGATCTTGATTCGACAGGTGTCAGTACAAATTTCAAATGCTGATTTTCTATTAATAATTAAATAATAAACAAGGTGAGTGGCCCATGGACAATTTCAATTAATTTCAAATAAGACTACAAAGCTATGCGCTCGCTGTAAATTTCACAGTACGTCAGGAACCCAGATTCGATCCACGCCGGCACCAATGAAATTATTAATTGCAAATTTAAGTGCTGATTCACCACGAACTTGACACTTACTCCTACGTATATTGAGAGAAGAAAAGAGCTAAACCGTCTAGCGAATTAGTTAACTGATATCTTTTTTTATTGACTAAAACATATTTGTACACATACAGAAATTACAAGTTTTACACTTACATACGTATTTAGTTTTTTAACTTACTTCAATTTTTCTTTCAGTAGTTTAATAAGTCTATGATTTCATATTTCTAAATTATGTATATCACGATTATCATGATTATTACAGCCCATCACGTCCACTGCTGAACATAGGCCTGCTCCAAGAAATACCACAAAATTGTTGAGGAAAATAATTTACTAAGACTAAACATAAACAACACTGTTATATTCTATATTTAACATATAGTTTTTATTATTACAAAACATTATGGTTTTTGTATAATTTGTATGTAATCATGTATGAATAAAACCAAATGAAAATAATTGGGTAATTTATGGCATTATTATAGATTAAACTAATTTAACCAATTTTATCGCAACAATTTTAACTTCTTTTAAGATCTGATTAAAGATTTAAACGTTAATGCTGAAGTTAACTCTGGGTAACTATGATATTTAAATTAAAATAAGAAATCCTGCGTGTCTAACATATAAAAATATCCTTGAATATTCCAAGCCCGATTTAAATTACTTTTTTAACGCATTGGGTGACAAACGAGCACACAGTCCAGCTGATGGTAAGTGGATGCTGTAGCCCATAGACATCCACATTTATCCTCAATTAAGAATAAAAATGCAAATGCGTTATCACTCCTGGGGACTAAGGTGGAATGCCTCGATTCCAGTTAAAAGGGTATCTGGTCTGAATCCCGGTCCGTCCATCCGACCGACCATTCGACCCATTCGTGCTACAACTATAATATAGCGTGCCTCTACCACGTAAACTTCATTGTAGTATTGAAACGCGCCAGAAAGTTTTAATCTTAATAAATTTAAATAATAAAATTCTTGGTTAATGCAACTAAGTTACATTGTAAAAATCCATTATAATAAAAATGCGAAAATTTTGTTAATTTTCATAAAATAATTACAATTATTATATTTCACAATTTTCATGACTTCCTTCTGAACGTTCCTTTAAATGATGAAGATAACGACCGTAATTTGTCTTTCCACAATATTTAAAAAGCATTAATAAGGATAACTTAGAGATTAACTAAAGGAATCCTCTTATTTTTCGCAATATCGAATTTGTCGATAAATTTATTGTAAATTTTGCTCCCCTTATTTTAAAGAACTTTTTAAAAACACTTCATCAGGAAGTAATCATAGTAAGCAATTTCCTTTGACGTCAAAATCTTAACTACTACGTAATTAACTATTGAGATTAGTAGCAGCGGAACTTTAAGTAATTTCAGTAACATTTCATAGCCTGCGTCAACTTGCTAAGAATTTTCAAGTCTATGTTAATTATACAACTTTGAATATTAAATTATTTGAGAGCATAATAACATTTCTGAATATTAACGTTTGATTTTAATTGAAGGCTAGTGAAGTGTTTAAAACATTTAGGTTATGGTTAATAAGTACTCTAGGTACTTGTAAATGGTGAAAACGATGGTGTGTTAATGGTGTGCTAACATTTGTCGACAAAAAAAAATGTTTTTTTGCGAAATTCTTCAAACATCAGACACGTGTAAAAAAGAATAAACGCGTATCTCTATTGATAATTGATTTTATAAAAACATTACACCTCCTCTACCTTTAAAAGTATGATTTTCGCCTGTAGCGTGTGGGAATTTTACAAACATAAATTACAAATTGACAAATATCCAAACTATAAACAATAATTTGTAGGCCAAACTAACACTAGGTTCGTGCGGGATGCTAGCCCAAGGCCCTACAGCACTACATACAACTGTGTTACCGAGCCGAGTTTTAACGTATGCTTTCATCTCCATTCATATTCGAATGTTATTGCCGTTGTCGTAATCCTTTATAGTACGTACGCACTGAGAAACATCCAACACGTAATGTTTTGAAACAAATCGCATAAAATAAATCACACAACATGTTTTGTTGATGGTAGCGTTCGCACTCACAAAAACTGTGTAAAATTTTCAACAGATATTCAAACTTATCTTTCAACATGACAATATTTCTACAAATTTGTGTTCAAACATTTTGTTTCTGAAGTTATAAAGATATAATATAGTTAAAATATGTAATGTACAATAAATTGTCAAACATGTTTCACAACAATATGTTTTTTGACTATGCAAACGCTTTTTGATACATTGACATTGACAGAAAACCGTGCTTAAAACATGTTTTTTTGTGTGTGCGGTGCAAACTCACGGTTAGACGAACATCATCATCATTAATGTTGATGCTTCTGCTTTGATATAGCAGATATGAAGCATCAACGTTCCGGGAAGACTGCAGTTTGTGATCATATCCTAGACGGCCCCAACCATTACATCAGATTTGATAGACCACAAATTCTCGCGAAAGAACACCGATTCCTACCAAGGATGATACGTGAGGCTATTGAAATTAAAAAACATCCTAATTTCAATAGAGAAGGAGGCTGGGTACTACCACCTGCTTGGGATCCTATAATCAATAAAATTAAAACTAAACCCAAGCATACCACTGCCAGACCTCAGGACATAGTCAGTTCATTTTGTATAGATCGGACCATAAACAATAATTAAAAAAGCTGAAGGTACTCCGGGTTTAACATTGACATCGGGACGTCAGTCATCTCAGTCCCCCATGACTATGGGTGCTGGAAAGCGCCCGAAACGTCGGGAATTAAAAATAAAAGTAATTAAAAGTAAAATAACGCGATAAAATCCGTAAAAGTAGTTTTAATCAATGTGTAGTGCTCGCGTAAATATAAGAAATCATTATAATATGGTCACTTTCTTATAATTCGAAAACTACAGCCTTCTTCGCATAGATGGTTCTGTGATACGATAGCTCTTCAGCAGTCAATCATATAATGAAGGGTCAAAAGGGCGCTGCTTTATCGATGCCATTTTGACAGTTGAAATTATAGTAAATATTTTAATCGATTTCATTATTATGTAGTGTAGTGAGTTTTTTTTATGTTGATTTTTCGAAATGTTCCTAATTATTGACAAAGCTTGTTTGTTATTGTTTTCTTATTAAATTAGCTAATGTATATGCCTTTGCTTCGTATGTCTCTGTGCTCCTCTTAGTTTTGGTTTTATAGTGCGGCAAAGCTTAAGGGCCATATTACCCTCACATACCTTAGGGGCCGTCCATTAATCACATGAGGCTCGAAAGGGGGGAGGGGGTATGGCAAAAATCACAAGAGGGAAGGAGATGTAGTAGAGATTATCATGTGCATTTATTTTTTCGTCAAACGCGCGATTTATAAATTGAAAAGCGGCGTGTATAGTGGACCTTGACTCACCTGTACATGTAATATCATGTCACAGGCATGAACCTAATACGAGCAATAATAATCTAGAGATGCACAATGTTTGTCTTCACGCATCCTCACGCGACGATTGATCGTTAGATCGAGTTTCTCTACGTAGTGCGCGAAAATGATGACGCCGAGTGGCTTGATGAACGACGCTGATCTTCAATAAAGCACAGTGGCAACAACGGCCTTGCAAGATGCTTAACCAGTTGTTAGTGTTGAAGAGTCTTGCTAATCCGTGGTCCGAGGACAATGTACAGTATGTTCATCTAGTACAATATATGTTTCTCATGATTACTCCGTTCCTTTAATATTATTTTTATGTCAAAAATTACCTACAACCTTTCTGTCTAGACATTTTATCACGGTCCTTAATTTCAGAATAAAACTAGATTTTACTTTATAAATGTATTTAAACATAATATTATTCTAGAAATCTTAAGATTCGTTGTAGGTACTAAAAAATACAAATGATTTTGGGTAGGGTGAGGTTTAAGACTAACCCCCCCGGGTTTAACCCACACACAGGTTATAAATGTTTAAAAAACCATCAAGTGATTAATGGACGGCCCCTTAATTACAAATATGTGTAATTAATTAAGAAATTAAAATATAAGTTAGTGAACTTTATATCCACTTTTTAATAATATAGTTATTATTCGTAACGTTTATATTTTTTCGATTCTTATGCTAATGAAACTTTGTCCCATATTTTTTTTGAACTACTTAAACCGTATTCAAACAAACATAATATTCCACTTAATCCCTTCGCAGTTAATTCTTTTTATTCTCACTTCTGTTCGCTGCTCGCTTCGCGCGTCAAGATTAGAAAGGTTTCCATCGTATGAGCATAATATTATTATTCCTTACAGCCCCTCAGAGCTCAGGGCGAGCTATTACTCATCTTTTTCCCGCGTCGAGGGCTCGTTTTTATTGCTAGACGTGAAAAATACCAGAAATTTCATCCAGTCCGCTCAAAGTGGTTGGATTAATTCAGAAGGCACTTATTTCAAATTGGATTTCGCTCGCGCCGCGACTCTGTCGTCGTCGCCTTCATTTCCTTTTAATAGTGTCACAGGCAACCACTCGTACGGTCTTCTGCTGACGTCAAAAATACGTTCGGCGATAGTGAAGTAAGTTTGAAAGATATCAACAAATAACTTTCTTTTTAACTTTATGATATAATCTTAGAGTGAAAGATATATCTAATCAACATCATCATCTTTCTAGCAAAAGTACACTGCTAAACGTAGGTATACTGCAAGTAATCCATCGACTTCCTTACCGACTACACTTTGCTTACCGGTTCAAATTTTTGGCTCTGAAGTAATAGTTCAAGTACCTAAAGAAAAACGTCAAAAATTGGATTATAAATCTAAAAAAAAATTATTTCTTGGTTACTGTGAATCTAGTAAGGGATATCGGCTACTTGATCTTGACACAAATAAAATTGTCAAAAGTAGAGATGTAGTGTTTTTAGAAAATGTTCAAAGATTTGAGCATAATGTGTACTTACCTTGCTTACCTAACAGCGATCCTAAAATACAGTTAACTGAATAACCCTGCAAAGAAGAATCACGAATCAGCTCAGATCGGTCTGCGAGTGATGAGTCCTGTCAGGCGACAGTGATGATCCATCCTACATACCAGAGGAATCAGTTGACCTTCCGACACCAGCGCGTAATATAAACTTACGGCCACGCAGAGCTGCCCAGTATGCAGAAAGGGATGACCATGATGTGAGTTACTTTTGTCCAATTCTTAATTTATGTGATCCTCTCACTGTTGATGAAGCTCTTTCATCTCCACATACTAATCAGTGAAAGAAGGCCATGAAGGAGGAATATGATTCCTTAGTAAAGAATAAAACTTGGTCACTGGTATATTTGCCGTCAGGTAAGAGAGCCTTGCCATGTAAATGGGTGTTTAAAAGTAAGATAAATGAGAAAGGTGAGATTGTTCGTTTTAAAGCAAGATTAGTCATTAAGGGATGTGCTCAAAGAAATGGAAATGACTACGATGAAGTCTATTCTCCAGTAGTAAGATACACCTCAGTCCGATTCTTGCTTGCTCTAACTGCTAAATACGACCTAGAAATGTTTCAGATGGATGTTATAAGTGCCTTTCTTCAGGGTGACATAGACGCTGAAATTTATATGGCACAACCAGAATGCTATGAAGAGAATGATCAGGTGTGTCACCTACATAAATCAATCTATGGGCTCAAGCAGGCTAGTCGTCAGTGGAACCTGAAATTAAACAAAGTTCTACTTAAAATTGGATTGAAAAGATCAAAAATAGATCCATGCATCTATTATTCTGTAAATGAATCAAAAATGATTTTTATTGCAGTTTGGGTGGACGATTTCATGTTTTTTACAAATGAGAAGAAAACAGCAACGGATATCAAAGAAAAACTCAAAGAGGAATTCTGTATGAAAGATCTGGGTGAGATACAGCAGTGTATTGGCATAAATATAAATAGAAATCTTGAGGCAGGTGGGATCATGTTGGACCAAGAAAAATATATAAACCAAGTGTTAGAACGCTTTGGCATGTCTGAATGCAAACCAGTTTGCACTCCGATTGAGGTAAATATGAAATTTAATAAGAAACCTGAGAATGAAGATGGTAATTTCCCATATAGGGAAGCGGTGGGCTGTCTGATATACCTGGCACAAGTTACACGACCTGACATCACATATGCGGTGAACAAGTTGAGTCAGTACTGTAAAGACCCAGGGATTCAACACTGGCTTGGAATAAAAAGGGTCATGAGATATCTTCAAGGAACCAAGAACCTAAAGTTATGTTATGTCAAAGATGAGTCTAAGGATATAACTGAGTATTATGATGCAGACTGGGCTAGTGACCCACAAGATAGAAGATCATGCAGCGGTTACACTTATATTGTTCAAAATGCTTGCATATCGTGTAAACAACAGACTGTGGCACTCTCGACAGCAGAGCCTGAATATATGGCGATGGCTATGGCGACCCAGGAGGCGTTGTGGCTTCGGTAACTGCAAGATGAGCTCGGGCAAGGCTTGGACAGTGTATTACTCATTTATAGTGATAACCAAAGTGCAATAAGGCTGGCATTAACTGATTGTTATAAATCTAAGACCAAACATACAGATATAAGGTTGCATTTTATTAGGGAAAGTGTTGTTAAATGTAAAGTAAAATTTTTATTTGTAAATGTTTGTAACATGATAGCTGACAATTTCACAAAAGGTGTTACACTTGCAAAACATTTATATTGTATTAGTAAGATGGGATTGTATTCTAGAGTGTTGGTAAATGAGAACACAACCATTTGTATTTCTTTGTTGGCTTTACTGCTAATTTAATTGCCTTATGTTGGCAACATTTTTATATTCTCATCTTTTATAGTTTGTGGCACAGTAATCTATGTTTTCTGTGGTTATTACTAATAAAACGTTGTTACGTATTTCCGTGTTCTACAGTTATTTTAATGATTTCATCCCAAAACATCAACAATATGGCATCTTAAGGCACGTTCCATATAGCACGATACATATATCTATTCAAACTAAGATTAATGTTTATCAAACAATTATACAGATTTACCGAAATTTAAGTAAATTCATAACCCCGTTTTTTCGTCAATGTTATTTAAATACCCAAACCGGCAACAAGGAATGTCATCAAAAGTGCGTGTAGTAATGCGACTGCCTATACGCCAGCCAAGCGTGACGATAATGGCACGTAACGGACGAATTCGTTACAACGGTAGGTGTCCACGTTAAGCGGTAGACTTCAGGGGAACGATATAGTTAGTCCATGGGCATCTCATAATCTACAGAAAAGCTATTAACTTTTTGACGGTGCACTATTATTAATAATAAATAATAATTAATTAATGCCGTCTAAAAATATCTTGAAAGTAACATTTAAAAAAAAATAAACGTATTTATAAGCATAAAGCTAAAAATACATTAATTTCAAACATTAATTAGTATTGTACAGTAATTAGTCTATAAAAAGTTCAATATTTTTTAACACTGTATTACTGGAGTGTGTTTATGTAATGATTGCTTTTATAAAGGAGCTGTCGGAGACGCATACCCAAGGTTATATGTCTATATAGGGTTGTCAGGTGCCTGACTACTAAAGAATTGTTGCACAATGTATGTCCTACATTGGTCATTTATAATAGTAAGATGCATAAGCGTTGTCATAGCATAGTTGTGGATCGAAGTCCGATATTTATAAAACATAATAGTAAAATCTATAAAATAAAACAAATATGTGGAAGGTCTCAAATATGTAAAAGCATTATATTGATAGAAATGGGATTTGAAAAGGATTATTATAATTACGACACATCTTCTCATCAGGTATACCTCAATCTCTGAAAACTAAAGTGTACAACCAGTGCGTGTTGCTAGTGATGACTTACGGATCAGAGACGTGGTCCTTTACTGCTGGCCGTATGAGGACGCTCAAGGGCGCTCAGCGAGCTATGGAGAGGGCTATGCTCGGAGTTTCTCTGCGTGATAGACTCAGAAATGAGGATATCCACAGTAAAACCAGAGTGACCGACATAGCCCAACGGATTACTAAGCTGAAGTGGCAATGGGCCGGTCATATAGCTCGAAGAACCGATTACCGATGGGGAAGAAAGGTTCTCGAGTGGCAGCCTCGTACCGGTAGGCGTAGTGTAGGGCGACCCCCCACTAGATGGAGTGACGACCTGGTAAGACATGCAGGAATTCGATGGATGCAGGTGGCTCAGGACCGTGCTTTGTGGCGTTACTTGGGGGAGGCCTATGTTCAGCAGTGGACTTGTGAAGGGCTGTAATGATGCTGATGATGATGTAAACTGCTTCACAGTGTCCGAGACCGAGGTATACTTGGACTCGCTATCCAATATGTCCTAGGCATATCATCTTAGTGCCGGTGGTAAGCGGGTTTGCTGTAAAAATGCGACTTGCACGTGGACATCGCACGCCCCTACCAGTTGTGGGTGACATCTTAGCGCATAGCGTTATGATACGTCGGCTATCTTTCGGATTAGGGAGAATGTGTTTAGCAATACTTTTAAGTGCAACAAGCATATTAAACTCCAAGTCATAGTGCAATATCTCTATGATACGTGGATTTTGGTTACTGGTGTCTAAGTAACTTGCTACTATGATACGTTGGTGCTATTTTTAATATAAAAACAGCATCAATTTTGTTGCCAAATTCGATAGGGATCATTTGGGTTTGTTGTGAGGGGCCGTCATCTGTATGATAGTTGAATTGATGCATACTGCTACTTTGGTATGGTATTGCTAATTTTGGTGGATCTGTGGGTGTGCTGGGCCTCATTAGACGCATCTTGTGGTTCTGGTCGATGAAGTTATGAGGGTGGTGATGTCTGCTGGGATCGCATGAGGGAGCTTAGGATGGAGTAAGCCCCACGATAGTTGTAGGTATTGATGCTTGTTACGTTTTGCAGTATTGTATCCCTGCGATGATTTTTTGGCAGGTCGCTACTCTCAATGGCGCTCTCTGCGTCTTAGTTTGACTTACACCTAACTAACTTTGATCAAGTTGGGTCCCTTAATTACGAGGCTGCAGACTGTCTGACCTCCATGGTGTTTTAATTAAAAACAAATAAATTATCACTGTAAATTTTCCACCTTTGAATGATTGAACGTAACTTGTTGGTGGGTGAGAAAAACGTTATACATAATTTATTCAACGTTAGTTATACAAACCTTTACTAATGGTGAATTATTATTATTATCTTGTAACTGCCTTTTGACTATATCTGTCGGTCTATTGGTTGGTGGACATCAAATCTGCATTTTGTAGTTAATCGGTAAGAGAGTATAATATGTGAGTGTTTTTGATATCATCAGATGGACTGTGCTAGTTCGTCACCCTTAATTCTATAAAAACACATGAAAACCAGCAATTTTTGTTATTACAGTACCATTTTAAAGTATCATGTTCCAATGTCTTATGGCAACACTTGACTCGACTTGACTCAAACAAACTGTCAGACCGTTCGACGTTCTAATTCGTTTTCGTATTAGCTTACATTAGCAATATTTAGATTTGGTATAGTAAATACTTTTCCTCACATCAATATGGAAGTATTATGGTATATTTAGTTTTTAAAATGTTGGATAAATATAAACAAGTAAACAAAACATCGAGTTAGTTTCACCACATGGCACTGTCTTATAGTCTATTTATTCAAGGACAAACGATTTTTTATAGATATATAAAACAAACGAGCAAACTTTTTACCGAATTTTCAATGGACACTATCGCCCATATACCTACGATTTATTACGTGGTAGAGCCACGCTACAGCCTACAGCCCGCTACATATTCTAGTTGTAGCACGAATAGGTCGGCTCGTTCAGGGCAGGACCCCGCTCTCACGGAATACCAGCGTAAAGTAGCATCGTAATGCTGCTGTGTTTCGTATGGTGAGTGTAGAGAACTAGTGACCCTTTTTACTTAAATCGAGGCATTTCATCCTAGTCCTCAGTGGTGACAACGCATTTGCATTTTGATCCTTAGTTGAAGATAAATGTAGATTTCTATGTACCACAGTATTCACTTAACATCACGTGGACTGTTTGCTCGTTTGTCACTTGATGCTATAAAAAATATATATTCTGATTAAAAATCAAAATTCTTAGGTATGAATGATTTATTTGTAGATGAGTCCGTATGGGTACCAATCTTCCAATTCAAAATAGTATCCAAAATAGCATTGCTTGCACTACTGTATTCGGGTCTGAAGGGTTTAGAGAATTAGTAAAATTATAGACTGTGAGGCAATCCATCATGAGAGGCATTTTCAAAAAAGATACTTTTTTTTCACCCAACTTCAAGTTGCTTATCAACATACAAAACACAGCAGCATAATACTGCTGTTTTATACACTGGCATTCTGTTAGTGTAGTCCTTTTTCGATCGAAGCTCACACTTGGTTCTTTCTTAGCACAGCCGTAATACAGCGTGGTACTTTACCAAATAGAAAACTTTTCGGATTCACAGGGACGAACACAAAAGTCATTTATATTTGCTTTTTCTTCTGCGGCCCATAAAACGATCTAGTAAGAAAGAAAATATTTGAAGACTTGGTTTACATTGAATAAAACTATTATTTACGGATTTATCGCGTTTAATTACTACTTTAACTTATTTTATTATCCCAACGTTTCGGGTGTTTACAGCACCCATGGTCACAGGGGGACTGAGATGTTTGACGTCCCAGTGTCATATGTCCGGCTATCTTTAGTTTTTGAATATTAATTTATGGTCCGATTTACGCAAAACGAGCTTATAGTATCATGAAGTATTCCAGTGGTATGCTTGTGTTTGGGTTTAATTTTGTTAATTATAGGATCCCAAGCAGATGGTAGCACCCATTCATCTTCTCTATAGAAATTTGGATGTTTGTTTTATTTTCAATAGCCTCGCGTATCATCCTTGATAGGAATCAGTGTTCTTTTGCGAGGATTTGTGGTTTATCAAATGTAATGTAATGATGGGAACGATCTTGAACATGTTCGCAGACTGCAGACTTAAACTTGAACCACGTCGTGTAGTGTTCGCGTAAATTTAAGAAATCATGACTTGGTTTATGTTATAAATATTCACTGTATTGGAAGATGTTGGAATTACGAGTTTCCTTATCGCATAGAGACAGTATGGGATGCAATTACATTCTAAATTCCAGCAATGTCTAAAATAACAATGGCCGAAAAGCATTACCTCTAAACATTAAGGAGGCATGTCAATAGCGTTGACCTGTATTCCGAAGAAGCTCCCTCTGAAATAACAAACTATAGACAAGGCAAAGTTAAACAACGCCTCTGTTTACTCAAATGCTCGTAGGTAGCACTCGGAGGCGCGAATGTCTTAACGTTGCATCCGTGTTTTGAAAATATTATAGGCACTAGTGTTGTCGATTTCCGTAATTTATTTTTAAAATTTAAATATTAAGCAAGCTGTATTTCACTTTTAACTGCACATTAAACACTACATATCCACCAAACAAAATATAAAATAAGCGCTTTTACTTTGACATTGTACACTCCACAGACTAAGCATTTTTTTTAAAAGAATATCAACAATGCTATAAACATTACTAATATTCCTCTTAACCACTCGTGGTAAGCTTAAATTGCTTATGTCATGGCTCGGATTTGTGGATTCGAACCCACGACCTTTTTGAGTTCGCGGTCCGCGCCCTACCATTAGGCTACTGTCGCTTCTATTCAAAAAGGAACAATTGAAATATCACAAAATTCACAGCTCATTAATCAATCAGTTACTATTTGTTGGCAGCCTTTTAATTATCTTTGATGACAATCTCCAGTCTGAGCGATTGTTTAAATACAGCCTATTATAAATGTTCGACATTGGCTCTACAAACGTAAGCAATAAATGTATTTTTTATTAAATTTAATGTATTTGTAACATATATTATTCAAAAGTTTTTGCCTTCCCCAATCTTTTTAACCTGAACTATACCAAATTTTACTCTCCTTTATGCACGCAATATTTTTAAAAGGGGGTACCTACTTACAAAGTTTTATCTCTTACGTACGACTTAGATAACTTCAAGAAAAGAGTCTACTCCTTTTTAAAAGTCCGGCAACGCATCTGCAATTCCTCTGGTGATGCAGTTGTTCATGGGCGGCGGTAATCACTTACCATCAGGTGAGTGGTATGCTCGTTTGCCCCCTGTCCTATAAAAAAATCTCCATGTATTAATACATAGATAATATTTGTACTTTAAAATTTATAAGACACAAGGCTTCAAGCTGATAAAAAGTTATGCAAGTTCTTTAATCAATGATATAAAATAATTTCAATTCTTACTATCAATATTAAGAAGTCCATTGCAGAACACAGGTCTCCCCAAGGAACGCCATTAAGCACAGACCTGAGTACCAAATCGTCACCTTAGCTAGCATAACATAACATATATATGTAAACAACTTACTTTAAAAAAAAACTGTAATCTACAATGTTACGATATGATATGTTTCTCTCAACTAGAAAAATAACTATTTTATACTGTCAAAATAAGAATTCTTAACATAAAGGTTCAACTATAATATAGAGAAACTAACGTATTATAAATTGTTTTCATTGTTTAGGCGTAAGCAAGCCATTGTTAAGTCCTCAGAATATGCTCCGTTCGAGAACGTGTGTTTCTATGTAAATGTTGGTCTCGATTTCCATTAAAATCGCGAACGTTACAAAAGCAATGTTGAAAGTTAAGCTTTGAATACTGTAAAATTTAATTGGACGTGAAACAAGGCATCTCTTAAGTTGGCTCATTTAGTTACTGTTACTATTTAAACCAAAACTAGATTTGAAAGCGGGCCGTTTCTTAACTTCAACAGCTGTTACGGATGGTTTTAACTAGACGTGTGTCAATCGTGAGTGATTCGTTAGAATGGGTCGCATTAAAATATTAATAATTGAAATTACATTTTTTTAACCTTCCGGATCAAACTATTGACAGTATGGTAATAATTCTCCAGACCGAATTTCAGCCACGGCGGCCTGCCTCAACGGAGGCTAGCCATCGGCGCAGGACAGGATTATAGTTCCCAAGTGTATGCGCAATCACAGGTGCACTCTCTATTCCTTCACTCTCATAATTCGATGGGACGGTAAACCGACAAAACCGGAGAGAGATCAGGCGCAGGACTATTGGCTTAACGTACTTTCCGAGACAACTTCCTGACTTCGGACAGCTACTGAGAATTTCTTCACAGAAAAACTCAATAATTGATTTTGTTATATGTATGGTAATGTCTGACGACCGACATTATCTAGCGGGTCTCACAGATCACAGAGTACTAAAACTCAAAATGATCCATTTGAATGATCGATCCGAATGATCCAGTTCGTAAGACAAATAAATACTTAAACTATCGGGTCACTAGAAATGAATGAATAACACATGTATAATTCTAATAGGCTTGAGTCTTATCTTTCGGGTTCTTTTTACAGTTAAGTTGTTTCGGAAATTTGTTAGTATTTAGCGAGAATCGCTAAGTCTTTATCGCTATATATAATATAATAGATTTCATCAAACAGAACGTTATATTAAGTTTCTCTAATAAGTTAAAAAGTATATCTATTTATTTATTAATATTTAATTGCAATCAAGCTAAGCTAAGGTTTAAAAACGTTGAATTTAACGCATGCAAACTGCAGTAGACGTTACGCCACCTCCACTTGCGGTCTTTGTTCCGGATTGAATCTAAGTGGGGTAAAATCAAACACTTTTTCAAACAGGGTTTTTACTATTCTTTTAAATATATGGAGATATTTGAGTCAAGTTTGGTGCTCCAAACTCATCATTAAAGCCAATCATCATATCCACCACTAGTACAGAGACATCCTTTATAAATATACACATTGCATACGTTACAATTTATCACAATAATTAATAGAATCAGGCGTTACTTTGCGGCAATCGATTATATTAAAGTTGTTAAGAATTGCTTCGCTCACATCTATTTTATTAAGCAGACTGATCACTTATTTTATTGAGCGGATGTGAGCGAATTAATTCCAACCAACTTTAATTTATCAAAAGTTTATTGCTGAATAAACTTTTGATAAATTAAAGGTGGTCACTTTCCAGGCGACTTAGCAACCGCAATTATTTGTGCTGCCCACCTCTAAATTTCACTCCATTGTCTCTTACGACACCTACAGGGTGATATGGGAAAGTAGATCATCTAATGTCACCACTATACCGTGTATATAGTATACGCAATGTTATTACTTAATATGTCATATTTATGTGTAAAGCAGCGCCAAAAATGTTAGGTATTTGTTTCTGCGAGTGCCAATCCCCAAGCCCTAACGTGGCTTTTCCAGCAAATCCTCCCACAGTGAGAGAGTCCCATCTCCAGCCGTGAACTTTCATATGATGTTAAAGCAAAATAATATTTAATACGATAATGTAAACTCTACAAAGATAAAAACAGCTATTTTATTTCCTTTTAATTTATGTGCTAGTTTTAAAACTGTTTTTGTTATTTTTTGTTATTTGTTACATTGTTTACTGAAAAAAATTGTTTTTTCAGTAAACAATGTAACAAATACTAACATTATAACTTCATGATTAGAAATCTTTAAAGAATTATCTTAGAATTTAAACATCCACTCGCAGAACATAACCATGAATTTAAATGTACGAGCACATTAAACACTTAAATAACACACTTTTTTTTAAACCAGCCATTTCATTCAACACAACCATTCATTACAACCTTCAGGGATGACAACGCATCTGCATCTTGATTCATAATCAAGGATTAATGAGGGTAGACAACCACATAATTGTGGTGGGTGGGTGTTTCACAGCATCCCTATACCATTAAGTAAGTGGACTGTGTACACGTTTTAAAAACTTTTTGAATATGCTAAAACACCGTTTAACTTAAAACAACAAACATCACTTTTAATATATATTTATATATATATATATATATATATATATATATATATATATATATATGTTATGTAATATAATAACTGGAATTTCAAGTAATTTTAACAGTAAAATGATAAAAATATCGCATCAGTAAATGGACTGTAACTACTATTAATGTTTAATTAAAACCATTTTATTGTTCTGAAACAAGTGAAATGGGATATTAAGAGATGTCATGATACATTCAAGCGACTTAATATAATATTCAACGTTTCCACGATTTCATTTCCAAAACTGTTACTTTGTAATTATCTGCATACAGATGATATCTCAAATGACTATGATATTACAGAATTTCATTTTATAATAAAAATTTGTAAATCTTTTTATCGCAATATGTCTTAATAATAGTATTTGTAAATATGAACCAATATCATTTGTGGATGTGTTTCTCAGATGCGAAAGAATAAACATATAATTAAATAATGAATAAAATAATATGCCTAATTTTTGGTCACAGTGGCCAGTGTCATTGGAGACTAGTCGTTGACGCTGGACAAGATTATAGTGCACGAGCGACCGAGTGTGAGCGCAAACACAGGTGTTCTGTCTGTTCTCTCATTTACAAAGTCTGATGGAACGGCAATCTAACACGACCGGAGACCAAAGGCAGGTACTTTCCGAGGCATGTGTGTGAAATTTCGCTCAGTAGGCCTAGTCTCAAAATCATGGAAGACGGCTTTTGTCCACCCGATCCCTAAAAAAGGCGACCACTCAGATCCGTCAAACTGCAGGCCTATCGCCATCAACTCTGTCTTCTTCAAAATAATGGAATCCATTGTTAACATCTAGCTCATGCGGTACCTTGAGGATCACCAGCTGATTAGTGACCGCCAATACGGTTTTCAACGGGGTCAATCCGCTGGTGATCTTCTTGTCTACCTGACTCATCCATGGGTGGAGGCAGTAGAGTTAGAGGGGAAGGAATTAGCCGTTAGTTTGGACATCGCGAAGGCCTTAGATCGGTTTGGCACAAAGCGCTTCTTTCCTCCTTCGAAGCTCCCTTCCTACACTTCACGAGAAATAGTGCAAGGATCAAGCTTTCTGATAATCGGAGCATCAGGTCTAGCTTAGCGCGCCACTTTTTTAGAAGTACACCGGCCATGCCAATATTTCTCAGGAAAACGTCTACGAGTACCGGGACAAACTTGTGTCTTTGCTGAACAAAATCTCGGATTGGGGGCGACTAAATCTAGTCCAATTTAACCCTCAGAACACACAAGATTGCGCGTTTAACCGTAAAAGAGCCCCTTTGTCGTTGTCTCCTCAATTTCAAGGCACTCCCCTTGTTGCCTCAGCCAATATTGAAATCCTCGGCGTCAACATATCGAGTAACGTACAGTTTCGTGGTCACGAGGAAGAGAAGGCCAAATTGGCCTCTAAAAATCTTGGCGTACTCAGCAGGGCGGGACAGTATTTCATGCCGGCACACCGCAGCTTTGCACTGCAACCACTGCAACTTTACAAGGCGCAGGTTCGGCTACACATGTAATACTGTTCCCATCTCTGGGCCGGGGCTCCCCAGTACAAGTTCCTTCCACTTGACCGCATCCAGCGCAGAGCGGCTCGAATCGTCAACGACCGAGTACTTTCCGATCGGCTCGATTCACTGGCGCTGCGAAGAGATGTTGCATCTGTTTGCATTTTCTTTCAAATTTACCACGGAAAGTGCTCTGAGGAATCGTTCGGGTTAATCCCAGCCGCCAAATTTTACACCTCCAGAACCACTGTACGTTTCACTAGGAGTTTTCTTCCGCGTACGACATCTCTGTGGAATAGTTTACCACCGGCGATTTTTCCGCACCGATACAACCTAGGGACCTTCAAGAAAAGAGCTTACTCTTTTCTAAAAGGCCGGCAACACACCTGCTTTTCCCCTGGTGTTGCAGTTGTGTATGGGCAGCGGTAGTCACTTAACATTAGGTGAACCGTATGCTCGTTTACTTTTTAATCTCCTATAAAATAAAATAAATAATAAGTAACTTCCTGATACTAAAATAAGTTATTCTTAGTGGTAGCCTACTAATAATTTCTGTAAACAAAAACCAAATAACCGATTTTAACGCGACTGAACGCACGACAAGATCCAAACCCCCAACGACCGTTGATCTTGATGTCCCAACCTCAAGATCAGCGGTCGCTGTTACTACTAATAGACGAACGAGGTAACCATGAAGATAGAATAAGACGATAGTGAAACTTACCTCCATTTCATTATCCTACGTTTAGCTTAAGAATTATTACATTACAGCCTTAGTCTTTAAATTAAAATTCATCCTTTTCTGTTACAGTGCATCCTCGGAGCGCACTGCGTACACCTGGCTTCCAGACACCAGGATAGAATTCTGCTCGCCATACACTCGAAGGAAGAGTTCAAACTCCACTGTCTATGAAAGTGACTGATGGTGTGATGGCTTCGAACAACTCGAAGAAGCGTTACTCTGATCAAACACTAAGTGCTATTGAAAATCGAGTGACGCGTCGTTTTAAGTGCAAGTTACATCCACTTTAAATTAACTGATTAGTTTGCTATTTCAATTTATAATATTTATTGTATATACTGTTTTGAAAACGAAATTATATAGCAAGTAAGTGTTAAAACTTTCCACAAATCTTCATACAAAACCGCCACTTAACTCTTTAGCTGACCTTTTTACTACCTTTTAAAAATTAACGTAATCGTTAATTTTTCATTCGTGCATACTAATTATCATTTAAACACGATTTCGATCTTAAGGATTAAATTAATTTAAAAAAAAAACAGTGTAACCTTAAACTTTGCTTGCCGATTCCCTTCGAAACTAAAACAAAATTATTTGACGTAACTTACCTCATATTTCCATATTTACTTCAAGGCTGAAAAGCGGAAAACTTCTTCGCACAAGGACTCATGTATCATTTATGGGCAAAGTTTAATGATTAGTTCAATTTTAAAATGAAATATACTTTCTAAAATATGCTTAATAGCTTTTCCGTGTTTTTGTTTATCAACGTATTATTATAACCGAACCTAACACGTAAATCAATGTGTGAAATAAACAAACTTTAAAGGAATCTATTTCACAGTATATTGAGGAAGACTAATATAAGTAAGTAAATATTTTAGTCTATTACTGTTTTATCATTAATTGTTGCAATTAACTAACCTACTAAGCTTATTATTAAGAAAATAATGATGATAATTATAACCCCGGGTAACACAGATCATATTTTTTTATAATCTGTGCCAAATAATAACTATCCTAAAATAAACTATTCCGTAACTCTTGATTTGAACGAACCAATTTCTAAATTTATGGTTAGTTAATAATATGAGTATCATATTTAGTGACTTATGATCACTAACTACGTCTTGATATAATTTTTTAATGTTCTTGCAGTAATTAAATTAAATATTACCTTATATCTAATCGAATTTCCTTACTAACTAAATTAGGTAATTTATGTATTGGTGTAAGATATGACACAATTGTTTATTACTAATGTCAATGGGTAGAAATAAAATGTATAGTTTAGGTAATTGATTCGCTGTGATTTTTTAGTTTTACATCTACGTCCGCGCTAAGAATTTCTTAAAAGTCATTCTCTATCTCGTATCAATCTAATATAATGTACTTACTACTATATAGTTATAGATTATATAATTTTTGTAGTTAATAAGAATTATTTTTATATTAATCCTAGTCCCAGGTTTCAAGACACACGATTCCAGATATTAATTATTGTACAAAACAATTAAAATAATATGTAAATAATAAATTAGTGCTTAAGTAAGAAGTTGCTTTTGGGAACATTGTTTTTATCGATACGGTTACATTATGTCGTTAACTGTAAGTACTTGAAGTTGAAATTGTTGGAGAGTATAGAATTAACAAAGGACGTAAGGTTTGTCACGGTGTTAAAGTATAACTATTTTGTAATCCACAGCATTTCTACCCTACTATTTGTTATCTAAATCTGTACCCTTAATATTTTAAGAACTTATTTGTATACTAATCTCACCACTAACTATCCTTCGTAACGTTATACGTTTATAATCGTGCGGCAATATTAGATCACAAGAACTTCACATTACTCTACTATTTAGACAGATGAATTAGTGATAACTAGAATAACAATAACTTTAAAGTTCTAACTACATATAACACGTGTTCTTAATTATTGGCATAAGAAAAAAATTCAGGATAATAATTATCTACTTTGTGTTATAGGTGATTATCAAATAGTGAACACATTTGTTTATGCCGCCGAAACACGTAATATATAACTCCTTTGTAAATAATGCACAAATACGCGTTATTCCTAGATATAATTTAATTAATCTTCGGCATCGTTACTCTTTAATTTATATAAAATGTTTTTTCCTAATGAAGTGCTGTATTCTTGAATATTTTGTATAATTTTCAATAAAGTTATAACTTAAAATTACATTTTAATCAACCGTATATCAATTCTAATTATTGTCTTGAACGGTCACGTTTATACAGGTGAGCGTCGAGCAATATTTTAAAATTAAATAATACTCCGTGTATTTTAATATTAACAGGCACAACATTATTTTATTTCATATTATAATAGCCCTGTTACATCAGGGACAAGCGCTTGTTTAAATTTCATAGTATGAAAAACCGAGTTTGATCCCCGTCTGCTTCATTAAAATTGTTAATTTTTAATTTTAAGTGCTAATTTACAATTTTCTCGGCAATTAATGGAAACATCGGGAAGAACTCTAAATGTCTAAAAACTAAAAAAACAATTCGAGAAGTTGTGAAGTCCGCTGACACGTTTAAGGCGCTGCCTTATTGCCATCGCTCGCGCGATCATGCGTTGCGTTCGATGAAAATGATCGTGTGACCGTGCGTTTAAACATACTCATATCTGCGGAATATCCTATTGAACGTCGTGCGATCATGCGATGCGACTGAAGAAATTGCACGTGCGAATTCATCGGACGATGAAATCGCATCAAATCATCGTGCGAGACATGGTACAGGACAGCGCCTAAGGCAGCGCGTCGAGATCGACGCGCTGCCTTAGACGTATCGACTGATTTGCTCTGATTTTTTTTAGAAATAGGAGGCCTGTGCCCAGCAGCGCGTCAATTAAGGGCTAATAAGGGATGTACCATGTAGAGGCGGTGTAAGAATCTGCACTACCCCATAACGAGCCATGGGTGCTGTAAGAGGCGACAGAGGAAAACTGAAACGGGAGGTGGGCAGCGCCATCTCTTGATAAGCCTGCCAAGAGTGACAGCTATAGCAAAGTACCATATGATGCAATCTGTGGAGATTCCCATGTTCAGCACCTTTACAGTTTTATTGACTGTGAAGGTAATTGTAAATGAAGAGAGATTTAACTACTTAAGGCTTGCTTTAGGCAGAAAAAATACAGGAGTCTCTTAATTGAGTATCATTCCGACTGTCTCTATGCTCGCAACTGTTCATCATCACGGGTTCGAATCCCTGGTCGGGGTGGTAAGTCTGAAGTCAGGAAGTTGGCGGTGTAATGCAGACAATATGGTTAACGAAACAGACAGTGCAACCGAGCTTCATTACTTCGCGCTTCATTGATCACACAATTGTGCACTATAATCCACTCCTGCGTAGATGGCTGATCTCTGCAGAGACTGGTTGCGGTGATCAAAATTGATCTGTAGTAGATCATCATAATTAAACCGACTGAAATCACTTTTCAACTATAATATTGTAACTTTAAATAATATAAAATATAAATAACGTGTTCAAATCATTTTTTCTATTGATAGCTAGACAATATAACACTCCATCTACTAATAGTTGCTTGTATAATGTTATGATAAACAAATTAATGCGCAGTTTTTACTGAGACAACGTATGGAGTGTTTAAATGCCGTGACAATTTTTAATAGGCTATACTAAATAAATAACTTACCGTGTAGTGGCGGTGTAATAATATACACTACTTACCACATTTCATCCCGTAGGTTTCGTAAGAAGTGATAGAGGGAAACAAACCAGGAGATGGGAAGTAGCATTTTCCTAATAACGGCTAAAAATAAAAACTGCGCTTGCCAATCTTTTTTTATAGGCGAGGGGGCAAACAAGCCATTAAACGAGAGAAACGGTTTACCTGATGTTAAGTGACTACCACCGCCCATGAACAACTGCAAAACCAGGGTAATAGCAGGTGCGGTGCCGGCCTTTTAGAACGGAGTAAGCTCTTTTCTTGAAGGTCCCTAGGTCACATCGGTCCGGAAAAATCACCGGTTGGAAACTATTCCACAAAGAGGTCGTACGCGGAAGAAAACTCCTAGTGAAACGTACAGTGGTGGACCGCCAAGCATCCAGATGGTGTGGATGGTATCGGAAGGTTTGCCGCATAGTGCGTTCATGAAATTTGGTAGCTGGGATTAATCTGAATCCTCAGAGCACTCCCCGTGGTATATTCGAAAGAAAATTCAAAGAGATATAACATCTCGAGCCAATCGGAGAGCACTCGGTCGTCGACGGTTCGAGCCGCTCTGCTCTGGATGCGGTCAAGTGGAAGAAGCTGGCACTGGGGAGCCCCATCACAGAGATGGGAACAGTATTCCATGTGCAGCCGAAGCTGCGCCTTGTAAAGGTGCAGGCGGTGTGTCGGCATGAAATACTGTCCCGCTCTGTGAGCACGCCAAGCTTTTTAGAGGCCAATTTGGCCTTCTCTTCCAAGTTACCACGAAACTGCACGTCACTCGATATGTCGACGCCGAGGATTCCAATACTGGCTGAGGCAACAAGGCCTTAAAACTGAGGAGATACGACAAAAGGGTTCTTTTTAGCGGTTAACGCTCAAATTTGTGTCTTTTGAGGGTTAAATTGAACTAGATTTAGTCGCCCCCAATCCGAGACTTTGTTTAGCAACGTTTCGACTTCAGGCACAAGTTTATCCCGGTACTCGGAGACGTTTTCCCGACAAATATTTGCATGGTCGGTGTACAGAGCATTACCAGTGCTCTCATCCGCTTAGCAATAAATGTTACCGGTTTACAACATATCATTGGTATGCAGAAGAAACAGCGATGGTGATAGCATACAGCCTTGTGGAACGCCAGCATTAATAGGGTTGTAATCGGAGCATGCACTGTCTAAAACGACCTTCATGCTCTGACCTGCAAGAAAACTGATGATGCAATTGCACAATTTCTCGGGAAGCCCATAGGAAGGGAGCTTCGAAAGAGGCGCTTTGTGCCCAACCCGATGGAAGGCCTTCGCAATGTCCAAACTAACGGCCAATGCCTCCCCCTTGGACTCTACTGCCTCCGCCCATCTGTGAGTTAGGTAGACCAGAAGATCACCAGCTGACCGACCACGGCGAAAACCGTACTAGCGGTCACTGATCAGCTGGTGATCCTGAAGGTACCACATGAGCTGGCAGTTTGCAATGGACTCCATTGTTTTGGAGAACAAGGAGGTGATGGCGATAGGCCAGTAGTTGGACGGGTCTGAGCGGTCGCCATTTTTAGGGATCGGGTGGACGAAAGCTGTCTTCCAAGTTTTTGTGACTACGCCTAGGAAGTAGGAGTACAGGAAAAGACGCGTTAAAACCGGTGCCAACTCTGGAGCACACGTCCTCAGCACAATTGGGGGGATTCCGTCAAGCCCACTCGACTTGTGGATGTCCAGGGAGAGGAGTGCTTTGCGAACCGAGCGCTGTGTGAAATGCACTTCCGGCATGGAGCGCTCACACCGCGGGATGGTCGGTGTTCGATAGGCGGTAGGGATCGGGTGGACGAAAGCCGTCTTCCATGATTTTGGGACTAGGCCTAGGGAGTAGGAGTACCGGAAAAGACGCGTTAAAACCGGTGCCAACTCTGGAGCATACGTCCTCTGCACAATTGGGGGATTCCGTCAGGCCCACTCGACTTGTGGATGTCCAGGGAGAGGAGTGCCTACCAAGCGTAGAAACTTATGGCATATATCCCTCCTTTGAGGCTATCTAAGGGGGAGGCCTATTTTCAGCAGTGAAATAGACTGTAAGGGTAACTCAATAATTTAATAATATTTAATATTTTAAATGTAACTATATACGTACTATACGTTATATTAAAAAAAAATCTGTATCACCATTAGCGAATAATTACGTAATCCGCATTTATAAATAGACAATTTCTGTCTAAAAATAAAATATACTCTTTGAAATACGACAAACAGTATAAAAATTAAAATAATTGCGTTAAATGATTACTCCAAAAAATCAAAAACATTAAATTAAACTGTTACTAAACACAGGCATTAAGTCCGGCCATTGTAATCCTTAGTATAAGGTGCATTACAATAAAGATTAAATAAATAAATAAAAAGTAAAGTATACTTTATCTTTAAACTAAAGTGTATTAAAATGACATTGACAAAGAATGATTAAGGTAGTAAGTAAATTTGTCACGCAAAATGAATTCTCAGATCAGACTAATCAAGTGTATCATGACTTAACTAGAAGCGTGCGATTGCAGTAACAATTAGTATACATTCCAGACCGGTTTCGTAACGCTTACCTCATTAATCTCGATCGTTTCAACTATCATAATGATGCGGAACCAACACAGAATCAAATAAATGTATTATTAGGATGTTATCAATAATTTTACTATTTAATTTTAATTGAGTCTAAAATCTTGGATATTTTTTTAATTAATAAACATATTGTTGCGCGCCTAAGTTGACGGCTGATACCTGGCACTAGCGCCATCTAGTGTCGGGTACCAGAGTGAGGAGAGCTTTCCAGAAAATATCAATTTTGACTTTCGACCAACAGCGCCATCTAGTGTCGAACAGAAGAATTAAGCATTCCAGAAGCCTTACACTCAAACTTTCTGCGTCTGGTCGGTCGGCGCCCGTATCTACCGACTTTCGTGGAATATTATTTAAGCGCTGCAAGACTCGATCGGGGCAGTATTGAATTTGGCGAGACAAGCGAAGGTTCGGAGCAAAATAAAGTGAACCAGTGTGATTAATTATTGGTGTTTTTAGTTTTAATTGGTGTTCGGTGATTAAAGTGTTAATTTTGATAATTCAATCGGCAGTTTTTAGTCACGAACCTCAAGCTCGTAACAATTAGTGTCAGAAGTGGAATAAAATCATGCCGATTTTACCTAAGGAAGAAACGGAGGGTATCAGTACCCGAAGTCAACGCCAGCAGGACACGGACCAGAGAAGATTTGGTTGTGCAACGCCGCAGACGTCGGGGGGGCCAACTACCAGTTACGAAGGCTGGCCGATCAGCAGCTCCTACACCCGCAGCACCTGACTTAGGTGCTCTCATGATGATGCTGCAGGAACAGGCCCGTCGACAGGAGGAACAGGCCCGCCGACAGGTGAACAGGCCCGTTGGTTGAAAGAGCAGCAGGAGGAACAGGCCCGCCAGCAGGCGAAACAGGCACGCCGATTAGAAGAGCAGCTGCAGCGCGGACGAGAGCAACAGGCTCGACAGTTGAGAGAGCAGCAGGAGGAACAGGCCCGCCGACAGGAGGAACAGGTCAGTCGGTTGGAAGAGCACGTGCACCGCGGACAGGAGGAACAGGCTCGTCAGTTGTAAGATCAGCAGGCGGAACAGGCCCGTCGCGTCGGTTGGAAGAGCAGCTCAAATGCGATAAGGAAGAGCATATGCTCCTCATGAAGGACATTCACGCTACCCTCGGGAAAGAGATAAGGGAGGTGAAGGACAAGGTTGCTCAACATAACAACGCCTTGGCCCATGCACTGGAGGAGGAAGCCGCGCGGCAGGATCATCGTTCCCATCGCGTCAGGGATGTTGCAGCAGCTACAGTTCGCGACCGCAACAAGGGATACAGCCCTAGGTGCTAAGGCTGTGGGGAAAGGGGCCATCTTCGTTCCAGCTGCCCTAAGCGAACCCTAGAAAGGGAAGGTGAACGATCTCAGGAGGGTAATGCGGCCAACAGCACCGCCCAGCAGCAGCAGGGAAACGAGTATAAGCCAGAACTGCGGGGCGGGCGCTGGCTGATGTTAAAAAAGTCCCAAGGATCTCGATCTCACAAACCCATGACGGGAACAGTCTAATCATCAAGGGCGAGGTCAACGGAATGCCGTATAAACTGACCATAGACACTGGAGCCTCTCGTACGGTTGTTAGTTCCCAACTTATAAGTCAGTTCTTAGGGGACTCCGCATACAACCGAGAACGCATTAATTTGATAACAGCCACCGGTCACCGTATACCCGTCAGTGGAGAGAAGGAGATGGAGTTGAAGTTAGGCAACATGATCTACCTGCATAATGTCATCGTGGCTGATATAATGGACGACTGCATCCTGGGCTTAGACTTTATGAGGAATAATTGTTGTGAGATCGACGTTAAGCAAGGTGTTTTGAAATGTGGACAGGAGGAACTTTTTATGGAAGGTGCGTTACCAGGGAACGTGTACAGTATTAAGAAGATTGTTCTTCCGTCGAGATCGGAAACGATTGTGCCGGTTAGTCTTCCTCGGAACCCTGGGCAAGCTCACCGTTGTGTACTTGTGGAAAGGGTAAACAATGACCTTCCATGGAAAGTAGCTCTAACCTTGGTCAGAACCACTGACATCTCAGGAGTACGTGTGCTGAACCTTTGTGACCAGGAACAGATTATAGAAAAAGGCACACTGGTTGGTACTTGTGAGGAAGTAGATTGGTTACGGCGGTACCAATATCTATCGAGTGGGACCCCCAGCAAGAATGCACAAACGAGAGTGACCACACTTTTGGAAGACTGTCGCAGCGTTCTCTCCCCGAACGAAATGGTCAAGGCGAAGAAGTTGTTACTCAGGTATGCCGATGTATTCTCATCAAACGATGCTGATATAGGAAATACAGGCTTAGTTCAACACAAAATGAACACAGAAGAATTGCTTATCCGTCAGCGGCCAAGAAGATT